>CM045747.1:22205581-22343081 GCA_024760905.1 Plotosus lineatus | reverse complement strand
CTGTCTTTGTCAGACCATCTTCTTCTTCTTCTTCTTCTTCTTCTTCTTCTTTTACTTTCGGCTGCTCCCTTCAGGGGTCGCCACAGCAAATCATCCGCCTCCATCTCACCCTGTCCTCCGCATCTTCTTTTCTGACTCCAACGACCTTCATGTCTTCCTTCACCACATCCATAAATCTCTTCTTCGGTCTTCCTCGAGGCCTTCTGCCTGGTAGTTCCAACCTCAGCATCCTACTGCCAATATACTCACTATCCCTCCTCTGTACATGTCCAAACCATCTCAATCTAGCCTCTCTGACTTTGTCTCCAAAACATCTTACGTGGGCTGTCCCTCTGATATACTCATTTCTGATCCTATCCATCCTCGTTACTCCCAGGGAGAACCTCAACATTTTCATAACCCAGCATATTCCCTTCTGTATTCTGTCCTCAGTAGTCTTGTCCACCTGACACCTGAATAATGAATAATGACAATTACTGTATAATGATTCTTAAATATTACCTTTGTAACTAACTGCATGACACAAGAAGAGATCTGGACGGTCTACGGCCCTATGAGCGTATCATGTCTATTTTTATGTATTCCTGCAGTTAAGGAAATTGATTGATCACTGTAATATATACTGTATATTCAAATAATGATCCCAGTGTATAACAGAGAAAACACGAAAATGCGCAGGAGAGGTTGTAATGAAAAGAAGCTTACTGTAGAATATGAAATGTGGCCTCCAGGCCAGACAGGCAACTAAAGAGCAACATGCAATATCGCTTATGTGCCACATGAGGGCGATGTAATGTAACCCAAATTTAGATGAGCAGATATGGATCAGTTTATCACGATAACCCAGAGTGGATTGGGGACACTTTAAAAAAAGGGGGGGAAAAAATCTAAAATGTATGTCAGTGTGCTACAGCTGCAATAACACAGGCCCTCTGATTCAGTTTATTAAAAAGGAGATAGAATATGGTCAGACAGAATTTCCTGCAGGTGTAGTCTAAATTTCTTTGACTTAAATGTGAAAAAGTGAACATTTGAACTTGTCATACATATACAGTGCTGTATTGGGGGAGTGTGCACTGCGTCAGGAAGTGCCTACTCTCCCTCTCTCTCTCTCTCTCTCTCTCTCTCTCTCTCTCTCTCTCTCCTTAAAAAGTCTGAGAGTGTGACACTTCTTTACAACAGATCTCTCTCTTCATTCATTTGGAAATGTCATCCATACTGAAATCCATCTGGACCTTAAAGAATGGCATAATTATCTTCTTTACTCCTCTCATACTGCTGCCACTTCCACTCTATGTGGGAACAACGGTACGTCAATTCCACCTTTGTTTCCATGACTACGACAAGGCTTTGTTTGTTTGTTTGTTTTTAAAGTATGTTTATGAATGTTTATATCAGGCAATATAGTGTGGTGTCCTTGGGGTATCCAGTCCACCAGTATAATGGCAACATTTACCTATTTTTATCTGATAAGTGTTGAGGTAACCGATTTATGCGACCTTATAATAATAATAATAATAATAATAATAATAATAATAATAATAATAATAATAAACATTCATTCATTTTCTTGAAACGCATAATCCTAATTAGGGGAGGATGGCGCCCATCTCAGCCGACTCTGGACGAGGGTGGAGTACACCCTGGACAAGCTTGTCAAGTCATCAAAGGGTTTATTTATTTATTTATTTATTTATTGTTGTAGCCGTAGTCTTAGTTGTAGTAGTAGTATATATCAGAATACATACAAAGTTTGCTCCCTGTAATATTTCTTCAGGTATATATATGTATATATATATATATATATATATATATATATATATATATATATATATATATATATATATATATATATATATATATGTGTATATATATATATATATATATATATATATATATATATATATATATATATATATATATATATATATATATATAAATATATATATATATATATATATATATATATATATATATATATATATATATATATATATATATATATATATATGATTTTCTGAGTAGATCCTTCCGTAGGAGAGTGCTCAATACTTTTTGGTAGAGCAAATAACAAAATAAAGGACAGGATAAAGACTTTCTATTGAAACTCCATTTATCACTACAGATCTGTTTAGGGTGGTGAAACCATCCTCTCTTCAGGTGATTATAGAAGAATATATATAATATAATATATAATTCTATAATCACCTGAAGAGAGAGGATGGTTTCACCACCCCTCGAAACAGATCTGTAGTGATAAATGGAGTTTCAATAGAAAGTCTTTATCCTGTCCTTTAATTTTATTTATATATATATATATATATATATATATATAAAGCTTTTAAATTCTTTATAAAAGCTTCAATAAGCTTTTGTTATGCTGTTTTATGGTAAAGTCAGATTCCTGTATTAGCTGCACTTTATTGCATTTAAAGGATTTAAAGGTGACTGTGTACCAGCTTATGTGTTTATTTTTTATTTTTTTCGTATTTGTTAATTTTGGCTGAAAAAAGGTAGACTTTTGTCAAGAGTAGCCGCATAGCCGTCAGCATGTTCCTGCCCCTGCGATGGCCTGGCGAGCTGTCCAGGGTGTACTCTGCCCTCGCCCAGAGTCGGCTGAGATAGGCGTCAGCCTCCCCTTGACCCTGGTTATGATTAAACGGTTGAAAGGAAGTGAATGAATGAATTAATGATAATAGCAATACCGTGCGATCAGAGGAACGATCTTACACAGGTGCGATAATTTGGCAGCACGACACCGATTTGCAGAAAATGGAAAAGTCAAAAATGAAGTGTTAATATACAGAATAAGCCATACCATTTCATGAGAAATAAAAAGATGGGATGTTTTCCAATATCATTGTGCCTGTTGCAGATTGTATTGACACTTGTGCACAGGAGTAAGCGGTGTAAATAGTTTCCGAAAGCCATTGTGGCTGATTCCATTTTATTTTCGAACGATATCCCTGTATTTAATATGCCTGGTAAGTGAATGGGCCCCATTTAATATCTACATTCCTAGACATATGAACTCATCTGAATCTTTATTTGAGCATCCTTACATGGATCAGGCACTGCAGGTTTTTGTCTTCTATTAAACAAACAAATAAACAATCAATCATACAAAATAATTTGAATTAATATTTTTTTCTTTTATGGTCAACTGCCCTGATAAAAGCATTGACCTACTGGGAGTCTGTACAAAGTGTACTTGAGTTGTCAGTCATATGTATATCATGGTCATGGATGGAGAGAGAGAGAGAGAGAGAGAGAGAGAGAGAGAGAGAGAGAGAGAGAGAGCGAGAGAGAGAGAGAAAGAAAGAAAGAAAGAAAGAAAAGTCAACTGATTTTGTCATGATTTCTTCAGAAGAATAAAACCTATAAAAATAAGTTACGTTGAACTCTCGTCACCCCGAGTGCAGTTAACTGGGTTATCAAAGGTTGGCCTTGTCTCTTACTGTCTATAGTGATAGGCATGTAAAAGAACCATTGGTAGCTTTCTTCAAGAGTGGGCTGCATTGCCACAGCTGCCCGTGACTAGGAGTCCATGAGAGCTAATTGTCTGAGCTGTTACGGAAGGGAGGGATGGCATACGTTCACTTCGCTGTCACTCATAGCAATCGCCAGTCGATCATGGGCATCTGTGAGCTCATTCATACGAGAGGTGGATATTGCTTTCCCTCTGAGTGTGTTAGACCGTTCCCAAATATGCATACGTTGCAATTTGAAAAAGAGGTAGCTGCATGTCACGGAGGGGGCATGTGCATGCTTTTGCCCCTCCTTGGTGGGTTGTGATAGTGTGCTAGGGGAAGGCAATACCTGATGGGTGGGATAATTAGCTGTTCCAAATTACCCCTTGTTTGAATGTGAGTGTGAATTGTGTGTGTGTGTGTGTGTGTGTGTGTGTGTGTGTGTGTGTGTGTGTGCGTGTGTGTGTGTGTGTGTGTGTGTGTGTTTGTGTTGGCCTTGCAATGGACTATCAAACCGTTCAGGGTATACTCTGCCTTCACCACTATCAGCTGAGACCCTAATAGGATTCATTGGTTTGGTAAATGAGTCAGCAACAAACTTCCAAAAAACTTCCAAAAATTTTTTTTATCTCTGTATATGAAACAAGTTTTCCTTATGAAACGAGCCAAATGCGCCATTCAAACATTCAAATGTGCCATTCAAACATTAAAACAATGCACGAGCTGCTTTCCCATTGACTATCCTCCAACATCCCGCCCCGCTGGCCTCCCATTGGCTAGGAGGGATGACGCAGCTCCCTCCCATTGGCTATCTCACAACATCCCACCTGCTGGCCTCCCATTGGCTAGGAGGGATGACGCAACTCCCGTTCATTGGCTATTATGGAGCTGCATCTCCCATAATGCT
Organism: Plotosus lineatus; assembly: GCA_024760905.1. Taxonomy (NCBI): domain Eukaryota; kingdom Metazoa; phylum Chordata; class Actinopteri; order Siluriformes; family Plotosidae; genus Plotosus; species Plotosus lineatus. The sequence goes on along the minus strand of CM045747.1, from coordinate 22,338,704 downwards.
TTTCGTGTAAAGGACAGAGTTATTGCTTTTTGACTCAGGCTTTTAACCTTCCATAAACATTTGTAAGATTATAACTCTGCTAAGAAGACATGGTCAACACACACACACGCACACACACACCACGCATGTGTGATTGCCGGTGCGAGTGAAAAGTGGAAACGGGCTCGTGATATCGCAAAGGAATATGGCCAAACCCGTCTACCATCGGTACGATATTGAAGCAGCAGAAGGAGGTCTTAAAAGGTATGCTTTTATAATTTTTAAAGGGTTTAGGGGGTAATATTGGGGGCCTTGGAACGAATCACGCATTTTACATGTAAAATGCCGTTCAATTTACAGAAAATCCAGATTAAGAAATAGGCTCTGGAATGGATTAATTTTGGAAGGTGAGGTACCACTGTATTATTATTATTATTATTATTATTATTATTATTATTATTATTATATTAACATAATAATAACAATAATAATAATAATAGTCATAATAATAGTCATAATAATAATAATAATAATAATAAGCAGAAGAAGAAGAAGAAGAGAATATATTATTATTCTCAATAATATTAATGTTATGTTGTTTAAATGTCCTAATTTAAATTTGTAAATATTCTGAACAGAATTTTTAAGGAAAGCATACTGTATTGTGAAGCTTAATGAATAGGATATAATCTCAGTCAGCACAATACAGTCCCAGTCGACCGTAAGCACTGAGAATTTGCTGTTGTAATGAATCCTTCATTGAAACATATCTCGGTTTTCCCCTCTATTTCTTTCCAGTCCACACTGATCTGCGTTCCATGTTCTTTGTCTGTGTGTTCCTTGACTTTTTTCACTTTGTTGTTACTTGCTATTCTCACTTGTGGACTCTAATATTTTATAAATTAAGCACTACTTGGAACCCTTTACGATAGCTCAAGGGCCCATTACAAGGTTCTACATAAAACTTTACAAGGTAACTTAAGAGCTCTTAGGAGTAACCCTCTCCGTCTCACTTAAACACGTTTTTTTTCTTTTTTAGTTTTTCCCCAGATGTGATCATTTCAGCAGTACTGTAGTGTGATGACTGTGTATTTCAGGAGGCCAGCTGTGCGTACGTGATCTCACTGATGGCTGTGTATTGGTGCACAGAAGCTATTCCTCTGGCTGTGACTTCACTGCTCCCTGCTCTCCTATTTCCTCTGTTTGGCATCATGAAGTCAAAACAGGTGTCTGAGTATTTGAGATACATTAATCTATGTCTAATCTGTAATTTCTAGCAAAAAGAAGTAACATTCTATATTCATCTAATTTTCATTTTCTACATAATTTATAAAGGCGAAATGAACTCTACTGCCATTTTCCAGGTGTGTATTCAGTATATAAAGGACACCAATATGTTGTTTATAAGTGGCCTTATGGTGGCAGTAGCTGTCGAGCACTGGAACTTACACAAGCGTATTGCTCTCCGGGTGCTACTCCTCGTCGGCGTGCACCCAGCACTGTAAGTGACCACTCATTAAAGTAGAACAATTGTACTCTCTCTTCCACGTGGAGTTTTTAAGAAGCTGCCAGGCTTTATTTAAAGTTTATTTCTTTGTTTCTCCGTGTTTGGACACAGGCTAATGCTAGGGTTCATGGGTGTTACATCTTTCCTCTCCATGTGGATCAGTAACACCGCCACCACAGCAATGATGATTCCCATAGTGCAGGCTGTTCTGGAGCAACTGGACAGCCAGGAAATTGAAACTGTCCAAATCAATTCCACTATGGAGCCCAGCCAGGCGCTAGATACACAAAACAGTGATTCTTCTAAACAAAAAGAAGACCAAGGTCAGCTGTGGTGGCAGATCATTGTCATTTATTTATAGAAGATAGGAATCATGTACTTTAACTACATAATAGAACAGCTTTCAAATGCCTTGTGCTTTTTACTGTAAGATATTTGTTTTCTGTGATTTTTTTTTTTTTTTTTTTTGCTCAGCAGTGGTTGTCAGTGGTCTGAACATGACAGATGAAGCTACCAGGCATCAAGACATAGCAGAGAGAAAACAAATATGTAAAGGAATGATGTTGTGTGTGTGCTATGCTGCCAGCATTGGAGGAACCGCCACGCTCACAGGCACAGGTCCTAACCTGGTTCTCAAAGGACAAATGAATCAGTGCGTGTCACGCTGATGAGTCTTCTTCTTTTCCTTTCGGCTGTTCCCTTCAGGGGTCACAACAGCGAATCATCTGCCTCCATCTCACCCTATCCTCTTCATCTTCTACTCTTACTCCAACTACCTTCATGTTCTCCTTCACCACATCCATAAATCTCCTATTTGTTCTTCCTCTTGGCCTTCTGCCTGGTAGTTACAACCTCAGCATCGGACAACCAATATATTCACTATCCCTCCTCTGTACATGTCCAAACCATCTCAATCTAGTCTCTTTGACTTTGTCTCCAAAACGTCTTACATGTGCTGTCCCTTTGATGTCCTCATTCCTGATCCTATCTATCCTCGTTACTCCCAAAGAGAACCTCAACATTTTCATCTCTGCTACCTCCAGCTCTGCCTCCTGCCTTTTCCTCAGCGCCACTGTTTCTAAACCATACAACATCGCTGGCCTCATCACCGTCTTGTACACCTTTCCTTTAATTCTTGCCGATACCTTCCTATCACACATCACACCGGACACTTTTCTCCAACCATTCCAACCTGCCTGCATACGCTTCTTCACCTCTTTTCCACACTCTCCATTGCTCTGGATTGTTGAGCCTAAGTACTTAAAATCCTCCACCTTCCTTATCTCTGCTCCCTGTAACCTCACCGTTCCTCTTGGGTCCTTCTCGTTCACACACATGTATGATGAGTACTGATTATAAATATATAACTATAACAACTCTCTATATATATTATGATAGATGATAGCTCTATTTTAAGAATTACGTAGTTTTCTTTGTCACTGTTCATTCCTTTCTTTTTTATTTTACTATCACACTAAATGATTGCCCCCCCCTTATTCCTTAGACTGTTTCCACAGAATGGTGATGTCATTAATTTTGCATCCTGGTTTGGCTTTGCATTTCCAAACATGATCCTGATGCTAGCTTTAGCCTGGCTGTGGCTACAGTTTCTTTTCATGGGGTTCAAGTAAGTGTTGTTGATTGTAATCCTTATTTAACCATTACTACTGTGTGCCACAGCCCATCATTATTGTTCCCTGTTGATGTCTTTCCACCAGCTTCAAGAAGACATGGGGCTGCAAGGCAGAGAAGACAGAGAAAGAGATTGCGGCATATAATGTGATCCGAGAGCAGCACCAACTATTGGGACCAATGTCATACGGAGAGTTCAGTGTATTGGCTCTCTTTATTCTACTTGTGGTCCTGTGGTTCACCCGGGATCCTGGATTTGTGGCTGGCTGGGCCACCCACACATTCAACTCAGAAGCTGAGTATGGGTTACATTGCGCTTACAAAGCTTTCATCTACTTTGTTGCATGTACACTAAATCATAATTGTGGCTTATGGATATGGGTGGAATTAAACATGGTACTGAATATAGAGTAATTTTCCATTTTTACTAAAATATCAGGTATGTAACAGATGCCACAGTGGCAGTTTTCATTGCATTGCTTCTTTTCATTCTGCCGTCAACACCACCAATGTTCTGTTGCTGGCCCCCAACTACTCCTGGTCCAGGTGGGAGATAATCTTATTACTACAAAAAATGTGAATTATGAACTGATGTGCATGTCAATGAGTCATACTCTTGGTTTTTTTTTTTCTTTCTGGCTATCCAAATACTGTACCAGCTCTGCTTTCATGGAAGGTGGCTCAGAGGAAAATGCACTGGAACATAGTACTGCTCCTTGGAGGAGGATTTGCACTTGCCAAAGGGAGTGAGGTAATATTTAAACATATACCATTTTCTTCTACCACCTAATATATACCCTTGTGTTATGCTTTATAATGAAGGGCTCTGTCTATATTGTACATTCAATTATCTTCAGTCTGTTCCTCTGGAAGAAGCTCAAGTTAAAGCTTAAATATGGATATTAACAGAGAGATTTGTTTTTAAACATAATATAAATACATTTATTAGCTAAATCTCTTTTCCCTAAGAACCTTTAAGGAACCCGTAATCATAAAGTATATATTTTTTAAAATTATCTGGATTACTGTTATCACTTGAGAGCAGAGAATAAGTGGAGGAAAATCTAGAGAGGTGGAGGTATGCCCTGGAAAGGAGAGGAATGAAGGTTAGCCTCTGAAAATCAGAATACATGTGTGTGAATGAGAAGGACCCAGGAGGAACGGTGATGTTACAGGGAGCAGAGATAACGAAGGTGGAGGATTTTAAGTACTTGGGCTCAACAATCCAGAGCAATGCAGAGTGTGTCCGGTGTGATGTGCAATGGGAGAGTGTCAGCAAGAATGAAAGGAAAAGTGTACAAGACGGTGATGAGGCCAGCGATGTTGTATGGTTTAGAAACAGTGGCGCTGAGGAAAAGGCAGGAGGCAGAGCTGGAGGTAGCAGAGATGAAAATGTTGAGGTTCTCTCTGGGAGTAACGAGGATGGATAGGATCAGGAATGAGTACATCAGAGGGACAGCACATGTTAGATGTTTTGGAGACAAAGTCAGAGAGGCTAGATTGAGATGGTTTGGACATGTACAGAGGGGGGATAGTGAGTATATTGGCAGTAGGATGCTGAGGTTGGAACTACCAGGCAGAAGGCCTAGAGGAAGACCAAAGAAGAGATTTATGGATGTGGTGAAGGAGGACATGAAGGTAGTTGGAGTCAGAGAAGAAGCTGCAGAGGACAGGGTGAGATGGAGGCGGGTGATTTGCTGTGGCGACCCCTGAAGGGAACAGCCGAAAGGAAAAGAAGAAGAAGAAGAAGATCTGGATTACTGTTATCACTGTTAAAAAAGGTAGGTAGGTAAAGTCCGTGGGCTTTTCACACCCAAGCCGTAGCGGCTCATCAGGCCGGTGCTTATTCCCAGTTTCTGTAGCGTGAGAAGCAACTAGGAGCTCAACTCCTCCTGGATGGGACGCTAGTCCATCACTGTTAGCTAGCATGATATTTAGTCTGTAAACATAGTTTACTCATTTTAGAACTGTAGTTTTTGTTCCTCCAGGAATCAGGTCTTTCTAAATGGCTGGGTAATCAACTAACACCTCTGCACAGTATTCCTCCTTGGGCCATTGCCATTGTCCTCTGCCTTCTGATATCCACGTTTACTGAGTGTACCAGCAATGTGGCTACTGCAACCCTCTTCCTTCCAGTCTTGGCATCTATGGTAAGCACAACATCAAAAACACCCCAGACTGCACTTTCATGTTGAATCAGTAGTACTGCAGTCGTAATAGTAATAATAATAATAATAATAGTAGTAGTTAATTCATGTGAGTGTATAATGTATATGACTGAGTGCCAATGAAGACAAACACCGAAGCACTACCCTGGCCAGATCCCCAGGACCCAATCGCCCATTCAATTTTCACTGAGGTATTTCAGTCCCTCTTCGAGACCCCTGAACCAGACAGCCAAATTGTGAGGCAGCTCAATTCAGTTGCCTATCTTTTCTCACAGGCAACTGAATTGTTGTTCTGCCCTCCCCGACCTGTTTTACTCTGCTTTTATTTAGTTCACTTACAAAGCTCAGCAATGAGTCTTGGATGTAAATGGACCATTCAGAAGCAACATTCAGCCAGAAGTGGGATTCGTGAATGAATAATAACTAAGAGCAAGCAGCAAAAGTAGTTTGAAAATAAGAGTTAATAAGAAATGAGTGCATGTACATATACTATTGATTTCTTACTGATATTGCTCTGCATACCACTCTGTAAAGCCTTCGGAAACATCCTGAAAACTTTTAAGTTGTTTAAGTTAGAGACACTGTTGTGGCCAATTCAACACATGGAAATTATTCTGCATGCTTGTTTAACCACTTGTTCATAATGTGAGCTCAATGCCTATGCTTCTGTCGTCAAGGGTTTTTAGGAAAGTGCTTCAGAAAATATGGGACTCCGGTTGTTGTCGATGTCCCGAGGGATGTCATAATATCTGAATACAGTACGTCAGGGGTCCGCAACTCCCGGTCCACAGACCGGTACCGGTCCGTGGATCATTTCATACTGGCCCGCAAACAAAATCTTTCATGGTGCAAATTATATATATATTCTTCTATAATCACCTGAAGAGAGAGGATGGTTTCACCACCCCTCGAAACAGATCTGTAGTGATAAATGGAGTTTCAATAGAAAGTCTTTGTCCTGTCCTTTTATTTTTGTTTATTTTTGTATATATATATATATATATATATATATATATATATATATATATATATATATATATATATATTTTTTATTAGAGCTTCTGGATCTTATTTTGAAAAATGACTGTTTTCGACATTGCCACAGAAGCATTGAAAGCGCTTCTTCCATTTCCAACCACAAATCTTTGTGAGGCGGGGTTTTCTGCCTTGACAGCCACCAAAACAAGACTACAGAGTAGACTCTAACCAGCCCGCAGAAACATTTTCATATGTGAAACTGGTCCCTGGTACAAACAATGTTGGAGACCACTGCCGTACATAACTGAAGATACATAGGTGGAGTGCAAGCTCAGAGGTGGTTGAAAGGTTTGGCAGTGGCATCCAGTACAGAGCACATGGGAAGTGGTCTCAGTTCACCCAGAGTCTTAGGCAAATCAGTGTTACCTTGTAAAGTTGTCATGGGACCAGAGGAGCTGTGGTAAGGGCAAGAGTTTCTGAGGGGAATGTGTAAAGATTCTTGGCTTGTTCACAGGAGGAACATGAAGCGACATATTATATGGATGTCTGCTCTCATGCTAGGCCACCAATATTTAGTTTTGTGTAAATCATGGGTTCTGTGGTTACTGCTGTGTCTAGTATCTGGAGCAGTGGATGAGGATCTCTCTTTTTCCAGGTAGTCAATATCCCATATTTTCGACATAAACAAGAACCATAATTAGGATGTAGCGGTGCGGGGACCAATTTAACCTTGCTGCAATACCTCCTGAACATCCTTCATAGTTTTTTCCCAGTGATGGATAATAGATGAGGGTTAGATGGTATTACCTAAAAGGTCTTTTTGAAAGATTAACTCAGGAAAATCCAGAATCAGTAGTCAAGATCAGACTTAATTTTACAGTGGTACCTCACCTTACGAAATTAATCCGTTCCAGAGCCTTTTTCTTAACCTGGATTTTTCGTAAATTGAACTGCATTTTACATGTAAAACGTGTGATTCATTCCAAGGCCCCCAATACTACCCCCTAAACCTTTTAAAAATTATAAAAGCATACCTTTTAAGACCTCCTTCTGCTTCAATATCGTACCGATGGTAGACGTGTTTGGCCATATTCCTTTGCAATATCACTCGAACCCGTTTCTTCTTCTTACTTGCACCGAAAAGTGTGTGTGTGTGTGTGTGTGTGTGTGTGTGTGTGTGTGTGTGTGTGTGTGTGTGTGTGTGTGTGTGTGTGTGTGTGTCTGTGTGTGTGTGTGTGTGTGTGTGTGTGTGTGTGTGTGTGTGTTGCCCATGTCTTCTTAGCAGAGTTATGATCTTACAAATGTTTATGGAAGGGTAAAAGCCTGAGTCAAGAAATAAAGCATGAAACAACAGTAACTCTGTCCTTTACACGAAAAGCATTATGGGAGATGCAGCTCCATAATAGCCAATGGGACGGAGCTGCGTCATCCCTCCTAGCCAATGGGTGGCCAGTGGAGCAGGATGTTGGGAGATAGCCAATAAGAGGGAGCTACGTCATCCCTCCTAGCCAATGGGAGGCCAGTGGAGCAGGATGTTGGGAGATAGCCAATAAGAGGGGGCTACGTCATCCCTCCTAGCCAATGGGAGGCCAGCGGGGCGGAATGTTGGAACACAGGGAATGGGAGGTAGCTGCATCATCCTCCGAGCCAATGGGAGGCCAGCCAGGTGGGATGTTTGAACGTCATTGATGGGAGAGCAACTTGTGAATTGTTTTAATGTTTGAATGGCGCGTTTGAATGTTTGGATGGCGCGTTTAATATGGCGCGTTTGAGTGGCACGTTTGGCGCGTTTCGTCAGAGAACTTGTTTCGTATACAGAGCCAAAAAAATTTTGGAAAATGTTTTTTATAACCTGGATTTTTTGTTTGCTGGGACCATCGTAAGGTGAGGTACCACTGTACAGGCAGAGTTCAGACATAAAGTTAACAATGCTATGAAATTGAGACATAATATCAAGTAAAAAAAAGTGAATGGAGCTTAAAGCTGCCATTTCCCAGAGTCTGCTGAAACATTTATTCCTCACGTATAAAGTCTTATCTTTATTAGTTTATTAGGAGCATTTCTGTTTAAACATGTTTCAGCACAAAGGTATTTATTCTTATTTCACAAGTACATACAGAAAACCTCAACCTTCTCTATTCTTTAACCCCCCAAAAGATCACAAAAGCGTAAATTACTATGCGTCCGCTGTTGTTGTTATGCTTTTCTCTCCACTTGTATAGCTCTGAGGATCGGCTGCTTTTCTTGCAGACATGAGTCAGTCTTGGTTATATCATGCTGAAGGATCCCAACTTAATTACACACACCAAATAATAGCTCACAGCACTGAAAACCACCACTTAAATTAGAGATCTAAATTAGAGAATTATAGTAAATGTTTAACTGAATGCCATGCCTGTTTCATTTTTGCATTCTAGTCACACTCCATTGGAATGAACCCCTTGTATGTCATGGTGCCCTGCACGCTCAGCGCCTCTTTTGCCTTCATGTTACCCGTGGCAACACCACCCAATGCTATTGTATTCTCCTCTGGCTACCTCCAGGTATCAGACATGGTGAGACTTTTCTCCTACATAATAATCATGGCCATGAAACCTATAAATATTTGGACCGATGAGTGAATTATTTATTTCAGATTTAGGTTAGGTGAGTGTACTAATGCAGTGATGTCTTCTTTGCATTTGTCTGTTCATTAGCAAAATCTATATAAACATTCTTAAATTCAGATCCAGTATAAGATATCCAGAACTAAAAATAAATTTAAATACTATTAACAGTGCCCTTGACCATTATGAATTTATTCATATGTCCGATACTTTATGTTGTACTACTATTATACTTATTATTATTTTCTTTCATCTGATCATTTGGTGGTTTTCATTTATTCAAGGCAAAGGCTGGTATAATAATGAACATCATAGGAATCGTCTGCATCACACTGGCTATCAACACCTGGGGAAAGGCAATGTTCAATTTGGACTCTTTTCCGACATGGGCCAACAGCACGGCCTTGTGAATAACATGGTGGACAGCAACTTCACGCACTCAAAAACAAACAAACAAACAAAAAACCCCACACAATTTGTGAACAATGCCAGATTATCAAATATGAGACATTTACTGCTCCATCTGTGTTTTTTAACCCCTTCAGCTCACAATAACAAGAATTTTGTTTTAATAGGAAAGCGTTATGCATGCTTTCATATTCATGTGATTATATATTTCAGAAATCAGAATTCAAGTTAAGGATGCCAGGGTTTGATTCATATTTTTAATTTTAAACATACAGTATATATTGATTCATTCATTTTTTTGAACTGCTTAATCCTAATTAGGGTCACTGGGAGGCTGGTGCATAATCACAACCGACTCTGAGCGAAGGAAAAGTACACCCTGGACAGCTCGCCAGGCCATCTCAGGGCAGAAATGCAGAAACACGCTGATTGCAATGCAGTCTACTGTTGACAAAAATCAGAAACGGTTCTTTTATAGCTTCTCACCACAGACAGTAGGGATACATGATCGCCTTTTGATAACCCGGTTAGCTGCACTGGGTTAATAGCAGTGACAACTGTTGAGGGTAGGGCTCGATCCCCCAACCTTGGGCTCGGTAATCCAGGACCTTACCACCCTGCCACCACTACAACTGTATATAAACATTTGGAAAGAAAGGACCCTGCTGAAACACCCAGCTTGGTTGAACAGCCACTAGATTTCCAATACACAGATAAATGGTGGTAAATGGAAATGGTTCCTTATTAAGCGATACTAATACAATCCAACACATTGTGGATCATCTGTTTGTTGATCTGTTTATTCAACAACTCAGAAAGCTGATCAAAAATAGACTTTTTGGAAATAAAAACCTGACGTGGTGGTATGGTGGTATAATGGTTAGCATGCCCATGTCACAGTAAGAAGGTCCTGAATTTGATTCCCAGACTTGGCGAGGGAGTTTCTGTGTTCTAACTATGTTTGGTTGCATTTGCTCTATGTACGTACTCTGGTTTCCTTTCACAGTCTGAAGACATACACATTAGGTTAATTGGCTGTTCCAAATTGTCCATGAGTGTGGATGTGAGTGTGACTGATTGTATATGTTTGCCCTGTGATGAATTCACAAGCTGCTCAGAGTGTACACTGCCTTTGCCCATGTCGGTTGAGATAGACCCCAGCTTCCCAAGTACCCAAATAGGACAAAGCAGTTTAAAAATGAGTGAGTGTTTTGGAAGCTGGTGCCAGTCTTCTTAAACTGAAAATTTCAGGAGCGTTGCCAACAAATGTTTTTTTTTTCCCCTAATTGTTTTACTGTTATGTATTTTTCGTCCAAGTAATTAATTTGTTTATGATGTTGCATTTTTGAAAAAAAAAAATATAAAACTGTTTCCATATCATTTAGCTGTATTTTGAACAGCTGGTAGCTACTCAGACCAAGCTGGATTTGTTTTTTTGTTGTTTTTTTTCAGCAAGGCGGTCATTAAATCTCAGTCTGTGTCATTATGGAAGTGCAATTATAATTAAGAGTCTTGTGTTTGCTCAGTTCAGGAATGTTTTGGACTATAATTCATGTGGCAGAATTCTCAACACCCCCAATGTGCTAATATTCTGGAAATTTTTACTTCTATATTTAATTTTTAGTTCTTTAATGTCTTTTTTAGATTAATATTACATGTTGTATTTATTAAAACTCAGAAGTGGATCTTATATTTAAATGATATAAAATACAGTTCATAATGTTTTATTGTGCACACTATTAAGGAGGATTCATTACTATAATTTAATACTGATCAACCATAACATTATAATCATCTGTTGCTGTGACCACCTCTCTGGTCTACCTCCAAGGCAAGCAACCCCATATGCTGCATGTCACAGTCTATGGTGTGTCTCCACTCACTATGTGCACCTTGGGTATCCATGACACTCTTAGCAGTTCATTGGTGTCTTTCGTAGAACCATCTTTGGTAGGTACTGACCACTGTATTCCAGAAACACCCTACAAAATCTGCCATTTTGGACATGAATGGGTCCAGTAGGTCAGCCAACACATGATGGTGTCATTCAGATTATTACACATATGCAATACAGTATTTTCCTTCTTCCAAAACTTGAACTTATTGTTCTCATTATACTCTACACTTTGGCAGGTGTTTCTGTAATGGGATCAATGTTTTTCTGAGTCAACTGAGTCAATGTTATTCACTTCACTTGTCATTGTTGTGTTAATGTAATGGTGGAGTGGTGCATATTGGTCTCTCTCTCTCTATACAGTTATATATATATATATATATATATATATATATATATATATATATATATATATATATATATATATATATATACTAGTATATATATGTATATACACACATCACACATATACACACACACACACACACACATATATATGTGTGTGTGTGTGTGTGTATATATATATATATATACATATATGTGTGTGTGTGTGTGTGGGGGTGTGTGTATGTATATATATATATATATATATATATATATACATATATATGTGTGTGTGTGTGTGTGTGTGTCTTTTATGTGTATGTGTTTTATGTGTGTGCCTGTAAACGTTTCTTGTGAATTTTAATGAACCCATTATGAACTCCCTCTTTATTCAGAAGGAGCCTCACAAATCTGGACACCATGGATCAGAACATTTTAGCAGCAGGTTTTCAAAACACTGTGTACACTTGTTATGTGGTGTTTTATACTGTTAAATTTTATACTGTTTTATACCTGTACAACTAAAACCTTTAGGGTGTTTATAATCTGACCTGTATTGATGAAGTCTGTATGTTTGTGAAGAGATGAAACAAAAGGTTTATGCTCAACTGAAATAAAATTTTGAAGTCTTGTAAATCTTTCTGCAATTTAAATGTATTTATTAAAACTCTGGGTTTATTTACAAAAAAAACTTGTTGTAAGATCAAATCAATCAAAAGAAAATGCAATAAAAACGACTTTCAATGTAAATTATCTAGTAGATTAAGCTATATATGGAGAAGAAACGTGGTCTGTCATTTCTGTTGAAAGTACACATCTGCGAACTTACAAATAACTACAATTCCTATTTTGGGTTCCCTCTATTATTTATAATAGTTTATTTTTAATTAAAATTTTACTCATTGTGAAATTTCACCAACTTAGTAAAAACATAACTCTTTTTTTTTTAAGAATCCGTATTTCTACCTGCAGTAGACCTAGAGTGTTATGGGTACGCAAAATGCAACACTCAAACATTATCATGGACTTGTTCATCTTGTGGTGAACGTATCGAAATGCTGTACAGTACATACTATGATCTCACAGATGAAAGTGAATTTAGAATACAAAGAGATACCACTGCACACCCAGCCACTTTTTAACCGCTTTTGTGTTAAGCATAATGTACGTTTGTGGTATTCATCTTAAGCCAAGTGCCATTACTTCAAAAGGATCCTGTTGTAACTAAAATTTTAAGTCTGGTCAAGTTCTTGCTGCCATTATGGCAAAGGACAAAGTGACTCTTAACAGAGGCCAAGAACATGTGGAAAGTACACTTTGAACTATAAATATAGTTTACCCACTTACAGTGCTTAATGTGAAGCCAGTCAGGCACTTTTAAGCAATTTGTATTTATTAAGCTGTGTTACAGGCTTGAGTGTTGATAAGTATGTTCCTGTATATATTGATGTAAGTCACAGCTGGATATTTATTTTTATACTCACACCTAGTTCTAATTTTAGAGCAGCCAGGTAGCCTAAGCTGTGCGAACTCCACACAGAAATGCCTGAGAACGCGAATCAAACCCAGGACCTATATGATGTGAGGCAGACATGCCAACCATTAGTCAACCGTGCCAGCCAGTTAAGAGTGACACTCCAAAAATTGATTAGTTCCAGGCGAAATTCGGTGAAAATGTTTCTTCAGAAATGTAATGTGCCAAATGTCAAAATCAAAGAATGCAGAACTGTGCAAAGGTTCTAGACCCATGCAAAGAAATGATGTAAAGCAAATTTACTTCATATTTACATGTAAATCTTCTTCTTCCTTCTTCTTCTTCTTCTTCTTCTTTTCCTTTCAGCTGTTCCCTTCAGGGGTCGCCACAACGAATCATCTGGCTCCATCTCACCCTATCCTCTGCATCTTCTTCTCTTACTCCAACTACCTTCATGTCCTCCTTCACCACATCCAAAAATCTTCTATTTGGTCTTCCTCTTGGCCTTCAGCCTGGTTGTGCCAACCTCAGCATCCTACTACCAATATACTCACTATCCCTCCTCTGCACATGTCCAAACCATCTCAATCTAGCCTCGCTGACTTTATCTCCAAAACCTCTTACATGTGCTGTCCCTCTGATGTCCTCATTCCTGATCCTATCCATCCTCGTTACTCCCAAAGAGAACCTCAACATTTTCACCTCTACTACCCCCAGCTTTGCCTCCTGTCTTTTCCTCAGCGCTACTGTTTCTAAACCATACAACCATCGCTGGCCTCATCACCGTCTTGTACACTTGTATATTTACATGTAAATAGTTAATAAAATAAAATGTTTCTACAAAATTATGTAAAGTATAGTAAAAAGTAGTAAATTAAAGAAAGCAACATTTAGTGTGATGGACTAATGAGTGTTTAATCATCTGGCAAGTTTTACTCAGCAACATGAGGAACCACTCGCAAGTCGCCTAAAAGATTTTGATGGTCACACTTGCTTCTTTATTTGCATATAAAACCCAACAGGTTTCAACATATTTTGTAACAAAAGTGGTCTCTTGTGTAATTCAAGAGTTATAAAACAAAAAAAAACAACGATAAAACATTTTATACTCATTCAACATTTTCCTAATCTTACAAAATGTATGCCAGGTGGGAGGGGATAAGATGTATGCGTACACTTTTTAATATTATAAAAATGTCAATCAACAATAATACATGTTTCGTGAATATATATATATATATATATATATATATATATATATATATATATATATATACAAAATATATATATATATATATATATATATATATATATATATATATATATATATATATATATATATATATATTTTTTTTTTTTTAATTATTATTATTTATTTATTTTTTTTTGTGCGTGTATGTTTGAAACTCTCAATGCGCGATTCGCCAACCACCTGCGGTGTTGCATATCTGCAAAGTCTGCAATGAATACTACCCAACCCGGTATCAGCTGCTGAAACATAAGGCAGCTGATCACAAACTGAAGCGTGGTCGTCCAAAAGCCAATGACCAATAAAAAAATGCAGACATTTTGAATTATATTTTAATATGAAATAATATTATTAAAAACAATGTAATTTTTATTATTAAAACCAAATGACTTAATATTAAAGCCGGTGTCATTAAAAATAATTCTTTAAAAGTATTTTTTTTTAATTGAGTTCATTATTATTTGACTGGTGTATAAAAGAAGTATTGATCAAGGAAATACATTGATTTATTTTTTAAAAGAGGTTTGACCATTGTTTTGTGTAATATCGTATTAAAAAATCCTGCCGAGAGATCATCAACATTTATTCGTACACTTTCGGGGTGTGGGGTGTGGGGTGTGTGTGGGGTGTGTGTGGGGGGGTAAAAAAAGCGTGCTGTACTCTCTGTACACTTGGGAAAATGTTGGAAATGTTGAACCGCCTCTAAACAAGGAAAAGAATTAGCACAAGACTGAATATTAGACTCCAAAGGCATATCAGACTATCCATTAGTGCTCATGGCTTAAGTTAAAAAAAAAAAAAAACCTCTGGCTGAAATACATACCATAGTAATTATATATGATGATATCATGGACATAAACATGGCAGAGGCATGAATAACAACAGCTCTTTAAAAACAAAAACCTCCAAATTTCACAATAATTATAATATCCTGCTATGCGGTCATGTTTGCTACCTGCACAAAAAATCCACAACTTTACTCTGAAATTATCAAATTAAAAACTAGAATTAAGTTAACACTCACATTATCAAATCAAATCAGCTCTCCTCCCTGTCCCAAGTGATGAGTCTATAGTAAGATATACACCATCAATGTGAGCAAGGACAGTGAACCAACAAAAAAGGTTAAGGCCGCTCCTCTTCACCACAAAATCATATTTTGCTGTTGAGGCAATTAAGAGGTCAGACGCCTAACGAGTAAGCAGTTAACAAGAGGTTGGATGTGCCACAGCACTCTGATCACTATGATCTTGACTCTCTGAAAACATGGGAAGATGTAATTACAGTGCCTTTCTCTCATTTACTGCTTTTCAAGCACCCATTCATTATCCAGCTGAAACAAGAACATGTACGGTGTGTTCCCAAAGGACTATTTATACATGAAAGTCGGACTCTAAATTCATTTAAGCATGGAATTTACTTTGCTGAGTTGGAATGACAGTTGCTGTCATTTGGAATGACAAGAAATAATTTCTATGACTTTAAACAAATTATGAAGCATTTGTTCAGCAACTGGTTGTTGTTTTAGCGATTTCATTCATTCATTTTCTGTTGGTTCAGAAACGGTGGCCCTGGGGAAAAGACAGGAGGTAGAGCTGGAGGTAGCAGAGATGAAAATGTTGAGGTTCTCTTTTGGGAGTAACGAGGATGGATAGGATCAGGAATGAGTCCATCAGAGGGACAGCACATGTAAGACATTTTGGAGACAGTCAGAGAGGCTAGATTGAGATGGTTTGGACATGTACAGAGGAGGGATAGTGAGTATATTGGTAGTAGGATGCTGAGGTTGGAACTACCAGGCAGAAGGCCCAGAGGAAAACCAAAGAAAAGATTTATGGATGTGGTGAAGGAGGACATGAAGGTAGTTGGAGTAAGAGAAGATGATGCAGAGGATAGGGTGAAATGGAGACAGTTGATTCGCTGTGGCGACCCCTGAAGGGAACAGCCGAAAGGAAAAGAAGAGGAAGATTCGTTCATTTTCTGAATCGTTTAATCCTAATTGCGGCCATCTCTGCTGACTCTGGGTGAAGGCGGAGGTCACCCGGGACATCTCCAGTCGGTGCTACATTGAATTATAATTTCATTATATTTATAATTGTCATGGGACGATAACTTCTCGGGATAGATTTGGAGAGAAATGGATTGCCAACTGTGGGATCCTGAACACTTATTTCTGTTTGTACAAATTTCTGTATGTTATATCCTCATGACTTGAGCCAGAAGAGTGTTTGATTTCCAGTGTAGTTTGATGTAATGGGAAGTTACTATATTTTATCATCATCATCATCATCATCATCATCATCATCATCATCATCAACTGTTGACAAAAGTTACTATATTTTAGAGTTTAAAAAAATAATGTTTGGCTGAGCTATCAGGCATTGTGGCTGATAATCCAGACTTCTGAATATTATGTTGTTGACATATCACAATATTACATAATAATATATTTTATAATGAGTTGATCTGCCATGAGAGAGATTTCTGATATTAGCTTTAATGCAGAAAGCAGCTTGATATATAAAATTGGCAACTGTCAAATGGCCTTGTTTTTAGAGCTGTACTCAGAATTTCTTATGACTAGGACACCATGAAACCCGATTCCTAAGGACAAAATGTATGCTGAATTCCTAGTGTGTCATTAATAGAAATACAGGGATCCCTCGCTACTTCACGCTTCAATACATGCGGCTTCAGTGCATTGCGTTTTTTTTTAAATATTCATTAAATTCACTGAATGCCACAAAACAAGGCCAATTATGAAAAAAAAACAAAAACAAACAAAAAACCTAAAATCTCCCATCAAAACTACTTACATTTTTATGTGAGGTGTGCATTGGAGTGCGTGCATGTGCATCTGTATGTGTGTGTATTTATATTTTATTTACATCTTATGCATTATTTTTGAATGTTTATTAAAATTTATTCATGTTATATACACATATACATGCATGTATACTTCAGTCAGGGGAGGTTGATCCTACTTCGCGGAATTCGGCGGTCGCGCGGGGTGGTGGTGTGGTAGTGGTGGTGGTGGTCTCGGTCCCAATTAACTGCGGAAAGTGAGGGATCCCTGTATTATAATATCTTAGCACTCACCTGATGTAATGTAATGTGAATTTAATAATTATGAGTACATCTAGTGCCAGTGAATAGAGTTAAGTTAATTAGATAATCTTCTTGGGGCAGTGGTGGTCTAGTGGTATAGGGCGCTGGATCGCTGATCCAAAGGTTGGGGGTTTGAGTCCCACTCTGCACAAGGTTGTCAAAGCCCCCCCCCCCCAGTGGAGCTAACTGGGTTATCAAAGGCCGGCCATGTCTCTCACTGTCTATGGTGTGAGGCATGTAAAAGAACACTTTCAACAAGAGTAGGCTGCAAAGCCGTCGGCGTGTTTCCGCCCTGCGATGGCCTGGCGAGCTGTCCAGGGTGTACTCTGCCCTCGCCCGAAGTTGGATGGGATGGGCACCAGCCTCCCCGCGACCCAAATTAGGATTAAGCGGGTACAGAAAATGAACTGATGATGAGATAATCTTCTTATTAATTAGAGTAAGTCAAAGCATCCCACCTTGAATGTTTTTAAACTCATGCAGCGTTTGAATATAAATTTCATATACAATGCCTATGCAGTATCAGATTGTGCTAAATGTATTTCGGCACCTATAGAGCATGTTATTTCAATTTCTGCACGTAAACGTCAGTTACAATTGACATGGCCATAATACATGAATAGTACATATTGCAGACTTAGGGAATGTTGCATTATTAAATGTATGTACAAGGTATGCTCATACGCTGCATGTTTAAAAAAAAACAACAAAAAAAAAAACCCAGTCTCACTGAATGTGACAATGGCAGTGTGTCATGCTTCGCTTCACTCAGTGACCTGGTCGCCTGTAAACGTGGCACCTTAATTTTGTTCCATAGCTGTTTATATATAAACTAAAAAAGTTGGGATGCTGTAAAGAATGTCAATAAAAACAGAATGCAACTCGATGCAAATCCATATTTTATTCACAAGAACATATAAAATGTGAAAACTGAGCTATTTTATTGTTTCATGAGAAATACGTATTAGTTAATTTTGAATTTGATGGCAGTAACATGTCTCAAAAAAGATGAGACAGGGCAAGAAGGCTTGACATGTTGCACGGCTGGGTATAAAAACAGGTCAGTAGCATTCATTCATCCATTCACTTTCTGAAGCACTTAATTCTAATCCAGTCATGGGGAGGCTGATGCCCATCTCAGCCTACTCTGGGTGAGGGCAGAGTACACCCAGGTCATCGCAGGGGCCAGTAACATGTTTTGGTATACCAACATTTTGGAGAGGCAGAGTCTCTCACAGCTAAAGATGGGGAGGCTGACCAGTCTGAAGGGAGGAGAAGTGTCTACAAACTGTGGAAAAGGACAATGTTCCTTGATATAAAGCATTTCAAACATCTCATTATCTACAGTACATAATATTGGGGCAGTGGTGGTCTAGTGGTATAGGGCGCTGGATTGCTGATCCAAAGGTTGGGGGTTCGAGTCCCACTCTCCACAAGGTTGTCACTGTCCCCCCCCCCCCAGTGCAGCTAACTGGGTTATCAAAGGTGGGCCATGTCTCTCACTGTCTATGGTGAGAGGTTCATGTAAAAGAACCATTGCTGACTTTCGTAAAGAGGAGCTGCAAAGCCGTCAGCGTGTTTCTGTCCCTTGCTAAAAGGGTTGTGACAGGAAGGGCAAAAAAAACCTCTGCCAAATCAAACGTGCGAATCAGATGATTTGCTGTGGCGACTCCCGAGTAAAAGGGAAAAAGCCGAAAGGAAGACAGACTACAGTACATAATATTACTAAAAGTTTCAAAGAAGAAAGAGATTTTTAACTTTGTGTAGGGACAAGGCGAAAATTCAATAATGGTTACCCATGATTTTCAGGCACAGAGATACAGTATTTATTAAAAATGGGATATGATTCTGCCATGAAAAACACTGCATGGGCTCATTGACACAACATGCAAAAAAAGAAGCTAGATGTGAATGATCGGGCCCAGAAATGATTCAGCCGTCTTCTCTATGCCAAAGTTCATTTGAAATGGAGTGATTCGACAATGTTGAAAATGGACAATGTTGAAAACTGCTCTGTGGTTGAAAACAAATTTTCGTAAAATTATTCATGGAAACCACAGACTCGGCGCCCTCTGGACTAAACAGAAGAAATGAATATACTGCTTGTTATCAGCACTCACTTCAAAAACCTGCATCTCTGCAAACTGTGTACACAAGACATTGTTTTGGACACTTTTCAGTTCAATTCAGTTTTATTTGTATATCGCACTTTTTAAAGTGACATAATCACAAAGCAACTTTACACAGTAAAACAGTCAAGGCTTACAAAGTATAAAAGAATTTAAACATTTCCTATAACCCTACATATCCCGAATGAGCCTCACCCATGGCGACGGTGGCAAGGAAAAACTGCTTTAGTAGATATGAGGAAGGAAACCTTGAGAGGAACCCGACCCAAAAGAGAAACCCATCCTTGTTTGGGTGAAACCATGAAGACACTGAGGAACACTTTTGAACACAGAATTCTTGTCCTTTGTGTTCAAATGTCAAACAGACAGATTCATTCATTCATTCATTTTCTGAACTACTTAAATCTTAATTATGGTCATGGAGATGCTGGCACCCACCTCAGCCAACTCTGGACAAGGGCAGACCTTGGACACCCTGGACAGCTCACGAAGCCGCTTTGCAGCTACTCTTGACGTAGGTCAGCAATGGTTCTTTTACATGAACCTCTCACCATAGACAGTGAGAGACATGGCTAGCCTTTGATAATGAATTTAACTGCATGGGGGGGGGGGGGGGTATTGACAACCATTGACAGTGAGTATTGAACCCCAATCTTGGGAATGGTAATCCAGCACCTACACCACCAGGCCCTGACAAATTCCAAAGTACTGTTCAGTTCAGTTCATTTTCTGTAACCGCTTCATCCTAATTAGGGTCGCGGGGAGGCTGGTGCCCATCCCAGCCAACTCAGGGCGAGGGCAGCATACACCCTGGACAGCTCGCCAGGCCATCGCAGGGCGGAAACACGCTGACGGCTTTGCAGCCTACTCTTGTCGAAAGTCAGCAATGGTTCTTTTACATGCCTCACACCATAGACAGTGAGAGACATGGCCGGCCTTTGATAACCCAGTTAGCTGCACTGGGGGGTGGGGGGGTGGTGGGGGGCAGTGACAACCTTGTGGAGAGTGGGACTCGAACCCCCAACCTTTGGATCAGCGATCCAGGGCCTTATACCACTTAGACCACCACTGCCCCTCAAAAGTACTGTATATAATTTATTTATTAGGGTCACGAGGAGCCTGGAGCCCATTTCAGCTGACTCCTAGTCTTACAATCTTTGGACTGTAAGAGGAAATTGGCACACCTAGAGGAAACACACACACAAACATAGGGAGATCTTTCAAACTCCATACAAAAATGCCCTTACCAGTCATGGGTCTCAACCCCAGAACTTTCTTGTGGTGAGGCGGAAGTGCTAACCACTATGTCACTGCACTGCCCAATTCAATACATGCCCATGTTATAATAAGCAGAGCAAAGAAAAACCAAGGACAAACAACAAGGTAATAAGCTGAAAAACAATAAACAGAGCACAAACCAAGCAGAAATCTGAAAGTAAGACAAACCACAACATGAGTAACAATGACTTAACAATGTACGCAAGGACTATAAACAAGTAATTAGCACGTAGAACCGAGTATATTTAAAGAGCAAAAGGAGTAACAGGTGAATTAAGCTGTTAAGAATACCAATAAGTTTTAGCGATGTAGCAGAGACCTGGGAAGTGAACATGGTTTCAAACTATGGATTTGGGGAATTGGGATCCTCAGAGCCACAGAGTATTTGTGATAATGAGGATCTTACAACAATTACATTTTTAGTTTTTTTTTAATACTGTACTAATTACACAGGGGAATTTTCTGCATTTAACCTATCCAAAGTAAACACACACACATACACACACACACACACACACACACACACACACACACACACACACACACACACAAGGGCAGTTTGGAACAATCAGTTGTCCTAACTTGCATGACTGTGTCTGTGGCAGAAACCCATACAGTCAAGGGGACAAGATGCAAACTCCACACACACACACACACACACACACACACACACACTTGGAGTAGTAGGCTGTTACACACTGTATTTCCTGGAGAGCAGTTGAAGGCTTGGTGCCTTGCTCAAGGGGCACATCAAATTAATGCTAATTTATTCTCACCTTTTATGTGGGGCCGGTGGCATAGTGGTTAGTTGTAGTGGTACTGCCTTATGATTGGGAGGTTGTGTGTTCAAATCCCAGTTAGACCTTCACTGTGCTAAGACCCCTGGGCAAGGTCTTAACCACAAGTGTGCCTCTGTTCGCCCAGCAGTATAAATAGGTACCAGTAAAAATATACTGGGAAGGTAACCTGTAATGAACTAGCGTCCCATCCAGGAGGAGGTGAACTCCTGGTCGCTTCACGCTATGGAAATCGGGGATAAGCACTGGTCCGATGAGTCACTTTGGCTTAGGTGTAAAAAGCCCAACGGACTTTACCTATTCTCACCTTTTACATCACCCATGTTTGTACACATGTGGTAGGGCCGGTGGCATACTGGCTAGGGTGCTGGGGTCATGATTGGGAGGTTGTGAGTTCAAATCCCACTTAGACCCTCACTGTGCTAAGACCCCTGGGCAAGGTCTTAACCACAAGTGTGCCTCTGTTCACCCAGCAGTATAAATGGGTACCAGTAAAAATATACTGGGAAGGTAACCTGCGCTGGACTAGCGTCCCATCCAGGAGAAGTTGTATTTCTAGTCATGTCACACTATGGAAACCGGGGATAAGCACCGGTCTGATGAGCCACTATGGCTTGGGTGTAAAAAGCCCAATGGACTTTACCTTACTTTTATGTCTGTACATATCTAACTGTAGATGCTGCACATTATTGCACTTGCTGCCCTCTGCACTTCTGATTTGATGCTAAACTGTAGTTTGCTAGTCTGTAATTATACATGTATAGTAATGACAATAAGTTGAATTAAATCAAGTCTAATCAGCCATGAATGTCAAGAAGGAGAAGGTACAGCTCAGTCTGACAACCACCACACATTTTTCCTGCTGGTTCGGGAGTCAAACCAGCAACCTTTCAGTCCCAAAGCCACTTCTCTAACCATTAGGCCATGGATGCTCTTGATGGTAAATACAGGATTAATGTTAAATACTACAGGATTAAGCCTTTGCAAGGATTTCGATAATGTAAATAATTTGTCAAGACCATTAAGACTGTAAAAATATAATTAATAAACATATGACTTATAATAACCTATAAATTAAATAAGTACTGATGCAGGTATCTCGTTCAAATTAAAGCCTCATCAGTTTCTACAGACTGAATGAATCACTGTATACTATGGTAGTCCCTCAATATCAGCAAACTCAAGACGACATCTACCGTTCACAAGAAATCAGAGGATATCACTTCAGACTCAGTTCAGAAAGTCACACAGCACAGTTTATTCTCTTAAATACCATCCGCCCAATGTTTGGGAGCATTCAGTCACCAACAAGCTGGCCATGCTGCTGAAAAATCCAGCTGGGTCGGACCAGCTGCCAGCCGTCCAAAAAAATAGTTTAATTAAATCGTTTTTTTTTTTTTTTTTTTTTTTAATTACTGCTATTAATGTAACACTGCCAAAAAAGCATTTGTTGACCATACAGTAATAACAAATTAATTGACCAGGCTTGATTTTGGTATCTGGAAGCTGGGGAGTGCTCAAAATGGATTTTTAAGGAGGCTGGTCAAAAAATGTTTTAACTGTTTTTTTTGGGGATCATTTGCCTCAAAATAAATTGTTTACAATGTTTCACTGGTCGCTGTAATTTAGCATTTAGATGTTTTGGACAACTGTTAACAACTAGATTTAAACTGGATTTTTCTGTAGGATAGAACAAGGTTTTTTATTTTTATTTTCATTTTTATTATTATTATTATTTTTTTAGTTTGTACACCAGGATAGAAAAATATTAATAACAAGTTATTGGACAAACTTTTTTTTTTTTACTTTCTCCCCTCCACCTCTTGCTATTAGTTCCAGCAGAAGTGGGGCAGTCATGCAGCCACCACCATGCTACATTGTAAATATGGTGCTACTGTATTTAGTTGGTGCACTGTCTTGATTTTCCTTTTCCATTTTTTTTTTCTGTGTGTGAAAAATTGGTTAGTTATGCTCAGAAATTTCCATCTCGGTTCTAGCAGACAACTTATTATAACACATAGTTTATTAAGGTAATTATTATTTTTTTTAGAAAATTCTTTTTCTACCCAAAAATACCTAATATGTAGTATGTAGGTAGACAGTAATAATCATACAAATACAAAATACATTTTCCTGCAGCTCCCTTGATGTTGCAGTAGCTAAGTTGGCAGCCTATCTGATAGGTTTCCATCTCTTCATTTCATCGCAAGTCTTGTTTTATTTTTTATTTTATATATATATATATATATAAAATACAGTGGATCCGGTGGTGTAGTGGTTGGAGTGTTGGGTTCATGATCGGGAGGTTGTGAGTTCAAATCCCACTGAGACCCTCACTGTGCTAAGACCCCTGGGCAAGGTCTCAACCACAAGTCTGCCTCTATTCACCCAGCAGTATAAATGGGTACCAGTAAACATATACTGTGGAAGGTAACCTGCGATGGACTAGCTAGCGTCCCATCCAGGAGGAGTTCAACTCTTGATTGCTTCACGCTACGGAAAACGGGGATAAGCACCGGCCTGATGAGCCACTAGGCTCGGGTATAAAAACCCAAACAGTTAATCAATCAAAAAAAAAAAATATATATATATATATATATGATGTCATGACTGTTTAGACACAACTTTTGCCTGCGCTGTGGACACTAGGTGTGTCTCATCAAGTGATTAGAGTTAATTAGGTACAGTAGTTCCCATATAAGAAAGGTAAGCTCAGTGACAAGAGACTCCAGTCATAGGCAGTCAGTGGAATGCTGTTTGCTTAAGACACGTTTGTCCAGAGGTAGAAATTGATGAAGCTCTAGTAAAGAGATTTGTGATTGGTGAGCCTTGTAAAGGTTGGAATCTGCCTCTAGATTTAATGAGAAGAAACCGAGGAATTCGTGTACGGGTGTAAGACTGCTAAGATTTGGGGGAGTTTCCAGAATTGTTGCCTTATCCTTAAGTTGTGGAATAATTGTGGTCATAACGTATGAAGATCTGAAATAGTTTAAACATGAATTATTAGGACAAACACAGTATCCCGATGGGTATGTTGGAATTGTTTTAGGTCTTAAGGGAGTTTCATACTGACTGTGAGTCAGCTGTGTGGGACGGAACCAGAAGTCCACCTAGGATTGTTTGAATTGTAATACCAGGAACTACATGTATTAATTTGGGAAGAACGCATCACAGAACGCTGAGATAACGGTCATTAATTTTCTTATACTTTGTGCAAACCTTGTACTTTTTTCATTTATATATTGATTAAAATTTCTAACGTGTCATTTACCATCGTTTTCCATAATAGGGACCTAGGCCCATCTGTCTGTCCGATCCTACCATTGTGAGCGTGACTATATATATGGGGCCGGTGGTGTAGTGGTTAGGATGCTGCACTCATGATGGGGAGGTTGAGTTTGAATCCCACTGAGACCCTCACTGTGCTAAGACCCCTGGGCAAGGTCTCAACCACAAGTGTGCCTCGGTTCACTCAGCAGTATAAATTGGTACCAGTAAAAAAAATATACTGGGAAGGTAACGCATCCCATCCAGGAGGAGTTGAACTCCTGGTCGCTTCATGCTACGGAAACCAGGGAAAAGCACTAGCCTGATGAGCAACTAGGCTCGGGTGTAAAAACCCAACAAACTTTACCTTTACCGCCATATATATACTAGTGGATTAGTATTTTTGTCTTTGCATTTAACCCATCCAAAATTAGCACACATATTGGGCACTCCAGAGAACAGTTGGGAATTTGGTGCCTTGATCGAGGGTACTTCAGCCATGGAGGTGGAGGAAGGGAAGGTGCAGCTCAGTTCCCTCGCCATCACATGTTTTTCCTACTGGTTCAGGAATCAATCCTGCAACCTTTCGGTCCTACACGTGCTTCTCTATTCATTAGGCCATGGCTAGAGTCCCATTGTATCCCATTTTCTGATTTTAATTAAATATATTCTTTCAGAATTCAGAATCCCTTATTAAATGCCTGTACAATTATTAGTTTGTAAAGGGAGTTTAAATGCAATTTTCAAAGAAGAGTTAAACATTTAATGCCAATGATCGAGTTTATTAAACTTTCCCTACAATATACAGCTATCCTGACACCTAGTGGTGTTGATCTTAAATATCTTCTTTAATTTATTTGATATGCATTCATCACAGTATGTTCTTTTTAAATCTTCGATCACAGCTCTGATATTTCCAATGCAGCCTAACTGATATAAAACCAAAATTATTAATATAATGTTGCTCTTAAAAAGTTTCTATTTTGAATAAAGAGCTACATCATATGTAAATAGGGATGTGCAGATCGTCTTGATAATAATAAATGGTGGTGAAAATATATAATAGATTAATTAGTAATGTGAGTTAGGGCAGTGGTGGCCTGGTGGTAAAAGGCACCGGATCACTGATCCTAAGGTTGGGGGTTCGAGCTCCACTCTCCACGGGCTGTCACTGTCCCCCCAGTGCAGCTAACTGGGTTATCAAAGGCCTGCTGCATGCCATATATCAAAGCCGGCCCTGTCTCTCACTGTCTATGGTGACAGGCATGTAAAAGAACCATTGCTGGCTTTCGACAAGATGAGGTGCAAAGCCGTCAGCATGTTTCTACTGAGATAAAGGGAACAGCTGGAAGGAAAAGAAGAAGTTAGTGGCCACAGTTGCAATGTAATGCTGTGGTGAGGGCTATTTAGTGAACATAGACATGGGCTGAAACTATGTCAAGTAAGTAATTCTGGTAAAATGAACATTCACTGTTTTCAAAGATGTGCTCATCATTGATTTACTGATGCTGCCAATCTGGCTTTATATGTTACCCGAAAAGCTTCGATCACTGAAAAACCTTTGAAAATGTACCAACTATTTCAAATAAATGAAACGCTACAGTTAAATAGGCTATTAAAAAATGTATCAGTGACAATAACAACTATTCAGTGGTATATGACCTGCACTGAAGTGTTCTAAAAATCATAACATCACTCTGAGTAAACAGGGTGACGACTCGTAGAACCTCCCACATTTCAATGGTAAATAAAAAAGTTAAAGATAACAAAATTATTATTTGCACACAGCAAAATTAATTCAATACTTTTTACTCGTCATTATATGCACACATGATGGTTGTGTATATGTTTCCCTGTGATGCTACGGTGAGCTGTTTAGGGTGTACCCAAGCTTTCTCAGGTGTTGTCCTAGATAGGCTCCGGCCTCCATGCGATTTGGGCCGGTAAATGAGTGACTGAGGGATTATTTGCATGCATGAAAGTTATTGAGGCAGAAAAGGCATCACTGAGGTCTGTTGGTGGCCCAACCTGAATTAACACATTGAGCTTGAAGAATTTGAGGTTGGTGTGAGCAAGATGGAACTGTGGCACACAGCTCGAAAGATAAGTGCTGATGGGAAAATTTTTCAGATCGAGTGATGTCTTTGGGTGGACACCCGTTCCATTGACCTCACCCTTTGGATGTGGGACTACCTTAAATCACGTGTGTTTATTCATCGGCCCGAAACTCTTGAAGCCCCTAAAGTTGCTATTCAGCAGTCATTATGACCCGACATGACCCATGTCTGCCTTCAGTAATCTCTGCCAAACTATATAGGGATTAAGTACATTTTTAAAATTATATTTTAACCCAAACGTGGTAAATGTACCAATTTACACTGTAATGTCTTCACACGTATAAGTCATCACAAATGTTAATATTGTATTTACATATTTTAATTTATATTTATTTGCAAATAACATTCTATAATTTCACTCTTAAACAATGTTGCATCCTGAAAACAACAAGCATTTATCAAATAATTTTGCATATCATACACACACTAATCAAGCGTGTCCCCTTCTGAACCCACCAGATCTCAGGAAGCCCAACCTGACCGCACAAACCACTAAGGGCACCTGCATGGCCAATTGTGTGCACACAATTTAATCCAGGATCAATAAAGGATTCTGATTCTGATAATAACTCAGACCCGTGTCACACCAAATTCTGTGTCAGCCGAATTCTGTAACTCTTGTGGGCGCTGTTCCTACCAGGGAACTTGAAATCTCTTCCAGGTGACAGTGAACAGGCAAACAACATGAGGTAATCTTCTTCTTTTCCTTTCGGCTGTTCCCGTCAGGGGTCGCCACAGCGAATCATCTGCCTCCATCTCACCCTGTCCTCTGCATCTTCTACTCTTACTTCAACTACCTTCATGTCCTCCTTCACCATGTCCATGAATGGTCTCTTTGGTCTTCCTCGAGGCCTTCTGCCTGGTAGTTCCAACCTCAACATCCTACTACCAATATACTCACTATCCCTCCTCTCTACATGTCCAAACCATCTCAATCTAGCCTCTCTGACTTTGTCTCCAAAACCTCTAACATGTGCTGTCCCTCTGATGCCTCATTCCTGATCCTACCCATCCTCGTTACTCCCAAAGAGAACCTCAACATTGTCATCTGTGCTACCTCCAGCTCTGCCTCCTGTCTTTTTCCCAGGGAAACTGTTTCTAAACCATACAACATCGTTGGCCTCAACACCGTCTTGTATACTTTTCCTTTCATTCTTGCCGATACCTTCCTATAGGCACATCACACCGGACGTGACGTAATAATCTGTACATGAATTAAAGATTAATTCAATTTGGTTATTTCAGAAACATTTACTGTACTTATAAACCCAGATGAATGACAAAGCGAGGTTTGACGTTGTCTGGCCTATGTGTGTCGCGGCTTGTTCTGTTTTTGGGCAAACCGGGAAAGAGGCGTGGTTATGTCAGGCCAGGCGGAAGTGCGCTCATGAAGCTGCGGATTCAGGAAGTGACACGCTTCTTTCGTGTACATATGATACGCAAATTCGTCATTGCGCATCATTACCTAGAGTTTCCAGCCCCGCCCCCTTCACGCCAGACCAGTCCATTCATTTTCTGAACCGCTTAATCCTAATTATTTAGGGTCGCGGGGAGGCTGGTGCTCATCTCTGCCGACTCTGGTCGAGTCAGGCCAGCTTGGCAGGTCATCGCAGGGTCAGTTATTATTATTTTCTAATATAAATATTTAAAAGACAAAGGTTTTTAATGAGAAAATTTATTTTAAGTAAATAAAGAGAATGAAATAAATACATTTTAAAATGTTAATAAAAAGCACCATATTCACAGAAATCTGTATACAGTATACTCTAACCACAAATTTTTTTTTATATGTTTTACTCTATATAATGCAATCAATCTCTCCTCTGTCTATGCTGTTTAAAACACCATCCAGACACAAAGTCGGGTTGGACAGCGACAGGACATCGAGACAGTAAGACAGAAAATGTGTTGTGATCTCATATCATTGTGATCTTGGAGCAGTTACCTGTAATGTTCCCTTCCTGTTATGTCAGAAATGAACAGTAGTTTACCTTTATAATTCCGTATTAAAACCCATAAGAAGAGTTTGAGTAAAGGGATTTGAACTTTATCAGGTGGGTTGATCCAGAGTTGACTGAACTCACCATGGTGATTTGATCTAACCAATCAGAAGAAAGTTTACCTAACGGTAACCGCATTGCTTTTTTTTTTTTTTTTTTTTTTTTTATTAATACATTATAGCAGTAAACAATGTCAATCTTGAACATTTCGATAGACAGATTGGCACATTGACATATTGACAGATTGACAGATTGATAGATTGACATGGCTGTGCTTTTATTTTGTATTTTATTGAGGGCGTAGTTCACGAGCGATCGGGAGGGGAGGCGCGCATGTACATCACCTGTAATAAATTCCTGAGCACTGAACTGAAAGATGGCTGAAAGTTTACTCGCTGGATTCTTCAGAACTCTTCGCGGTTTCATTCCCGTCGAGTTCAGACAGGAAGTGAAGGCGCTGTCAAGTCTGGCGTTGCCTGTGGTAGGTACTCTCTCTCTCTCTCTCTCTCTCTCTCTCTCTCTCTCTCTTTTCTTTTGTATTAATATCAGGAAGTTTTCTCAGCCGCTCCGCCTGTGTGATCAATAAATAAACACTAAACTTATAAATAACACTAAACAATAAACCTCGCAATGAAACACAGCATCCTGTATGAAACATTGTTGAAGAATAATCTCATGTCGTGCTGTGTATACAGCTGTCATTTTCTATGAAGAATCTGCCACTGTTCTGTTGCAGTTCTTGTCCCAGGTGATGGTTTACTTGATCAATTTTGTCAGCGTCATATTTTGTGGACATCTGGGAAGGACCGAGCTGGACGGAGTGGCTCTAGCTTCTGCTGTAAGCACTTCAGACTTCTCGCTCTAATCAATGTTTATTTTATAAGATTTAAAACTGTAGTTCACACATTATTATTATTATTATTATTATTATTATTATTATTATTATTATTATTATGGAAATTCATGAGTTTATTCTGTGTCCTTATTTACAGATAATCAACGTTTCAGCTGTTAGTGTCGGTTATGGTCTGGCTTCAGCCTCTGCCACATTAATATCACAAGTATACACACACACACACACAGTCACATTAATATCACAAGTATACACACACACACACACACACACACACAGTCACATTAATATCACAAGTATATACACACACACACACACACACACACAGTGTCAAATTAATATCACAAGTATACACACACACACACACACACACACACACAGTCACATTAATATCACAAGTATACACACACACACACACACACACACACACACACAGTGTCAAATTAATATCACAAGTACACACACACACACACAGTCACATTAATATCACAAGTATACACACACACACACACACAGTGTCACATAAATATCACAAGTATACGCACACACACACAGTGTCACATTAATATCACAAGTATACACACACACACACACACACACACACACAGTGTCACATTAATATCACAAGTACACACACACACACACACACACACACAGTGTCAGATAAATATCACAAGTATATGCGCACACACACACACACACACACACACACACACACAGAGTCTCACATTAATATCACAAGTATATGCGCACACACACACACACACACACACACACACAGAGTGTCACATTAATATCACAAGTATATATATACACACACACACACACACACACACACAGTGTCACATAAATATCACAAGTATATATACACACACACACACAGTGTCACATTAATATCACAAGTATACGCACACACACAGTCACATTAATATCACAAGTATATACACACACACACACACACAGTGTCACATTAATATCACAAGTACACACACACACACACACACACATACACATTCACATAAATATCACACGTATACACAGACACAGTGTCACATTAATATCACAAGTATACACACACACACACACACACACACACACACACACACACAGTGTCACATAAATATCACAAGTATACACACACACACAGTCACATTAATATCACAAGTATATACACACACACACACACACACACACACACACAGTGTCACATTAATATCACAAGTACACACACACACACACACACACATACACATTCACATAAATATCACACGTATACACAGACACAGTGTCACATTAATATCACAAGTATACACACACACACACACACACACACACACACACACAGTGTCACATAAATATCACAAGTATACACGCACACACACAGGTGCCACATTAATATCACAAGTACACACACACACACACACACACACACACACACACACACAGTGTCACATTAATACCATAAGTATACACACACACACACCACCTAAAACTGTAACAGGTCAGTGCCGTAAAATTTAGATGGATAAGCACTGCTAGATTCAAATAATAATTAGAACATTTACAGAGCGATCTCAGTTAACCAGTGAATATCATACGACTTAGGGGCGGCATGATGGTATAGTGGTCAGCACGTCCGCCTCACAGCAGGAAGGTTCGATTCCCAGCTTGGGCTTTTCCGTGTGGAATTTGCATGTTCTCCCCGTGCTTGCGTGGGTTTCCACCTGTTACACTGGTTTCCTCCCACAGTCCAAAAACATGCAGAGTAAGTTAATTGGAGTTATCCCAAATCACCCCTGGTGTGAGTGGGAGTATGAATGAATGTGTGAGTGTTGGCCCTGTGATGGCCTGGCGAGCTGTCAAGGATGTAACTCGCGATCGCCCAGAGTCGAATGAGATGGGCATCAGCTTCCCTGCAACCCTAATTAGGATTAAACGGTTTAGAAAATGGATGCATGGATGGAAACTACTACTTACATACAGTGCTTTATTTTCATATCTCACCCTGTGTTTGTGTTATATGATTTTGACAGACCTTTGGAAGTGGGAACCTTCCTCGAGTTGGTATAATTGTGCAGAGGACGTTTCTTATCTTGATGTTGGCCTGTTTTCCTTGCTGGGCTATTTTAATTAACACAGAACCATTACTGCTTGCTGTTAAACAAAATCCAGAGGTTACCAGGTTGGTTTATTGTCCCTATTAAATATTATATAGAATTATTTGAGTGAAATGTCTTATTATTATCATCATCATCATTATCATAATCTTCATCATTATTGTTATTATTATTATTACTACTACTAATAAAACTACTACTACTACTACTAATAATAATAATAGTAGTTACACTAATAATCTTGAATACATGAGTTCAAGTCAAGTATGTTTTGTCTGTTTCAGAGTAGCTCAGCAATATGTGAAGGTTTTCATGACTGCTCTTCCAGTAAGTAAATCCTGTACTACTATGACTTACAACATTTTAAATCATGAAAATTCAATTTAGCAAACTTCGTATTCATTAACATTGGGAACCCCATTTACAAAGAGATATAATATATATATATATTTTACTTTATAGGGATTATTTACATATATAACTGAGTCAACATATCTGCAAAATCAAGTAAGTAATAATATAAGAAAACAACTTATTATGATATAAAGTTACATTTCAATGAAACATCTCATTCTAGGGAATCATGTGGCCATTGGTCATCACTGGAGCTGTAGGCAATGTGATCAATGCCTTGTGCAACTACATTTTCATTTTTGTTTTGGATCTTGGCATTATGTAAGTATACGAAATACCTGATAATTAAAATATACAGGGAGTGGACAAAATAATGGAAACACCTAATATTTTGGCATCATAATCTTTAAACATAATTTAAGCAATCAAAACTTGGCACATGTTATTATTTTTTGTATAATAATTTTGTTATTTGATATGTTGATGTAAAATAAATCTTTTTTTTTTTCCTTTTTCAGATATTGAAAACATTTTTCAGATATTGAATAGATCTTGAAAACATTACTCATAACCCATAATGGCAGACCTCTCAGATTTTCAAAGGGGTCAAATTGTTGGTGCTCGTATGGTCGGCGCTAGTGTAGCATAAAATGCCCAAAATGTTCAGTGTTTCAAGAGGTACTGTCTCAAAAGTAATGACTGCCTTTGAAAGAGAGGGAAAATCGTCCTCAGCAAAGCACAAGTCCGCCATCATCTCTAAAAGAGTTGGAGGGTATTCTAACTGAAGAATGGCTTCAAATTCCTTTGGAAACAATTCACAAGTTTTATGAATCAATACATATGCCAAGTTTTGATTGTTTAAATTATGTTCAAAGATTATGATGCCAAAATGTTAAGCGTTTCCATTATGTTGTCCACCCCTTGTACGTTATTTAAATATAGAACTGCTTTACCATGATGGAATCTAATTTGTTTAAAATATCAATATTTCTATTATTGTTTAATCTACAGTGGATCAGCAGCATCCAACGTTGCCTCAGAGTATAGCATGGCTATTATTCTATTTGTTTACATCCGGTATAAAGGTCTTCATAAGAGCACGTGGACTGGTGGGTTCATGTAATAGATCTATATTTGTATATGTCAAGATTTACATGATACTTTAGGGTTTTTGTATAGTACGTATATGGATATACAAATTCAGCATACTTTTCACTACTTTACAGCCCAATTTAAAAATTCTTTATTCTTTTTTTTTTTTCTTTTCTTAAACAATAGGTACCATTTTAAACCATGACAGAATGCAGGTTGTTGTGCATAAATTTTGTATACAGGTAGTTACTTTTTTTAAATGAAAGCATCAGTTGTATCTCTTACAAGCCACAATTTATGCAAAATGATAAAGATATATTATATGCGCTCAGGTATACATACAGAATTGCCCTTATATACTGATTTGATCACAATAGTAGCATGTATATTAATGTTCTGTGAATGTCCCATGTCTCTCTGCTGTGCAGGATTGTCCATTGACTGCCTGCAAGAATGGGGTCAATTTATGTGGCTGGGCATTCCAGGCATAATAATGATGGGTGTAGAGTGGTGGACATTTGAGCTGGGCTCATTTTTGGCAGGTAAAATATAGAATGCAGAGTTCCATGTTTTGAAGAAATTATTTGATGCTTAGTCTCATGAATGTGTGAACTTTGATACTTAATAATTCAATACAAATTTATTCTGCAGGATTGATCATTTTTTGCTTCTTGTCTCTTGCATGGTAGGTTTGGTCAGTGAAGTAGAACTGGGATCCCAGTCAGTTACTTATTCACTGGCGAATATTGCATATATGGTAAATTCCTCTATTTCCTATTTATTTAAATCTGTTTAATGTATTAAATCTAATCTTGATGATGATGTTATAGTGAACACTGTCTTAATGCTTGCCAGTTTCCTTTAGGCTTTAGTCTGGCAGGTGGTGTGAGAGTGGGAAATGCTCTGGGGGCTGGAAACCTTGAACAGGCCAAGCTTTCTGCCAAGACCGCCATAGCATGTGCAGGTACTTCTGTTTACAGCAGCAAAAAAAAAGTAGTTCATAATAAGCTCTCTGTACAAACATTTTCACCATTTTGAAAAGTGGCATCTTACCATACAACATTAATTGCCTGAGGCAAGCGGATTATTTATGTCTTAATATTTCCGTCTCTCTCCACCTTTCTCTTCGTTCCTGTTTGAAATTGTTCTGTGTTGTTTCTTTAGGGGTTGTTTACTGCGCTTCAAATCGTTTGCTCGTGCGAAAAACCGCGACAATGAGAGCGCCACTGCCAACTAGTGGAGGGGAGGTGCAATTACTCTCGTACACAATTCCAGAAAAGCATGTTCCCCACAAGTCTACAGTATCTAGGAGCAGCCACATTTCCATATTTCTATGAGTATGGAAAATTACAAGTTTATATACTTTTGTAACAATCGGGTGCAATGTGTACTGTGAATGTTGCTTCTTTATTCTGAGACGCCAGTGTCTTGTCTGATCTTGCTCTGTCAAACTTTTTATCTACTTTTATAGAGCAAGGTCGTCTCAGAATAGAGAAGCAACATTCACAGTAGAAATTACACCCGATTGTTACAAAATTATATAAACCTGTAATTTCCCATACTCATAGAAACAAGTAAACTTCACAGTATGAGGATTAAGAACGTTTTCCCTTCATCATGCCTGCCCACGTGACATCTTGACAGATGCCTGCCCACGTGTGGGCAGTGGTGGTCTAGTGGATAGGGCGCAGGATCCCTGATCCTAAGGTTGAGGGTTCGAGTCCCCACAAGGTTGTCACTGTCCCCCCAGTGCAGCTAACTGGGTTATCAAAGGCAGGCCATGTCTTTCACTGTCTATGGTGAGAGGTTCATGTAAAAGAACCATTGCTGACTTTTGTAAAGAGTCGGCTGCAAAGCCGTCAGCGTGTTTCTACGACCTGACGAGGGATGGGCTCCACCAGGTCAAATCAGCCCAAGTCATGAAGGCGCCCCAATGACATCCTCGGATGTTAAGGGATAAGTGAAGTGAATGTTAATGTACATGTATTATTATGAAATATATTAGGTCAGACATAATTGTTTGTGTCAATGCAGCCGTGAGGGGGGGGCACAAACCAGTGTCTCTCCCTCACGCCGGTCCCAAGCCCGGATAAATGCAGAGGGTTGCGTCAGGAAGGGCATCCGGCGTAAAACAAATGCCAAATAAACTATGCGAATCACAAGAAAGAATGACATACCGGATCGGTCGAGGCCCGGGTTAACAACGACCGCCATCAGTGCCGTCAACCAACAGGGTGCTGATGGAAATTGGACTACTGTTGGTCGAAGACGTCGAAGAAGGAGAGGCGGGAGGCGTGTCCGTTGCCAGAGAGAGAAGAGGAAAGGCATGAGTCTAGGACTGAAAGTAGGGACTTTGAATATTGGAACTATGACAGGAAAAGGTAGAGAGCTGGCTGACATGATGCAGAGGAGGAAGGTGGACATACTGTGTGTTCAGGAGACCAGGTGGAAAGGTCGCAAGGCTAGAAGCATAGGAGCAGGGCTTAAGCTGTTTTATCACGGTGTGGATGGGAAGAGAAATGGAGTCGGAGTCATCTTGAAGGAGGAGTTTGCCAGGAATGTTCTAGAAGTGAAAAGAGTGTCAGACAGAGTGATGAGTCTCAAGTTAGAAATTAAAGGTGTGATGGTCAATGTTGTTAGTGCTTATGCCCCACAGACAGGATGTGAGCGAGAAGAGAAGGAGAGATTCTGGAGGGAGTTAGATGAAGTGATGCAGAGTACCCCCAGAGGTGAAAGAGTGGTCATTGGGGCAGACTTCAATGGACATGTTGGTGCAGGAAACAGAGGGGACGAGGAAGTGATGGGTAGGTTTGGTATCCAGGACAGGAACGCAGAAGGACAGATGTTGGTAGATTTTGCAAAAAGGATGGAAATGGCTGTGGTGAATACTTTCTTCCAGAAGAGAGAGGAGCATAGGGTGACTTATAAAAGCGGAGGTAGGAGCACACAGGTAGACTACATCTTGTGCAGGCGATGTAATTTAAAGGAAGTCAGTGACTGCAAAGTAGTAACGAGAGAGTGTTGCCAAACAGCATAGGATGGTGGTGTGCAGGATGATGCTGATGGTGAGGAAGGTGAAGAAGGCAAAGGCAGAGCAGAAGACAAAGTGGTGGAAGTTGAAAAAGGAAGAGTGTCGGGTTGTCTTCAAGGAGGAGTTGAAACAGGCTTTGGGTGGTCAGGAAGTGCTTCCAGATGACTGGACAACTACAGCGAATGTGATCAGGGAGACAGGTAGGAGAATATTTGGTGTGTCATCTGGAAGGAAAGTAGATAAGGAGACTTGGTGGTGGAATGAGGAAGTGCAGGAGTGTGTACAAAGGAAGAGATTAGCTAAGAAGAAGTGGGACATTGAGAAAACCGAAGAGAGTAAACAGGAGTACAGGGAGACACAGCGTAAGGCAAAGGTAGCAGTGTCAAAGGCCAAACAGAGTGCGTTTGATGACTTGTATGCTCGGCTGGAAAGTAAGGAGGGAGAAAATGATTTATACAGGTTGGCACAGCAGAGAAATAGAGATGGGAAGGACGTGCAGCAAGTTAGATTGATAAAGGACAGAGAGGGAAATGTATTGACTGATGACAGAAGTGTGCTGGGAAGATGGAAAGAGTACTTTGAAGAGCTGATGAATGAGGAAAATGAGAGAGAAAAAGAGTAGAAGAGGGGACTGTTGAGGACCAGGAAGTAGCAAAGATTAGTAAGGGTGAAGTGAGGAGGGCATTGAAGAGGATGAAGAATGGAAAGGCAGTTGGTCCTGATGACATACCGGTGGAGGTATGGAAGTGTCTAGGAGAGGTAGCAGTAGATTTTCTGACAACAACATTTAACAAGGTCTTAGAGAGTGAGAGGATGCCAGAGGAATGGAGGAGAAGTGTGCTGGTGCCCATTTTTAAGAACAAGGGAGACGTGCAGAGTTGTGGCAACTACAGAGGGATAAAGTTGATGAGCCATACGATGAAGTTATGGGAAAGAATAGTGGAAGCTAGACTAAGGGCAGAAGTCAGCATTTGTGAACAACAGTTTGGTTTCATGCCCAGAAAGAGCACCACAGATGCAATGTTTGCCTTGAGGATGTTAATGGAGAAGTACAGAGAAGGTCAGACGGAGCTGCATTGTGCCTTTGTGGATCTGGAGAAAGCATATGACAGGGTGCCGAGAGAAGAACTGTGGTATTGCATGAGGAAGTCTGGAGTGGCAGAGAAGTATGTTAGAGTGGTGCAGGACATGTATGAGAGATGTAAGACAGTGGTGAGGTGTGCTGTCGGTGTGACAGAAGAGTTCAAGGTGGAGGTGGGACTGCATCAAGGGTCAGCTCTCAGCCCCTTCTTGTTCGCTATGGTGATGGACAGGCTGACAGACGAGGTTAGACAAGATTCCCCATGGACTATGATGTTTGCAGATGACATTGTAATCTGTAGTGAGAGCAGAGAACAAGTGCAGGAAAATCTAGAGAGGTGGAGGTATGCCCTGGAAAGGAGGGGAATGAAGATTAGCCTCAGTAAGACAGAGTACATGTGCATGAATGCCAAGGACCAAAGAGGAACGGTGAGATTACAGGGAGCAGAGATAAGAAAGGTGGAGGATTTTAAGTACTTAGGCTCAACAATCCAGAGCAATGGCGAGTGTGGAAAAGAGGTCAAGAAGCGTGTGCAGGCAGGTTGGAATGGTTGGAGAAAAGTGTCCAGTGTGATGTGTGATAGGAGGGTACCGGCAAAAATGAAAGGAAAAGTGTACAAAACGGTGTTGAGGCCAACGATGCTGTATGGGTTAGAAACAGTGGCCCTGGGGAAAAGACAGGAGGCAGAGTTGGAGGTAGCAGAGATGAAAATGTTGAGGTTCTCTTTGGGAGTAACGAGGATGGATAGGATTAGGAATGAGTACGGGAGAGGGACAGCACATGTAAGACGTTTTGGAGACAAAGTCAGAGAGGCTAGATTGAGATGGTTTGGACATGTACAGAGGAGGGATAGTGAGTATATTGGTAATAGGATGCTGAGGCTGGAACTACCAGGCAAAAGGCCTAGAGGAAGACCAAAGAGACGATTCATGGATGTGGTAAAGGAGGACATGAAGGTCGTTGGTGTAAGAGAAGAAGATGCAAAGGATAGGGTGAGATGGAGGCAGATGATTCGCTGTGGCGACCCCTGAAGGGAAAAGCCGAAAGGAAAAGAAGAAGAAGAAGATAATTGTTTGTGTCAGGTTATATGAGTTTGGGAGGGGGTTGGTACGGATTAAATGGTTTTCTGTTATTTCCGATGGGAAGAATTGTGTATCTAATGAACTTTTTGGCTAACGAGATTGCCCTCGGAACGGATTAATTTCGTAAGGCAAGGTACCACAATATGTGAATTTCATTTATTGAAGTTAGAAGTAGCAACTTCTCTGAATAAAATGTACACTACCAGGTCAAAAAAACCCATGCCATCATGTAAATTATTTTTGGAATCAAACTTGTAGCTTCTCATTTCTTAAACAACAATATTGTCAGACGTCCAGTGGTCATGTAATAGTTTTTAACTTTAAACATTGTCAGACAAAAACATTGCTGTATGAACCATCAGCTTCATAGAATCAGTGAGTCGACCCATTTTGTAAAGTTTTCCATTGCGCACCGTAACGAGGTCAGACTGACTATGATTGAAGGGACCAGGGTGTACAGGTTTTGTCCCTCATTCCTGTGAGCTTTAGGTTGTGCAGGTCAAGGACCAGCTTCTGGACCACCTGACAATTTTCTCCTTCTTTGTGGACTAAGGTCTTAAAGCATCTGCCTATAATACAACCTGATTTTGATATTAGTGCCTGATGTTATTTGTGAGCATGATAATTCGTCAGCCACTGCAAGCAGTGTTCTGAAGTGGGGGTTATATCAGTTGGTCAGGTTCATGCTCAGCATGTCCAGCTGTTGCCACAAAACCAGCAATTATGTATGAACTAAATGAGCAGGTTATCCCTTGAATGGGTTTCTTATCCATTAACAGCACTGGGTGGCAGCACAGTAACAGTGGCCTAGCATCTCCGCCTCACAGCAAGGGGGTCCTTGTTTCAAGGTCCAGGTTCTCATTAAGCTAATTAGGCGCCAGCATCGAATTCTCAAATTATGGTTTATTACATATGACAAATGATTTTCACCAATGAATTGGCCACCACCGAATTCTGACCTCTTCACGATGTACAAGAGAAAACTTTACAAACCGGGTTGACTCATGCTAATACAAGATCATGGTGAAATATATGTAATTCTGTACAAATATAAATAATAAAAATAATTGTGGTGACATTACATCAGGTTGTCTAAACTATTGCCACAATCAGTGTGCCGTAATGTAAAGCTAGAGATGGTGTAGTATTAAATAATACACTTGCATTCCTGCTATAATATCCACCAGTTGAAAAGTGAATATCCTGTGGTTGCTCTTCGTAAAGTAATTTCTGTTGTAAATTATTGATTACACTTTTTTTCTTTGAACACTTGAAAAGTACAAGGGACAAACAATGGCATATTTTTCTGATTATGTAAAAATTGATCATATCCATCCCAAAATGAAAAAAAAATCCTGTCAATGCTTCTGGATAGTGAATTACCTACTTGCTGTTTTTTGCTAAGGGTGAGAGGAACAACGATCAACTGGGAACTTGTTCATAATATGTCTTATACTTTAGCCATCTGGGATGTATGTATGTATGTATCTATCTATATCTATATCTATCTATCTATCTATCTATCTATATATATATATATATATATATATATATATATATATATATATATATATCGCTCTCTCTCTCTCTCTCATATATATATATATATATATATACACACACACACATTATGTGTCTATCATTAAGTTGTTCATGTGAATTTGATTAAGCGTGATCATTATTTGCAAATGTATTCATGTGTGTCAATAGTGTTCAGTTCATTTTCTGTAACCGCTTCATCCTAATTAGGGTCGCGGGGAGGCTGGTGCCCATCCCAGCCAACTCAGGCCGAGGGCAGAGTACACCCCG
Source organism: Plotosus lineatus (assembly GCA_024760905.1). Taxonomy (NCBI): domain Eukaryota; kingdom Metazoa; phylum Chordata; class Actinopteri; order Siluriformes; family Plotosidae; genus Plotosus; species Plotosus lineatus. Next base: position 22,298,370 of record CM045747.1, on the reverse strand, counting down.
GACAGCTCGCCAGGCCATCGCAGGGCGGAAACACGCTGACGGCTTTGCAGCCTACTCTTGTCGAAAGTCAGCAATGGTTCTTTTACATGCCTCACACCATAGACAGTGAGAGACATGGCCGGCCTTTGATAACCCAGTTAGCTGCACTGGGGGGGGCAGTGACAACCTTGTGGAGAGTGAGACTCGAACCCCCAACCTTTGGATCAGCGAGTCGGCGCCTTATACCACTAGACCACCACAGCCTCGTGTCAATAGTGTCATAAAGAAAACAGAAAAAAATGAGATATTGTTATATTGCCACAGTGGGTATTACAATTAATGAGACAGTACTGTAGCATATGTAATAACATAAAAGATTTTTAATTCAGTAAACATTTGTTATTTAGTTATGATCTTTGTCGGTCACACATCAATCCCACCATTCATTAACACACTATTAATTATACTGTGCTTTTGGAAACAGTCTCCATCGCGGTGTGCTTGGCGGTTATCGTCGGCTGCAGCAAAGATGTCATTTCTTACGTCTTCACAAATGATCAGTGAGTGATCCAAATTTGCTCTATTTTTAATTTACCATTCATGTAAATTTAATAGTCATTTTACCCATTTTTTTAAATTAAGATTTTAATGATTCTGAATCAATATTTAACGAGCTATCTACCTTTTGTTTTTATTATGATCTCAAAATTGTGATTCACAGTACTTTCCCCTGTAACCTATAAAGTTTTCCTTACGTGACTCACAGTTGTCTAAACACGACTCGGCTCCTTGCTGAACTTTACCCATGTAATAGATGACCTATTGGTTTAGATGGATATGTGAACATGTAAAGTGAGCAATTCTTGAACAGTGAGTTATCTAAATTTCTCTTTCTTCCCACAGACAGATTAAAGAGCGAGTCAGTAGAATAATGGTGCTCTATGCTCCTTTCCACATCTGTGATGCAACAGCAGTAAGTAATGAGCCAACTACTGTAGTAGCTAAAGTTAAACAACATTTCGATTCCAAAGCACACTTAACAGAGAAATACGCTCAGATTCTGTACTTTTTTCCCACCAATCAGGCCGCTGGTGGGAGTATTGTCAGAGCACTCGGAAAGCAGTTGTTTGGAGCCGCCGGAAACCTTATTGGCTATTATGGCGTAGGCTTTCCTATTGGAGTGTCTCTGATGTTTGCTGTTAAAATGGGCATATTTGGTAGGAAAGAACCTTTTCCACCCGTTATCTTTTTCTGTACAGGTTCTTCACGTGCACTCATTCCTCTCGTTTCATATAGGTCTTTGGATTGGACTTTTAATTTGTGTATTCCTGCAGTCAGCCTTCTACATAGTTATCCTAATAAAGGTGAACTGGCAGAAAGCCACAGATGAGGTCAGTGCTTTAGAAAAAAAAAAAACAATAAACAATTTCCCGTGTATCTATTGATGTACCCCTACTACATAAGTGATATTCATACCTTGTCCTTACCACAGGCACAGAAAAGAGCTGGAATTGATTTGGAATGCTTAAAGGATGGTAAGAATTCCTCCAGATATTTGGTACCACTACTAGTTGTGATTGTAAATGAACTTTAATAAGAAATGAGTATTTATCACGTTGACATAATATTGTTATTGGCAGATATAGAAGAGCAGGATAGCAGTGTACTTCAGAATAAAGAAGGCTCTCACTCTGACACCGAGATACTGGTAGAGGATCTGCCCAACATGATTATAACAAGGACGGCACTTCCTTTAAGGGTCTTGGTGCTCCGAAGAGGCCTGGCTGTCTTGGCTATGTTTATTATTCTAGGTATAGGGATTGCTTTAAGTGTAACATTGAAGAGGTAGCATGCAGTTCATTCAGTTATAGATGTGTAACAAAAACAAATGTTGATTAGTATACCACTTAGCCTAACCATTTGGCTCGGTGAAAGTAGGGTCCAACCCAGGAACAAGTTGCCAGACATTTCGTTGGCCAGAACATGCACTCACACCTAGGAGCCAATTTGGAACAGCTGGTTAGCCTAATGTGTATGTCTTTGGACTGTGGGAGGAAACTGGACGACTTGAACTCAAACCCGTTACCATCTTGCTGCAAGCTGAATGCACGAGCTGTTATTCCATTGTGTGGCCCTTAACAGTATTTAGTTATTTCTTGAGAGAGAGAGAAAAGTAATTTTGATTTAACACTTACAATTTGACTGTACAGACATTCCCCGCTTTACGTTCATTCATTTTACGTATTTTTCGATTTTACATTAAAAAAAAAAAAAAGTCAAATTTTTGAGTTTAGCGTGCTCTCTGTAGTACGACACGTACCTACGTAGTCCGCTGACGTAATACGCTACTTCCGCATGACACTGCATCCATTGTTTACAAACGACCGACTGAACGTGCCCTTCTTCCCAGTTCACTGCGTGTTAACCTTGTGTTAAGACGTCGTCTCTGTGATCTTTGTGTTTACACTGTTTCTGCGGACTTTTGTAATCCAAAGCAAATATGGTTGGTCAGAAGTGGAAGCCTAGTAGTGATAGTGGTAATCAGAAAAAGCGGCAAGCCATCTCGTTAGAAACGAAGCTGGTTATTATCAAGAAAATCGATGCTGATGAAAAACATGCGACTGTTGCACGTTTCTTCCAAATGGCTCCGTGGACCATCAGAACCATTTACAAGCAGAAAGATCGCATCACAGAGCATGTTAAACGTTATATTTGATACTGTATTTGATATTTGATTCGTGAGTTTGATTAAAATTTATCGATTTGAAATTATTTTGATTGAATTTAATTTATTTGAAATTAATGTTGATATTATTTGATATTATTTTACAATGTTATGTTTATAATAATTGATTTAGGGGTGTTTTACGAGATACGGTAATGGTATTTATGGAAGTATGGTACAGTATGAACGTCATACGTCACTGGAACATACAGTAACAACTTACGTTTTGTTTTTTTTTTCACCTTCCGTTCGGCCGTCCGGAACCGAACTAAAATGTGCGTCGGGGAGCGTCTGTATTGCGATTTCATATAGATTGATAGCATTCTTACATTTCAGCAGTGAAGTGTCTATATACAATTCTTAACAAATCTATTAAATGTCATAACTGAGAGAAATATAGGTTGTTTTTGACCATGGATTCAAATAAATGAGGAAGAACATAATTTAGAATCCACCCGAACAATTCTCAGAACACAGAACAATTCTCCAAGATAACATTTTGGAAACAATGTGGAACAGTGCTACAGAAGAAAAAAAAAATCAGAGAAATATGGCAAGAAAACTCAAAGATAGCCAAACTCAGTAGAGTTTTCTGTTGAATTTTTTACTCTCAAGTAACTTCTTGCCTTTTTTCTTCAGTGAACAATCATAAAATGTGAATTTTTCAAAAGTATCTATTTCTTTCATTTATGCAGGTTATTTACTAAATTTGATGAGCCTATCAAAACACTATAGGTGCCAATGACTCCAAGATCAGTACACTATATTGGTAATATAGTAGGTATAGTAATACAGTAGCCTAAATCCAAAACTAATACCAACTTAAAGCACTTTTAGAATTAACTATTAACCCACATGGCCTTTCCAGTTTTTCAAATATATAATGTGGAATTCTCTACATTCAATGTGCTATTGGTGATTGAAGCCATTTCTGGAACAGGCAGGATAAAATGGATAGTCATCCCTACACTGAGCATAAAGACAGCTGTCAGAGCAGTCAGTCCTCTCCTGAAGATGAGCTGAGAAGTGGAGAGCCCATTTTCTTTTGTAATTTCTCCAGTCTGTGTCTCTTTTAATCTCTCCTGAATGACTGAATTGCTTCTTTCCTCCTCCTCCCCATCTTGGGTGTTCACAGATGTATAGCCATTCGGATTCTGAAAAGTTTGTTTACAGAGATTACAGTATATGTTATTTTTTGTGCTTGGTAGTATTTTACCAGAAATGCTAATTGCGCTAATTTCAGAAAAGACAAACTCACCTCTGAATTACTCAGTGCAATGAAAAAACCATCAGAGAAACGCCGGCTGGACCTAAACGAGAGCATTCCACCACTGCTTTTCTCGACTCCAGCACGCTTAATGGCCTTAAAGACGTAAAGGTGCTTTGCATTAAATCATGAATTTAGTCATAATATAATAAATTAAATAGTAGTCAAACATAGTCAAATATCATTAAATCATAAACATGTGAGAGAAACACTACAATGGACATACCTCTTCTGTCATCTTCTTCCAGTTTAATTTGAAGATGATGACAGTGAAAAAATTTGATAGCAAGAAGACAGCAGCAAACATGCCCCACCAAAAGCCTGTTAACAAAGAAAACAGATCGGCTTTCTAAAGTATTTTTCGGTTACAAATGCGAAATAATTACGTTCATACTAGGATTATTTTGTAAAGTACAAACCAGCGACTTTTAATTTGGCTGGAAAGGTCAGAGCTATACATAATGGAAGTCCAACACAGTAAAATCCAATTAGATTAGCGATGGCTGCAACCCTCTGCTGTCCAGTGCCCATGAGTACACCAACACAAACACACTGGAAAAAAAACAGCCATAATCGCTCATTCAGTAAAAACATAACCAAGGCTCATACAGACACTGAAATATCAGATTATGCCAAAATATCAGGCCTCCATAAAACATTTCCATTACAAATATATAAAGTAAAAGATGATGCTATTGACCTTGCTATTTATATCGCACAGTAAAGTATAATGCAATACTGTAAATTATTAATAAACTATAGCAAGGTGGATTAGAATATCATACAGTGGACCTCAGATTTGGGACTGGGAAGCAAAACAAGTCCATTAAGCATAAGAATACACTGATCCCTCGCAACTTTGTACTTCAGTTTCTGCGGTTTCGTGGTTAGGCATAGTGCGGCGCTCATGATCGGTAGGTTGTGAGTTCGAATCCCACTGAGACCCTCCTGGGCAAGGTCTCAACCACAAGTCTGCCTCTGTTCACCCAGCAGTATAAATGGGAACCAGTGGAAATATACTGGGAAGGTAGCCTGCGATGGACTAGCATCCCATCCAGGGGGAGTTGAACTCCTGGTCGCTTCATGCTACGGAAACCGGTGATAAGCACCGGCCTGATGAGCCATGAGGCTCGGGTGTAAAAACCCAAAAGACTTGCCTTGCCCACCTTCTGGGGTTTCAGTGCATCGCGGGTTTTTCAAAAATATTAAAAAAAAAAAAAAATTAAGGAAAAATAAGGGAAAGGCTGCAAAACAAGGCAAATTTTGCAACAAAAAAACCCCCCTAACAAACAAAAACAAAACAAAAAACAACCCAAAACCCCCCCAAACAAAACAACATATTTTTTATGTGAGGTGCGCATCCAAGTGTGCACGCACGTGTCTGTGTGTGTGTATTTATATTTTTACATCTTATGCATTATTTTTGAATGTTTGTTATTGTAAGCATTTATAGCACTGTATATGTATTTGTTGATATTATATAAACGTATACATGTATGTATATGTCAGTCAAGGGGGTCGATTCTACTTCGCAGAAATCGACGGTTGCGCGGGGAGGGAGGGGGGGGGGCTCGTCCCCATTAACCACGGAAAGCGAGGGATCCCTTTAGTACGTTCTCCATGTCCTCCAAGTATGGAGTCCATAATTAAAAAAAATATATATATATATATTATTACTCCATTCTTACAGTGGAAAATCTCAACGGTAATTTATTAATTTTTAAAGAAACTTGAGTACCCATGGATATAATATACAAAATATTGTACACATTCAAATAATATGAAGAATAAGGTGGTGGTGATAAATGGTATAAGCAAAAAACTCACCAACAATCCACTGAAGAACTGAATTGGACAGTAGATACTCATGAGTTCAGAAACTAAATCTACTATAGTCCTGAAAATGAAAGAAAAAATCAAGTTGTGTTTCTATACATAACAGTTATAATTAGAATAATGCTGACATAAGAAAAAAAACATTAAAATTCATTCATTTTCTGAACCGCTTAATCCTAATTAGTGTTGCAGTGAGGCTGGCGCCGGTCTCAGCCGCTCGCCAGGCCAATGCGGGCCAACACTCACACAACCTTTGACACTCATACTCATATCCAGGGTGATTTGGGAGGAAACTGCAGTACCCAGTGCTTGCGTGGGTTTCCTTTGAGTCCTCAGATTTCCTCCCACAGTCCAAAACATATACAGTAGGTTAATTGGCTGTTCCAAATTAAACATTAAAATGATATCCAAAATAGAATTACTCACTGATCTGAAGTAAACAAAAACCCAATGACTGATTTTGTGGAAATGAGCACCACACACTGAACAAGTCCAAATACAGCTAAAATGGAGTCAAAACAATGCAGTATTTTTAGTCAAGCTAAAATATTTTTAAAATATAAATTAAGTATTGCTTATGTATGAATTGCTATATGGGTCTGATCATGAAACTGGTACATTTCCCAACGACCCAAATTTGAACTTGAATAAATATTTTCATGTCCAAGTTTATTTGTGAATAAATGCATCAAAATCTTTAGTGCATGCCTGGGAGATAATATATCAAAATATGTACAGATCATAAATATGAACTGGTGGTGATATATATATATATATATATATATATATATATATATATATATATATATATATATATATATATATATATATATATATATAATGCGTGTGTATAACAATATTAGTGCTGTAGCTGCCGTCGATCACTGATGTATTGGCATTTATTGACTTTAAATAATAAAAAGTTGAACATGTTAAGCACTGTCAGTTGGCATAGGGTAACTAATTGCACAATTATTAGCTGAAGGTATTACAGTAATCCCCCTTATTTCACGATTAATGGGGACCAGACAACCCGTGATATGCGAAAAACCGCGAAATGACTTCTGCCAGTTCTTAACGGCCACCCACCCACCCACCTATATATTATATAAAATTTATATAGAAGTTAATTTTAAAGTGTTCGCTGCATGTTAATGTCATACAGGCAATGTGTATTAATATATGAATAAATTATACACCTTATAATGACAATAAATATACATAAATATTGTCTAACAAACCTTATAAATAACAAATCCACAGCCATGTCAAGAAGGACAATCACTGGTGGTGCTGGTGCTTGGTTTGGGGCTCCTCAGCACCTCCAGAGCCTTTGCTTTAGTACATATGTTAGTGTCCAAACTCACAGGCGTTTAAGTCTGTCTCCCTCTCTCCAACTGCATTGGCTGTTACCCGCAGGTGAAATCCAGAGAGCGCACCTGAAGCCACGCAGCCATCAGGGTGCTATAAATAGCTCCGTTCTCGACCAGTTTCCGTGTTATACTCTCCCAGTGATTTTGGTTTTTGTTTCTCCCCCACCACTACGGTGAACACGATTTTTCCCGCAACCCAGTGCTTACCCTGAGCTCAATAAAAGTTATATTTCTCCTCATGAAGGAGGAAAGGTGTGTTGGATGCTGAGAAATATAATCTCGACCAACGTGCTTGCTGGATTCACAGCCAGTCAAAGAACACCCAAGTCAAACCGGAGAACAGAGCATGTTGGGTAGCGTAGTTGAATGTAGTGCGCATGAATTTTGAATAATCTCTCTCGCTCTCTCTTTAATTTTTTAATTTTCGTTATGGGAAATCCCGCGATATTGCGGGGACGCGAAGTAGGAAACGCGAAGTGGCGGGGGATTACTATATTAGTGAATAGAAGGCTATTAATTCTGTCCATGTTACATGTTACTGACTTTTTGAGTCATTCTACTGAAAATTTGATGATGCTACTTCTCCAAGGAATATTATCCTGCATCTGACTTTAGTCAAGAGTAGGCTGCATAGCTGTCCGCGTGTTTCCGCCCTGTGATGGCCAGTGAGCTGTCCAGGAGGGATTCTGCCCTCGCTAAGAGAGTGCGGATACGTGCAAGGGCCAGTTATGCCAGGAGCATGTCAACACACCAGTAACCAGTATTACCCTGCATCTACCATGTTTTAATGCATATTAGCCTAGTACATTAAAAAATGAGAGAAAACTTTTTCTAAATCTACAGAAAATGCAAAAGGCCAGTGTCATACATTTTCGTCCCAGTTTTGTGATGAGACCCATATATAAGATATATGTATTTGAATGAAATGTTTAGTGTTGTTACCTGAACATATGAGAGAAACTTTACTAGTTAAGATAGCTCCAGCTGTATCTCCGGCTCCTAGTGCGTTCCCCACACGCACACAGGCTGCACCTTGCAAACCAGCTGGGATCTACGGGTTCATCAAATACATAATATACACACCAAACAGTCATGATGTAAGAGGTATAGATTAATATTCAATTGTGCTCACGATGAAAGACTTGCTTAGATTATGGTAGTGATGAAGAATTAAGGTTTTTTTTTATTGAAAGTATAGACAGTGTGTCTAAATCTTTACGCACTTAAAAAAATGAAAGGATCAGCACTCAGGTGAAAAAATAAAAATTGTTACTTAAGTTTTTATAAGATAAAGATGAAACATGAGAACTTTTGTGATTAAAGTGAGGAATTTTAAGATCATAATAAGTGAAAACTTAAAAAGTGGAGCAAAAGTTGTGTACATGTATGAAAAATGAAAAAAAAAAAAAAAAAGGTGTGATAAGATAATATACACGTAGACCAAAAAAATGCTTGTTCTTGTCTTTCATCTGAATGACACGGCTATGAAACAGTACATATCTTCATCCAAATAAAAATTTATATTGGATATATTAAATATCGGTTAGTGTAAAGACTTCATCCTACAAAGATAATCTATCACCTACTCTTTGTGAAAACTGGACACAGTTAAATGAATACTATTTTTCATTAGTGAAGAGTATGCCTTGAAGAACTTGTTTTTTTTTGCTGACTGTAATGTTTTCCTGTGTAAAACTGAAAAAGTATATCATTGTTTAAAGTAATTTTATGAAAATTATTTTGAGTTGTTTCTGAAAGTCAATTAAAATACATTTATTTTTGTGATGTGTTGTATTTGTTTATTCAATATGAAGATAAAAAAAAACATTTAAAAAATACCAGTTAAAAGTTTGGATACACCATCTTACTGTAAATAAATTAATAGTCCTATGAACTTTAGATTAGTGCTGTATGTGAAAAATATTTTCCATCTTTGTTTATGTTATATAACTCATATAATTTATAACAACCATGTTGCTTAATGTGTTACAATATGTTACGGTGCATAAATACAGAGAGAATATGTTACCATGTAGTTTATATATGCCAACATAATAACCACATGTTGAGCAGCCAAGTCAATTTCTCCTAACATTCCTGCAAAAAAAGTAAAGTGATCTTTCTATATTAATACTCCAATTAAACAAACAATAAACAAACACACACACAAAAAGCTATTTACAGACTTTACCTGCCAAGAATCCTCCAATTTCATAGATCCACCATTCAAAACAGATCATTAGTGTACTAGGTATAGCCAACTTCATAAAGCTGCCCCAGTCCTGTAGTGACTCTGAGGACCAGCCTAAATTTAAATATGTGAGAAATAGCAGCATAATAGAATCAGAGTTTCAGTGCTATCTAATTGAACACAGATACAGTGGAGATGTAGAAGAACCGAAATAGTCATATTTTGTTGCTTTTCGGCACAACACACACAATACTGTATTTTATTTATAAAATGTATTTTTTCATCTGAATTTTAGGTAATGCAGCTCGTAACCCCCAAGTGAAAGATAACAGCAGCAGTTTAATAAATAAAGATATACATTCAACACATAAATAAACAAAAACTAACAATGATTCCATGGTCGCATAGTAATTAAGACACAGCAAGAAGGCCCCTGGGTTTGATTCCCGTGCTTTAGTATTTATGTAAAATCTGCATGTTCTTCCAGCGCTTGTGTGGGTTTCATCTAGGTACTTCGGTTTCATAGTACAAAGGTGAAGGCCAAATGGTGAAAAAAAGTATTATACTTTAATATATTTTCTATTTTCTGTACCAGTGTAATGTTCTTTCTGTCGAATAATTTCAGTGTTATATCATCTCGTATGATTCTCAGTGTGCACTCTGTATTTTCCCCGAATTCAATATAGATCCAAAGTTAAATAGTATAGATTCTGGCTGATAATGTTAGTACCAGATGAGTTCCAACCATATGTTCTTTTGTCTATCACTTTAACAATGAAGATCATTAAAGCATCTGAAGAAAGAAGCAGATGAAGCCTATGCATTTTGACTGGGGTCAATTCTTACAATCAGACTGGAATATGTCTGTATTTAAGTGAAAATGTATTTCATAAATTGTGCAAGAAAATTGATTACCTGAAGGCTGCTGTGGCGATTGTAAATAACTTTGAACGTTGAACCTCTGTGCTTTATGTTCTTTTTTATTGCTGCCTTACTAACAAGTTCCTGTTGGAATAATGAAAATTGTCCTGCATACATATATTGAGGTAATATTTGTGACTTGCATGACACATATATTATATTGGTAGTAGGATGCTGAGGTTGGAACTACCAGGCAGAAGGCCTAGAGGAAGACCAAAGAAGAGATTTATGGATGTGGTGAAGGACGGCATGAAGGTCGTTGGCATAAGAGAAGATGCAGAGGACAGGGTGAGATAGAGGCAGATGATTTGCTGTGGCGACCCCTGAAGGGAACAGCCGAAAGGAAAAGAAGAAAGAAGAAGAGTCCTGCATACATATATGTGAGCCACTGCACCAAAAGTCGGCGCTTGTGTCCAAAAATGAGATTTTTACACAGTCAGATAGAGACCCAAAGCTGCAAAATACAGAAAAAAGTTTGTCAATACCTTGAAAACTGAGCGAGCTATGCCATTTCTTGTGTCAGCATTCAACCAAAAATTTCAAAACACATTTTAGAGAAAAATGAGCACAAAGATTGTACTTCTTCCAAGATCATTAGGCCTTAGCAACCAAACATTTTTATTCACCTCAGCCAGATAAACTTTTAGAAAACATGTCTAGGAAAAGTTTTATGAAGAGATGATAAGAGAAATCATCCTCATTTTAATCTGACACACCCTTTTTTAACCCATCAGTCACCGTGATAACCTCCCCAAAATGAACAAAAACGACTATTTTTTTCATTTCTGTTTATTCCAATAAGATCAGTATGCATCTTTTTGACCATTATACAAAGGTTCAAATTCCTTCAAATAATATTGATTAAAAAAAGGTTCAAACAATCACACTGAAATTAAGAAAACTATATAACAAAACTCTGATCTCTTTACAAGTCATCTTAATCAACTCTGCCCTCATCATCATCATCTATATCCTGTTCAGCCGAAAGGATCACATCTCATCCCAAACACAACAAAACTGACTCATGCACACTTTTATTAACAGATGCCTCTTCTTCAGCAACATCAAAATCTTCATCAACACAGCTGGCTTCATCAACTCTGCCCTCAATATTTATCATCTTAATCTATATCCTGCTCAGCAGAAAGGAGAACATCCTCACCACCAACACAACTCATGCTCACTTTTATTAAAAGATGTGTCTTCTTTATCAACATCAGAATCAAAATCTTCATCAGCACAGCTGGCATCATCATCAACAGTTTGTTCATATGTAAAAGGAATGAAACATTTAAGTATTTTTCAGGTCTTGACCAATTTCCTAACAAAAATACTCACCGGCAGCGAAATAATCTTCAAGAACGCCAAGCATTCCGGCATTTTCAAAGCCGAATTCTCGTGTCGAATTTAACATCTATACTAATGCTGCTAGACATCACAGATGACATTTCACTCTCCTTAGAAATTGTGTATTCACAATATTATAAATAAACTTAATGACTGTTTATTGAAGAGAAAGTTGGAGCTAAATTCCGCATGCAGTAAAACCAGAAGCAGGAAGTAAACCGGAAGTTAAGGTGTGACGGGCACTGCGCATGTGCATGCCTGAGCTGATCAATCAGAACAATCAATCAATTTCAGATTTTTCTTCGCAATTAGCCTGCATTGTTTACAAGCATATTGTCTCCATAGCCTTTATTTTATTCACTGAAATGGCATTTCAATAACAAAACAGTATCCAAAAATACTTGTTAACTAAATTAAGTGTAACTAATCACCCTTCATTGCACACCAAGCTCACTGGCTTCACTAAGTATTTTGTTAAGTTTAGTATCATTCTGATTATTTCTGCATAAAAGCATTCATTCACTGATGTAATCTTACCAGGGTGGCAAAATCACACACACAATCATTCACCCTTACACCTAGGAGCAATTAGGAACACCCAATTTGCCTAATGTGCATACGTTTGTCTTTGGGAGGAAACTGGGATATCTGGAGGAAACCCAAGCAAGCACAAGAACATTCAAACGCCACACAAAAACATGAGCCCAGGATTCTCCTGCTGTGCAAAAAAGTGGCCCACTATATCACCATACTGCCCCAGCATTAAAAAAGCAGTTCCTGAAGCACCAGTACTTGGAATTGTAACTTGAATGCAAACAATCAAACATCAAACATGGATCTCAAGGAACTGTCAAAAGATCTTAGAGTTCGAGACAGGCACAAACAAGGAGGTGTGTGCAAAAATTTCAAAGGATTTATCAATCACTAGGAGCACAGTTCAGTGTTTGCTCATTCTAAGAGCTTTCATGGATCAGGCTGTCCCTCCAAATTGGATGGACAGGAGGGGATAAAACTTGCCAGAGAGTCTGCCAAGAGGCCTAGAGGGTTGCCAGACAAAAAAAAAAAAAAAAACTTCTCAAGAAAGGCTACGTCAACTTCAATTGGGATTCTGAAGCCAAATGTTTTCAAAGGTGTTCCAGTCAGATGAGTCCTACATTGAACTTTTTGACATCAACATCAAATGACATTTAGGAAATACAATACAGTTTCTTTCTTTTCCTTTCGGCTTTTCCCTTCAGGGGTCGCCACAGCGAATCATCTGCCTCCATCTCACCCTATCCTTTGCATCTTCTTCTCTTACACCAACGACCTTCATGTCCTCCTTCACCACATCCATGAATCGTCTCTTTGGTCTTCCTCTAGGCCTTCTGCCTGGTAGTTCCAGCCTCAGCATCCTATTTCCAATATACTCAATATCCCTCCTCTGTACATGTCCAAACCATCTCAATCTAGCCTCTCTGGCTTTGTCTCCAAAACATCTTACACGTGCTGTCCCTCTGATGTGCTCATTCCTAATCCTATCCATCCTCGTTACTCCCAAAGAGAACCTCAACATTTTCATCTCTGCTACCTCCAGCTCTGCCTCCTGTCTTTTCCCCAGGGCCACTGTCTCTAAACCATAAAACATCGCTGGCCTCAACACCGTCTTGTACACTTTTCCTTTCATTCTTGCCGATACCTTCCTATCACACATCACACCGGACACTTTTCTCCAACCATTCCAACCTGCCTGCACACACTTCACAGTTTGCCACCCAAAAAATCACCATACGTACAGTAAAGCATGTGGTAGCATCCTTTTGTGCACTGGGAACTTATCAAGACAAAAGGTAAAATGATTGGGGCAAACTACTAAAACTTTTTTTTTGAGGCAAACCTGCTGCCCTTTGCCAGAAAGTTTTCAAGGGAAAGAAGGTTCATCTTCCAACATAATAACAGCTACAACGCAAATAGCAAAGTTGACCCACATTGGCTAAAGGAGAAAAAGATGAATGTCCTTGTGTGACCGGCACCCAGATTTAAACCCGACTGTGATAAACGCCTGCATATATAGTACAGATTCGTACTCAGGCAAAATGAACTACAAATGGCTGTCTTTATAAACAGGCTAATGCAAACAATTAAACACATTTTGGCAAACTGCAGCTTTGTAGATGTAGATAAAAACCACCTGATGATATAAAAAAAACATATTTTTAGTGTAACAGTTATATTATAATCTATAATGGTTGCCCTTACATTTTGATAAGTTCCATTGAACAAATACCACTGGAAAAATTATTTGTCTATGTTTTTATTTTAAGCTGCAACGTAATAAAAATGAAATTAATTTGAAGAGGGTGACTCTTCTATAATCATTGTTTTGGAATGAGCTCTAGCACAGTAACTTCAGCATTAACTGGTGAAATGAAATGTAATATGCAAAGCATCATGCTCACCTCCCCAAGTTTTAACATGGAGTTTCTTTAAGTGAATGCAAGCAAACAAAGAGAAACAGGATAAGACCTGAGCAAGACAATTGGCTGCTGCAGATCCACTGAAATACAATCCAAAAAATACACAAATATTAGAAAACCAATCGTCTTTTCAGGAGTGGACGAGATTGAACGAATGTATACAAGAACGAATGAATGAACACATATACTCACTGAACCCCAAGATCCCACCAAAACAGCAAAATGTAGTGGATCAGCAGGTTCATAACATTGGCTACCACAGATGCATATAGTTGAGGTACAATAATTCCCTAGACAGATATATATTCAAGCATAATTATTGATATACAGCACAAACACTTTTGGATCGGGACCATTTTGACTGCTTTCCAAGCAATTCATTGCCATGAAACAAACCTGGTTTTGGAGATAAGAAACCTGCAACTGGTACAAATACATAACCTGTAAACATCAAACATAAAACCAACATAAGGCCACACCTACTCATTCATGTTCTTTAAAATGTTTATTTCATTAAAATATATGAATGAACAATTAAATTGGACCTTACTGGAAGAGCAGGAAGGAAGGCCTCAACATAAATTTGCGCTATCCTAAATAAATAAATTGAAAATAATAATAATTAAAAAAAAAAAAAAAAATCATTGTTGCTCAAAAACAATAATTAATGACTCAGCACTTACTGTGATAAAATTTAGGAAAACACATGAAAAAAAAATGCTAGCTTGTGTTTTAAAGGCTTTTGTAAGAAAAACCATGAAAACCAGGAATAATTGATTTAACAACCCCCCAACCCAATTTAATTTGCCATATTCCCTTATCCAGGTTGACTTACACTTATCTCATTTATACAACGAACCAGTTGAGGGTTAAGGTTGTGGTAATGGGAAATAAACCACAAACCTGATGAATAACACATAGCTATAGCCACTGAGCAACCCCTGCACCACAAACCAATTTTAGTCAAATGCAACATTTTTAGCAGAATTAATAAAGTTCTCACTGAATACATACTCGCACATCTCACTAAAAATGGTGCTTCCCCCATGACCTATATAAATGCCTCATTTGCTTATATTCAGATATAAATTATTCCTAACCTGGCTACATTGGGATCTTGTCCCACCAGGAGCAGGAAGGACTGAGTGTTAATGAGCACACCCCAGCAGGGAAGTGAGAAGAGCAACAAGATCAGAATGCCCCTTTGCAGTATTACTCCTACTTGTAACAGGTTCTTACTGCCAAATGTCTGTGAACAAGAGCACACAGAAACAAGCTTAATTACTGATGAGGAAAAAAAAAATATATAGCAATCCCTCGCTACTTCGTGCTTCAGTTTCTGCGGCTTCAGTGCATCGCAGGTTTTTAAAAAAATATTCATAGAAAAAAAAAAAAAAAAAAAAGGAAATTAAGGAAAAATAGGGGGAAAGGTAAGGAAAATGCTACAAAACAAGGCCAATTATGCAAAAAAAAAAAAATCCCTCAACAGAACGACTTACATTTTTGTGTGAGATGCGCTTTTGTGTGCGTGCGCGTCTGTATGTGTGTGTATTTATATTTTATTTACATCTTATGCATTATTTTTGAATGTTTAATTGTTATTATAAGCATTTATAGCATTGAATATGTATTTATTGATATTATATACACATACTAGTCCTTCTCAAAAAATTAGCATATTGTGATAAAGTTCATTATTTTCTGTAATGTACTGATAAAAATTAAACTTTCATATATTTTAGATTCATTGCACACCAACTGAAATATTTCAGGTCTTTTATTGTTTTAATGCTGATGATTTTGGCATACAGCTCATGAAAACCCAAAATTCCTATCTCAAAAAATTAGCATATCATGTTCAGGTAGTCTAAACGAGCTATTAACCTAATCATCTGAATCAACCAATTAACTCTAAACACCTGCAAAAGATTCCTGAGGCTTTTAAAAACTCCCAGCCTGGTTCATTATTCAAAACCGCAATCATGGGTAAGACTGCCGACCTGACTGCTGTCCAGAAGGCCATCATTGACACCCTCAAGCAAGAGGGTAAGACACAGAAAGAAATCTGTGAGCGAATAGGCTGTTCCCAGAGTGCTGTATCAAGGCACCTCAGTGGGACGTCTGTGGGAAGGAAAAAGTGTGGCAGAAAACGCTGCACAACCAGAAGAGGTGACCGACCCTGAGGAAGATTGTGGAGAAGGGCCGATTCCAGACCTTAGAGGGACCTGTGGAAGCAGTGGACTGAGTACAGGTGCCGCATTCCCCAGATCAAGCCACTTTTGAACCAGAAACAGCATCAGAAGCGCCTGACCTGGGCTACAGAGAAGCAGCACTGGACTGTTGCTCAGTGGTCCAAAGTACTTTTTTCGGATGAAAGCAAATGTTGCATGTCATTCGAAAATCAAGGTGCCAGAGTCTGGAGGAAGACTAGCGAGAAGGAAATGCCAAAATGCCTGAAGTCCAGTGTCAAGTACCCACAGTCAGTGATGGTCTGGGATGCCATGTCAGCTGCTGGTGTTGGTCCACTGTGTTTTATCAATGGCAGGGTCAATGCAGCTCGCTATCAGGAGATTTTGGAGCACTTCATGCTTCCATCTGCTGAAAAGCTTTATGGAGATGAAGATTTTCATTTTTCAGCACGACCTGGCACCTGCTCACAGTGCCAAAACCACTGCTAAATGGTTTACTGACCATGGTATTACTGTGCTCAATTGGCCTGCCAACTCTCCTGACCTGAAGCCCATAGAGAATCTGTGGGATATTGTGAATAGAAAGTTGAGAGACACCAGACCCAACACTGTGGATGAGCTTAAGGCCGCTATCGAAGCATCCTGGGCCTCCGTAACACCTCAGCAGTGCCACAGGCTGATTGCCTCCATGCCACGCCGCATTGAAGCAGTCATTTCTGCAAAAGGATTCCCGACCAAGTATTGAGTGCAGAACTGAACATAATTATTTGAAGGTTGACTTTTTCTGTATTAAAAACACTTTTTTTTATTGGTTGGATGAAATATGCTAATTTTTTGAGATAGGAATTTTGGGTTTTCATGAGCTGTATGCCAAAATCATCAGTATTAAAACAATAAAAGACCTGAAATATTTCAGTTGGTGTGCAATGAATCTAAAATATATGAAAGTTTAATTTTTATCAATACATTACAGAAAATAATGAACTTTATCACAATATGCTAATTTTTGAGAAGGACTAGTATATATGTATGTATAGGTCAGTCAGGGGTCGATCCTACTTCGAGGAAATTGGCAGTCGCGGAGGAGTCTCGGTCCCCATTAACTGCTGAAAGTGAGGGATCCCTGTAGACTATTAAACACCTTGCAAATGGAATGATCATAATTGGTCAGCCACTCTTGGTAAGGGTAATGATGGTCTTAATTATTTTTTGTATACAATCTGTCTTATTGTGGCCTGTTGGAGCCAAACTCTTTACAGAGGGTTTAGTAAGCTTTTCCAGCCTGATGATCAGCATCACCAATCCTTTTCTGGGTTCTTGAGATCTTTAAATGGAAAACTAAAATATTTTTATCTCATTTAATCAAGAGGGTTCTCTTTATAGATTTTTAGAACTTGTGTAAAAATCTGATGATGTTTTAGCGTATATTTACGCAGAAATGTGTGGGGGCGGTATATGCTCAGACTAGTATGAATTCTATAGTTTATAAGGCTGCTAGTGAATGAGTCTGGATTTTTCTTGCCGTGGTCAATCTATTAACTCATCCTCTAAGTCTTTTGCATAGTAAAGCATAGTGGGGGTTTTTTTTGTTGTCATTTTTAAGTAGTAAAGTTGAATATTACTTAAATACAAAAAAGAAATAAGAATTATATTATTTTAATTACTGACAGTGGAACAATTTTGTTTACTTACCTGTGAAACCAGTGTATCACACGCCAAAGTTAGTCCGAATCCAGTCGCTGCAGCCGTTACATTTATTGTCTGAAACACAATAATTGGATTTTTACTAAAGTTACACTGCAATTTATCAGAACCTTGCTTTCTGTCTGATTATGCTTCTTTGAGTACTGTATGTCTTTATTGAAAGAATAACAGTTTTACTGTATAAAAATCACAAGAATGGGTAAATATTTCATAACTTGGCTGAAAAGGTGGCGTATTGGTTAGCACGTCTGCTTCATAGCAAGAAGGTCCTGGGTTTGAGTCCCAGCCTTGGGTATTTCTGTGTGGAGTTTGCTTGTGAGTTTTGACACTGCGATGACCTTGCGAGCTGTCTGGGGTGTACCCAGCCCTCGCCCAGAGTCTGCTGAGATGGGTGTCAGCCTCCCCGCAACCCTAATTAGGATTAAGTGGCTCAGAAAATGAATGTCCTAAATTGATTGGGCAGAGTAGACAGCACCTTCAGCACTCGGAAATCTTCAGCTGTTTCAGGCAATATCGTCCAAACAAGAATCTTGTGAGCTAGCTGAGTAAGATCTGCATTATGTGTATGTATATATATATATATATATATATATATATATATATATATATATATATATATATATATATATATATATACACACACACACACACACACACACACACACACACAGTGGTACCTCACCTTACGAAAGTCTCACCAAATGAAAAATTCGGGTTATGAAAAGCATTTTCCTAAAAATTTTGTCTCAGGATATGGAACAAGTTCACGTTACGAAGGCGCCATCTTAAAAATTCAAATGTGCCATTCAAACATTCAAACAATGCACGAGCTGCTCTCCCATCAATGACGTTCAAACATCCCGCCCCACTGGCCTCCCATTGGCTAACAACTAAGCTATCGTTCATGTCGCCTTCACTCGAGCGCCATCTTGGACAGGTCCACCTGATGCCATCTAGGACAGGGATCCCATTGCCTAGGAGCAATGACGTATCTACCTCCCATTGCCTATTGTAGAGCTGAATCCACCATGATGCTTTTCGTGTAAAGGACAGAGTTACCGTTGTTTTATGCTTTATTTCTTGACTCAGGCTTTTAACCTTCCATAAACATTTGCAAGATTAAAACTCTGCTAATACGCGTGCACACACACACACACACACACACACACACACACACACACACACACACACACACACACACACACACACACACACACACACACGTGCGCATGTGTGATTTCTGGTGTGATTGAGAAGAGGAAACGGGCTCGAGTGATATCACAAAGGAATATGGCCAAACCCGTCTACCATCGGTATGATATTGAAGCAAAAGGAGGTCTTAAAAGGTATACTTTTATAATTTTTAAAGAGTTTAGGGGGTAGTATTGGGAGTCTTGGAACGAATCACACGTTTTACATGTAAAATGTGGTTTAACTTACACTTTGTGTGTGTGTGTGTGTATATATATATATATATATATATATTAGATAGATTGCTAGATAGATAGTCATGCCGTTCTTAAATACAAAAGGCAGCCTGTCGTCATGGATGAAATGCATGGAAATATAAATCCAGATGAATATAAGCACACTAATTAGGTCGTATCCAATTATCACCCATCAGGTATTAACGTCCCTATCACACGACCACCACCAACCAGTGAGGGGTGAAAGCATGCACACGCCCCCTGCGTGACATGCAATACGAGCAACCTGCTGCTTTTTGAACTGTGATCATGCGTATTTGGGTGCAGTCTAACAACTCAGAGGGAAAGCGCCATCCGCCCACTTCCCCACAGCGATCACTGTGAGTGACAGGGAAGTGAGTGTATTTTCTTTTTTTTTGTCCCTCCTGTGAGAGCTCATCCAATTGGCTCAAATGGACTTCTGGCCACTGAAGGCTGTGGCATTAAATCAGATTCGAACTTCGATCTCTGGGTTAATGGTCACCCACATTGTCTATGTACCACTCGGGAGCCCACAATGCTCTTTTTTGTTTTGTTTTCTGTATTGGATCTGAGCTTTACTTTTAATAAACTTTAAAAACTTACATATAAGCCCTTTGAAATCTTTTAATCGATACATCAGAAATGACCAAACCAATAGTAGTTTACAACCTGAAATTCCTTTAGAACATGTACTTCACAACCTATTTTCAATCATTAGCTTGCCGTGGGTTGTAAGGGCCATGAACATGCCTGTCATATTTTCTTTGGAGGCCTGCCATCATTGTTAACATCCTAACTGGCTTTGACTTCATATACAGTTTGCTGTTCTTTAGTGAAGACCTTAGGAAGACCTCAAAGTACTCAAAGTCAGATGAACTCTTCAGAAACGGACAAGTTTGAGCCAAACACTAATATCTCTGTACATATAACTTAATGTGCAATAAGAGTTTGGTGTTCATACATCATCAGTCACGTCGCTAGTCAGTCGCTATCAATGCTAACTTTTAGAGCCGCCATGAGGCCAGTATAAAAATAGGGGTTTTTTGTTTGTTTTTAATAAAAACAGTTCAAATCTGATGTATAATACATATAGATATGCAAAAAATGGCATTTTTGTAAACATTGTACAAGTCAAGTTAGGTTGCTTATTGTTCATTCATTTTCTGAACCATTTCTAAAATTAGGGTCATGGGAAGACTGGCACCCATCTCAGCTGACTCCAGGCAAGGACAAGGTACACCCGAGACAGATTACGAGGCCATTGCAGGGCCAACACTCACACAACCATTCACACCTAGGGGAGATTTCATACAGCCAATTACCCTACTGTGCATGTTTTTGGACTGCAGGAGGAAACCAGAGTACCCAGATGAAACCCATGTAAGCACATGGAGAACATGCAAACTCCAACACAAATGCTTAGGCTGGGAATCAAACCCAGGCCTTCTTGCTGTGAGGCAGGCATGCTAACCACCACGCCACTGTGCCATCTAGGTTGGTTATTGTGTCTAACATAAATGTGTATAATATTAATATGATGTATTTTAATAATGAGTTCTACCAATGTTTGCAAAAATATTGAAACAAAGTGGGATTCACTGGAACACTTACTGCCGAAGCCATGGCATAGCCTGCCAGTATGGTATTCCCTAGGCGGCCACAGAACATTGTGACCACAAATAAAAGAAGGAAATTCAAGAACCGACACACAAGCTGTGGAAACAAACAAAACCGAAAGGGATGAAAGGCTCAACAGAGATGAAACTTCAAAAAAACAACAACAAGTGCTTGGAGTTTAAACGAAACTGTAACAATGTGCAATCATAATATAGTGTTTGTTTTTTCCCCCTATTCAATTCCTTTATAGTAACACGGGTTTCCAGAAATATTCACCCCATGGCATTCCCCCCCCCCCCCCCCCCTATTTTGTTGCCTTGCAACCTGCATTCTAAATAGATTTCATTTTCTTTATAGATTTTTTTGTAATAGGCCTTCAAAAATAGTCCAAATTAGTGAAGTAAACTGGGGGAAAATATTGTTAAACCTCTTAAAGAATAAAGAAAATGAAAAGTGGTGCATGGATATGTATTCCCCCTGTTTATGATTCAGCCCTAAAGTAAGGCCTGGTTCTAAGAATTTTTAAGGTTGTTGACATGTTGACAATACTTAAAGGTGGCAGTGGTGGTCCAGTGGATAGGGCGCAGGATCGCTGATCCTAAGGTTGGGGGGTTCAAGTCCCCACAGGGCTGTCACTGCCCACCCAACCCCCCACCCCCCACCCCAGTGCAGCTAACTGGGTTATCAAAGGCGGGCCATGTCACTGACTATGGTGAGAGGTTCATGTAAAAGAACCATTGCTGACTTTCGTAAAAAGTAGGCTGCAAAGCCGTCAGCGTGATTCTGGGGACAAGTAGCAAGTGTTCCTGCGTCCCGGTTAATCTCCAGAAGAGACCAATTGCTACACTACCCTACGGGGATATGATGATGATGATGATGATGATGATGATGATGATGATGATGACAATACTTAAAAAAACAAAAAAAACAACCAAAAACTTCATTTTAGTTCCATGTTGAAAGGCAATAAAATAGGAACGTGCCAAAGATAAATACATTTGCAAACCCCTGCATGTTATACTGTACTATGGTCAAAAATACCATCCCATAATATAGCAGTATAGAAGCTTGGGGGGGTTTTTACACCCGAGCCTCATGGCTCATCAGGCTGGTGCTTATCCCCGGTTTCCATAGCATGAAGCAACCAGGAGTTCAACTCCCTCTGGATGGGACGCTAGTCCATCGCAGGTTACCTTCCCAGTATATTTTTACTGGTACCCATTTATACTGCTGGATGAACAGAGGCACACTTGTGGTTGAGACCTTGCCCAGGGGTCTGAGCACAGTGAGGGTCTCAGTGGGATTTGAACTCACAACCTCCCGATCATGAGCGCAGCACCCTAACCACTACGCCACCGGCCCCACACAGTATAGAAGCTTACAGTTGTTAATATTTTAAGGGTTGAATAGTGCAAGTCATTCTAAAATTGAATCAAAAGGTGTACCCGACAGTTGTTATTTTTATCCAGGCAAACCACACTGAAATGTACAAAATAGTGTACTCACCAGGGGTCCAGTCATTCTCAAGATGTGATAAAGCTCCTCTCGGTAAACAAGAGGGAGCCAACGTCTTATAAAGTGACAGCAAAAGAGCTTAGCACTGGGCTCCACAGAAGGACCTTCAGCGCGGTGAGATCCATCCATGATCTAGTCTGTCAACACTAAACCTAAGCTTAGAAAATACCTCGGGATCATTTGTGAGTTCCTCTGACTTCTAGGACAAGATTTCACAACGTTTAAAAGCTGACTGATTAGGTGAGATGCAGACACTGGAGTTTTGACTTAATTAGTAAAAATGAAAACATGGCTATAATAGTGGCAGACAAGTTAGTACAAAAAAACATTTTAGATTTCCAAACAGTGGTTTTCCACCACAAAACAAAATGTTATATTAAAAAATGTGAGTACAGTATGTCAAGAACGAAAGCAGAGTATTACTGGTACTGGTACTGGTACCCACTTTTCAGACGAGCATACAATGACGGCGGCTGCGATTTATGTGCAAAGAATCAAGTGTAACAGTCAACGTTTCCAGGTGAAATGTGGTTGGTTCTTTAAGACGACTCGTAGATACTGTATATGTAAAACTGCACAAACTGGACCTGATGCAAATATGATTTTAAACAAAAAGTCATCACACCTATTTTAAATTATGTAATTTAATGTATCATTGTTTACTCTGCTTTATAGCATTTTTATATAGAAATATTTAATTTGATGTCATTATTTATATGTAAAAATAATGCATCTTTGTTTTACACCCTTATTTTCCACTGTATCTCCTGGGTATCTTACAGAACCAGCCACAGTTCTCAGTCACACTTGATTTACATGTAAAGACGAGCTCAGCATATTTTTCTGAAAAGTGCTTTCTTATATGTAATATGCTGCTTTCTTTATTGACATACTGTACTAACATTTTTAATGTAAAATTTCATTTACTACTTTATATTTACACTAAAAAACTGCCTAAAACATTTCCACAGTACTGTATATATACTAATGCATTTTTTAAAAGAAAAACAACAATATTCAATCATCAACTGTATAAGACATAGTATTGTTAAATTCACTCCAATAATTCTTGGGTTTTTCATTCATTTTAGAAATGAAACAGGAATATGAAAAGATTTGTCTTGCACAACAACAACAACAACAACAACAACAACAACAACAACAATAATAGGAGTAGTGGTGGTACTACTGATTTTATCCTATTTATCATAGATTAAAACATTATTTGAAGCAATACTTACCCCTATGGAAAGCTTTAGCAGTGCACTCACAGCAAGAATGTTTGTCGTCACAGCATATGTATTACTTAAAAATGTCTTTTTTTTTAATGAAACTGCTCTATACAATGCACAGTAAGCACTATTACAAAGTCAAAATTTCATGTCCTCTATTGATAATAAAATAGGTTATCCAGACCATAATGAACCTCAAAGAAAAGGAGGAACCTCAGGAACTGATGCTCAAGTTTGGAAAACAAAGACAGCAGAGATGAAAGACATCATGGTGCGAAACAAATGATGTGAGCTCACAAGGAGATTTTTAAAATAAATTAGACATTACCAGTATTTCTTACTATGCTATTAGCTTCCACTGAAATGATGATAGAGTTGTAATTGTGATGACACAATTGTATTTGCCAGCAAAGCCAAAGAGACACCAGCTTAATCGGGTTGAGGAATGTAAAAGTGACAAAAGGCACTAAATACTAACTAAATTATTTATAATAAAGACAGTAGTACTCACGCTCGGACCATGGACAGTGAGAAACTTATGATATAGTTACTCTGGATGGTCATTCACTATCATCATATGCTTATGACTTAGATGTGATTACTAGCCGGAGTCTTTTATTTGAAGCTCCTATATTATTATTATTATTATTATTATTATTATTATTACATTAATTCATTTTCTAAGCTGCTAAATCCTAATTATTGTTGTAGAGGGTCAGCAGACTCTGGGCAAGGGCGCAATACACCAGGCACAGCTAACCAGACCAACGTTATAGCGTATAAAGCACTGATTGAGCTCAAGACAGCACATTATCTTACCAAACTTTTCTTCTTTTATGATCCACACCTACGCTCCTGCGATGGCCTGACAAGCTGTCCAGGCTGTTTCCCTCCCTTGCCCGGAGTCGGCTGAGATGGGCTCCAGCCTCCCTGCGACCTTAGTCAGGATTAAGCAGTTCGGAGAATTGATGAATGAACACACACATTTATATTATATATATATATATATATATATATATATATATATATATATATTTATATATATATATATATATATATATATATATATATAGAGTGGAGCCTCAAAATCCAAACGCTCTAGAGTCTGAACAAATCGAATCCGAACAAAAAATCTGAGTTCTTCCGTCTGTGAAATCGAACAAAAAACGGAAGTCGAACTCGAGAAACGCACGAGAAAAAACGAGACCGAGAGGGAGGAAAAGTGCACAGTTCCGGAACAGTTCTGGCAGTCTGGAAGTTGTTGATACTATGTTTGTTCTGGTGAAGTCTGGAAGTTGTTGATACCATACTAAAGCTAAAGCTAGTGCTAAAGCACTAAAGCTATCTAATCACTTACGCCATATACCACCTCCAGTGACAAATACGATTTAGAGCACCGAACAGAAAACCCACAGATTGGCTTATAGGCATAACTGCCTAAACAAAGCTGAAGAGGATGTATGTAAGCATGTAAGCTAAGCTAAGATAAAGCTCTAAAGCTAAGCTGAAGTGCTAGCAGCACTGTGAACACCTTTAACGATGAAGTCTTGAGCCACTTTCGTAAGGTTTTGAAAAGAAGGCAGAAACAAGCCATGTTAGAAATGTTCTTCAAGAAAAGAAAGTCATCCATGCAAAGTGGTAGCAAGAGAAAAAAAACACCTTTGGCTGATTTGCCTGAAGCTGTTATGGAAGGGAAACCTCCAACATTTACGTATGCCAACTGCTCACCACCACAAATGTTAAAATTCTTATCTTTATTGTTCTTATGCTTTAACATTTCTGTGGTTTTCATTTTAGTGTCTTATGGTTTCTCTCTCTCTCCCCAGTGCAGATAACTGGGTTATCAAAGGCGGGCCATGTCTCTCACTGTCTATGATGCGAGGCATGTAAAAGAACCATTGCTGACTTTCGTAAAGAGTATGCTGCAAAGCCGTCAGCAAGTTTCTGTCCCTTGCTAAAAGGGTTGTGACAGGAAGGGCATCTGACGTAAAAAAAAAACCTATGCCAAATCAAATGTGCGAATTAGATGATTCGCTGTGGCGACTCCAGAGAAAGGGAAAAATTTGAAAGGAAAAGAGAAAAAATGGTCTCTCTCTCTCTCTCAAAAGAGTTGCGTGTTGAAATGCACGTTGGAGAGGGGCGTGGCTCTAACACACTCATCTATGAAAACGGGTTGTGCTTTATTTTTCACAGGAAAGACACTAGAGTACGGACACTTAAGCACTAGAAATACGTGTTTTATATTATACATACATACATACACAGTGTATATATATATATATATATATATATATATATATATATATATATATATATATTAGTCCTTCTAAAAAAATTAGCATATTGTGATAAAGTTCATTATTTTCTGTAATATACTGATAAAAATTAAACTTTCATATATTTTAGATTCATTACACACAACTGAAGT
Source organism: Plotosus lineatus (assembly GCA_024760905.1). Classification (NCBI taxonomy): domain Eukaryota; kingdom Metazoa; phylum Chordata; class Actinopteri; order Siluriformes; family Plotosidae; genus Plotosus; species Plotosus lineatus. The sequence continues at coordinate 22,272,142 of CM045747.1, read as the reverse complement.
AGTTCAAGCCTTTTTTTGTTTTAATATTGATTATTTTGGTAAAAGTAAAGAAAAATTCTTTTTCAAAATTGGCATATATATATATATATATATATATATATATGCTAATTTTTTGAGAGAGGGATTTTTGGTTTTTCTTATATATATATATATATATATATATATATATATATATGAATGAGAGAGAGAGCGAGAGAGAGAGACTAACTAACTAGAATTATTTAAGGTGAGGACAACCCAGTCAAACTCTGTGTGGAGTTTCCATGTTTTGTCCATGCTTGTTTCTTCACCGTCTGCAATACTGCAGTTTCCTCCCACAGTCAAGCACAGTAGGCTAATTCACTGTTCTAAATTTCCCTTAGAGTGTGAGAGTCAATGGTTGTATGTTGGCCCTGTCATGGCCTGACAAGCTCTCCAGAGTACAACCTGCCCTTGCCCAGAGTAGGCTGAGATCTGTGTTAGCCTCCCCACAATCATAACAGGGAAGAAGAGGCTTAGAAAATGAATGAATAAATAAAGGAATGAATTAATTACTTTGCTGAGACCATTTAAGCATTTCACGAAGTTTATTAACACAGGCAAGAGCACTCAAATGTGATGAAATTCCTTCTTACATTGCAAGTTGAATGGTCTGGTCTGGTACCTTCCGAGTTGTAGGACGACTCTTGGCGACCTGCCATGAAGGATAACGCCTTGACTATCTTCTTCATAGAGGTTTTCTTGGCAAGGAAAGTGGGATAGTGCAGTGGTTTGGCATTGCCTTGTGCATGATGTGAACCTATGGGCAATTTAGAACAGCCAATTAGCCTACTGTGCATGTTTTTGTACCGTGGGAGGAAACTGGAGTACCCAGAGTGGTCAGGGCAGAGCAAGACTTTCCCAGTATGAGTAATCCATGGGATACTTATCCCTTGAGCCTGCAAGGTCAAACCTGCAAATCAGAACAGTATTTATTTAACATGCTCATGTAAGTTCTTACGTTTTGAGAGGTAGAGCACATGTAAGAGGTTTTGGAGACAAAGTTAGAGAGGCTAGATTGAGATGGTTTGGACATGTACGGAGGAGGGATAGTGAGTATATTGGTAGTAGGATGTTGAGGTTGGAACTACCAGGCAGAAGGCCTAGAGGAAGACAAAAGAGAAGATTTATGGATGTAGTGAAGGAGGACATGAAGGTAGTTGGAGTAAGAGAAGAAGATGCAGAGGATAGGGTGAGATGGAAGCAGATGATTCGCTGTGGCGACCCCTGAAGGGAAAAGCCGAAAGGAAAAAAGATGTAAGTTCTTACGTTTTGTTCATCTAATGCCACAAATGCTGCTGAAACAACTAACAGCAGATGAGAAAGTCTACGATGGCTACGGATATGTTATTATTATTATTATTAATATTATTTATTATTATTATTATTATTATTATTATTTTTATTATTATATTTCACACCCATGATGCACTGAGCCACTTTTATGATTCCTTTGCAATGTATATTTTTACCTGAATGTTGCAAGCCCAATCTTCTATTCATTTTAATCTATTCACATTCACATATGAGCAACTTTGGGCAGCCAAATAGCCTAAATATTTATATGGTGAGTGGAAAATGGTCCATCCAGATTAAACCTATGCAAGCAAGGGGAAAATATGCAAACCTCTCATATATTTACTCTTGGGACCATGTCTCTTAAACCGAGGACTTCCATGCTGCAAGGTGAGAATAGTAACCACAATGCCACAATGCCTCCACCACAAAATTAAATCCTATTTTTTTAAAAAATATATATATTATAAAATTTTTAATTTGCTTGTAATCATATGGCTGAGCATTAGCTGATTATCTGGTGTAAACTATTTTTTAACTTAAAAAAATTAGGAGCAGGGTTACCTTAACATTTTTATTTCATGAAATTCGTATAGTAAGTTAGTACAATGAAACTTGATTGCCTCATTGTACAAAATACTATAATGTAGTATATAATATACTAGTTCCAATAATCTCCTGATTTTTTTATGACCAACACTAGATATAAAAGGCATACATCTAAGCAATAACCAGCAAGCTTTAAAAAATATAAAAAATTGAAAATTTGTTTAAAAAGGTCAAAGCTACTAATAGTAGGCTATGGTTCATTGAGTACATAGTATTACAATCCAAAGAAATCTGATGTATGTCTCTAAATCAGGGGTGGACAAACTACTAGCCACATCCAGCCCATTGGTCTTTTTAATCTGGCCCACCGAAGATTGATTGGTACAGAATTTGTTTTTGATGTAAATGATTCATCGATTGCATTCATTTGACTTGTAATGACAGCATTTCAACACCAGTGGTGCATTAGGCATAGTTGATTTTGCGGCGCTTGAGCTACTTTCGGTTCTCACTCTTCTACTGCACAGAGCCCATCTGTAGCAACATCAGAGAAAAGAAAAGTCGACAGTGTTCGTAAGGATTAGACACCTAAATACTTTTCTGACTGAAGTCTGGTCAAAGGCTGTATGTCTTATTTGTCAAGAAACCATTACGGTTTAAAAAAAAAAAAAAACACATCAGCTGCCACTTTTACACCAAACATGCTAATCACGCCAACCTGCCAACACAAGAACGTACAACTACTGCTGATAGATTGGTCGCGAGCTTGCAGGCTCAGAAAAACAATTTTATCTGAGCAACTTCCATTTAAGAACCAAGCACAAGGATATATGCATAATTCAGCAGCAACCACTGTGTAAATCCGTGGTGCAGCTCGACCACATAGTGAAGACGGTAGTGAAACTTCAGTTCAGTTCATTTTCTGTAACCGTTTCATCCTAATTAGGGTCGTGGGGAGGCTGGTGCCCATCCCAGCCGACTCCGGGTGAGGGCAATGTACACCCTGGACAGCTCGCCAGGCCATCGCAGGGCGGAAACACGCCGACGGCTTTGCAGCCTACTTTTGTCGAAAGTCAGCAATGGTTCTTTTACATACCTCACACCATAGACAGTGAGAGACATGGCCGGCCTTTGATAACCCAGTTCGCTGCAAAGGGGGGCAGTGACAGCCCTGTGGAGAGTGGGACTCGAACCCCCAACCTTTGGATCAGCGATCCAGCGCCATATACCACAAGACCACCACTGCCACGGTAGTGAAACTTGTTAAGTTTATTCTCATGACGGGACTTCGCCATTGTCAGTTTATTAATTTTCTTGAAGAATCTGACACTGATCACAGGGACTTGTTTTGCCATATTAATGTCCGCTGGTTCAGTTTGGGGAAAGTATGTCAACAAGTGTGGTTTCATTTTTGGAGCTACTTCAGAACACTGACAGTTTTCCTGTGCTGAAAGACACAGATTGCCTGTAATTTGGCCTCCACTGTGGACAAACTAGCCCACATGAACAAGCTGAATGTGAAGCGACAAGGGAAAAACAGTTTGTCATGAAATGCAAGCAAACGTCAGAGCCTTAAAAACCAGGATAGTTTTCTTTTCAAAGCAAATGTCAGACAAGTCATTCGCTCATTTCCCCCACACTGGCTATGTGAAAAGACACCCTGCAACATGTGAACAAATACAGGAAAGCACTGGATGACCTGTATAAAGAATTCTGCAGTCGGTTTTCACAAGACCCTGAAACAGTACTGCAGGAGTTACAGTAGGAACTCACTGATCTCCAGTGGGACATGATGTTAAAGGAGGAGTTCAACTCCCTTAAACTGGATGGGTGTTATACTTCATTAAGTGCAGCCAAATTCCCAAACATCCAGATGTCACAGAAGATTGTTTGGCTCTACGTATGTGTTTGAACAGACTTTTAATGTGTTGAACGCCAACAAAGCACCCGACAGGTCCCAGCTGAGTGATGAACACCTCAAATCTGTTCTGAGAATCGCCACAACAGAATTACCACTAGACTTCGATGCACTGGCAAAAATGGATGATCAACAACACTGTTCCCACTAAAAGGTACATTAATACTGCTTTTTACAAAGAAATAAAATTAATGTTATGCAGAATTGAGTTCAGGTTATTGGCCCAGCCCTCCACAATATTTTCTGTTTCTCATGTGGTCCCTTGGGAAAAATAATTGCCCACCCCTGCTCAAATTATGTCAATACAAAAAAAAAAAAAAATTGAGTTGTGTTGTCTAACCTGCTCGTCACTTATAATCAGTCACTTTTGTGTTGTCCAGTAAAATAATAATAATACTTTCTTACTATGGTGTCCAGGTGGTATCTCCAAGTTCATAAAAAGGTGACACTGGCAGTCCTTAGCCATCCCAAATGTATGTTTTCAGATCATGTCAAATTTTATCAGCTATATATTATAAAATCAGTCATTTTTGCTAATGTAAACATTTAAATAGTACTGTACACATCTTCCAGGCAAATATATTTAATACAGATATTCCACATCACTGGTTACCAGCAATTGTAAGTGTTTTAGATAATCTCTTGGTATAACACAGAGGAAAGGTACAGAGTTTTCTTACATACTGAGCTAAAAAAAACAATTTTATTGGCGACAACTACCACAATTAAAAGTTATAACAACTTAGTCCTATCATAAACAATATGGCTGTATGTTAAACTAAATAACAAATCAATTACAAATATATTCTCTGAATATATAGATAAGTCTATATCCTTGAAAGATTATGCACACGTAAGGCTGAAAATACATTCATATACTGAACATAGTTATCTAGAAAGTGATAATATTCACACTTCACAGAATGTCATAGAAACACAGTCCGGGTTCAAATTTATTTGTTACATAACCTCAAACTGCAGGTTCAGTTTAAGATTGTACTTATCAAGCACATATAATTTGCATAAGGACCGGGGGGGGGGGGTTTCACAATAAATACAAAACAGTTCAAATCAGCACATATGTGTAGATTTGCCTTTATTTATACTAGTATATACTCTATGTGCTCACACACACACACACACACACACACACACACACACACACACACACACACACACACACACAAAGTAGTCCATTGGTTTATAGAAAGGACAGTGTTCATTACACAAGTGTCACTTACTTTGGTTAAAGCAAATTAAATGAAATTGCAATTTTTAGTTTTTTCAGTGAACCAATTCAAGAGGCATTAACATCTCACGTCATTCATTCATTGAACCACTTCATTCTAATCGGGTTGCAGGGTCATATTAACCTGAATTTATACATAATGTATACACCAGCACAATGAAAAAAAAGCAATACATGTTTCAAGTTTCCAAAATATTTTAAATTAAATCATCAAAGCACCACTAAGAACCAACACAGTTATTGACATCTAGTTTAACATTACAGCAATACTCTTATTTTGATGTAGTACAGGCAAAAGACCCTCAAATTATTTGTGATTTATTGACTTAAAAATAAAAGTGCCTAAAATGGTTCCACAGAAGGACTATTTTATAATTTTCTAAAAACCTTTCCAACTGATGAATCCTGCCAAACAAAAAGAAGCTAATAGCAATGCCTCTGTAAATGTTAACATTATGTGTGAGCATCTGTCTGATAGTCATTATTCCATTCAATCAAATTGAAGCGCTAACCCTGGGTTTATACTGGGGCCATTATGACCACTATCTTCATGATTCAAAAAGAGTGTGGTGCTCCACAATTTATGACGAGGATTTGAGCAAACTTGGGGTATAATAAGTAGGCAGAGTGCATCCAAGATATAAAACATGAAGGAATCATGTTTTAAGTTCAAAAAGATAACATGCAATGGTGCTTCTGAGTCTGTTATGCTTTATTAAGGTCTGTTAAGCGTTACTATACTTTATTATGATTCATAATAAATCAAATCACAATAAATTGTAATAATCGTGACAACATTTTTTACAGTCAAAATTTTTTCAATACCATCACAAACACAATTCCACCTAGTTCCCTTAAGATCATTACAATTCAATCCATGACCCCACACGCTCATCGTAAATCTTTTAAATCATAAAGATTGTGGACATCAAGGCTGCAGTGTAAGCCCAGGGTAAAGAAGCACTTTATGAAGTTTTACTTTTTCTCAGAAAAAATTTTGGCCTGCCGTTCATAGTATAAGCATGATTCATTTATATGTAAACAATATATGTCAGATATAAAAATTACCTTATTACTGTGTAATACTTGGATAATATAGTCACAACCCTGTGAACAACAACAATCACTAGTACAATACAAATGCAGAAAACATTATTCGACTGGTAAACATTGCTGTACTTTGCCATAAACAAATACACCTACAGTATCTTAATCAATTTGGCTTAGTGCAAGTTACAAAAGTCACCGAAGTGTGAATTTGGGGAACATGAACTGTACATAATATATGTATTACACTTAAGCTGCCCTTCATTTTAAATATCTGAAAATTGCATTTTCTGGAAAGATGCCACTTACAGTCAATAAAAACAGATATGGGCATTACACATTCTTAGTTCAAGATGAACTAAAGCCGCAACAGAAACCACTGATGTTCGATAATGCTCTCATTTAGCAGTCAATCCATGGACAGTCTACCAATATAACATTTATGAGGGATGGACCATGAGGGTGTGACCTCAAACAGAGGTATGGGGAAGTTCAGCACTTTTCCTAACAAGGGTTCCATGCAGCAAGTTTTCATCAAACGGGCAAATTGGCCTTGTGTTAGCCTATGGCGGCTAAGCACCATCTCTGCAGCCAGCTCACGGACAGATGCCCAAAGAGTGAGTCTGCAATTTTTACATAGAATGCTTATTGCAGGAGCCAGCACCAAGACCTGTCCAATTATGCATGTTATGAGATCTTCTTGTCAACTGTGCATATTTCCATTGGCTTGACGTTTCTGAATCTCCACTTGCTTGGAACTGCTGTAACCAAAGACCTTGAAAGAGGATGCCAAGCTCAAGACAAGAGCAAAAAAAAAAAAAAATTGTGTTGTTGGTTCATTAAAAGTTAAAACTCAAAAATAGTCAAAAACCAAAAACATGAATGATGACATTTAATTACTAATTAATTATTTACTGAAAATCTCAAGTCTTTTGAACCTCAGTTATTTCCTGAACTCAATCAGGAGTGTTGAGGAATAGGCAGCACTTGCATTTCAGTACATATGATGTTTTGAATCCACGGGGAAATGAAATAAGCTGTATATAGTAAAGTTCCAAGCAGAGATGTGATTTGTGGCACCTCACCCAAAAGTTACAATGTGAAAATAACGAAGAAGAGGAATACAGCATTGAAGGATGAACAGAGAGCACAAATCCTCAAATGAAAGCCATCTGGATACCTAGATTCATTCAAAAGATAACAAGAACTGCTACTTAACAAGAAACAAAATCAGCCAACCCACACATCCCATCAATAAAACAATTATACACTGACTAAAACTGAACTGGAGAAAGTCTGAGCAATCTGTCATTGTCATGTGCATTCAGATTGCAACAGTGTTAGGAACAATGATGTTACACAGGGTGCAGAGGCTGCTTCTTGTAATAGTTCCACCTCGGCTTCGGTTATGAATATCAGTAAAGTTCACATATGTGAAAGAGAGAGCAGCAATCTCAATGAGTTATCACTGCTGTCCCACCCAGTAAAGCTAATTGTTTGTCAAAGGTTGGCCATGTCTCTCAAATTCTATGTTTAGAGGCATGTAAAAGAACCCTTGCTGACTTTTTTAAAAAGCATATCCATCAACATGTTTCTGCCCTGTGATGGCCTGGCACGCTGTCCAGAGTGTATTCTGCCCTCGCCTGGAGTTAAATGGGATGGGCGCCAGCTTCCCTGTGACCCTAATTTGCATTAAGCAATTCGTAAAATGAATGTATAAATATGTAAAAGCAATAAACTTATTTAATAAATTAAGTAAGAAATACAGGGATCCCTCATTACTTCGCGCTTCAGTTCATGCGGCTTCAGTGCATCGTGTTTTTTTGTTTTTTGTTTTGTTTTTTTTTAAATATTCATCAAATTAAAAATTAATAAAGAATAGGGGAAAAAGTTAAGGAAAATGCCACAAAACTGGGCCAATTATGCAAAAAGACCAAAAAAAACAAAGCAAACAAAAACAAAAAACAACACAAAATCCCCCATCAAAACTACAGTGGTACCTCTCTTTACGAAATTAATCCGTTCCGGAGCCTTTTTCGAAACCTGCATTTTTCGTAAATTGAACCGCATTTTACATGTAAAACGTGTGATTCGTTCCAAGGCCCCAATACTACCCCCTAAACCCTTTAAAAATTATAAAAGCATACCTTTTAAGGCCTCCTTCTGCTTCAATATCGTACCGATGGTAGACAGGTTTGGCCATATTCCTTTGCGATATCACTCGAGCCCATTTCTTCTTCTCACTCGCACCGGAAATCACACGTGCATGTGTGTGTGCTTGCGCGTGTGTGTGTGTGTGTGTGTGTGTGTGTGTGTGTGTGTGTGTGTGTGTGTGTGTGTGTGCGTGTGTGTGTGTGTGTGTGTTGACCATGTCTTCTTAGCAGACTTATAATCTTAAAACTGTTTATGGAAGGTTAAAAGCCTGAGCCAAGAAATAAAACATGAAACAACCGTAACTCTGTCCTTTACATGCAAAGCATTATGGTAGCTGGGAAGGAGCTGTGTCATCCCTCCTAGACAATGGGAAGCCATTGTCGCCACAGCGAATCATCTGCCTTCATCTAACCCTATCCTCTGCATCTGCTACTCTTACTCCAACGACCTTCATGTCTTCCTTCACCACATCCATAAATCTCTTCTTTGGTCTTCCTCTAGGCCTTCTGCCTGGTAGTTCCAACCTCAGCATCCTACTACCAATATACTCACTATCCCTCCTGTGTACATGTCCAAACCATCTCAATCTAGCCTCTCTGACGTTGTCTCCAAAACGTCTTACATGTGCTGTCCCTCTGATGTACTCATTCCTGATCCTATCCATCCTCGTTACTCCCAAAGAGAACCACAACATTTTCATCTCTGATACCTCCAGCTCTGCCTCCTGTCTTTTCCTCAGTGCCACTGTTTCTAATCCATACAACACCGCTGGCCTCAACACCGTCTTGTACACTTTTCCTTTCATTCTTGCCGATACTCTCCTATCACACATCACAACGGACACTTTTCTCCAACCATTCCAACCTCCCTGCACATGCTTCTTCACCCCTTTTCCACACTCTCCATTGCTCTGGACTGTTGAGATTAAGTACTTAAAATCCTCCACCTTCTTTTCTCTGCCCCCTGTAACCTCACTGTTCCTCTTGGGTCCTTGTCGTTCACACACATGTATTCTGTTTTACTGAGACTAACCTTCATTCCTCTCCTTTTCAGGGCATACCTCCACCTCTCTAGATTATACTGCACTTGTTCTCTGCTCTCATTACAGATCACAATGTCATCTGCAAACATCGTAGTCCATGGAGATTCTTGTCTAACCTCGTCTGTCAGCCTGTCCATCACCATAGGCTCAGAGCTGACCCTTGATGCAGTCCCACCTCCACCTTGAACTCTTCTGTCACACCGACAGCACACCTCACCACTGTCTTACATCTCTCATACATGTCCTGCACCACTCTAACATACTTCTCTGCCACTCCAGACTTCCTCATACAATACTACAGTTCTTCTCTCGGCACCCTGTCCTATGCTTTCTCCAGATCCACAAAGGCACAATGCAGCTCCCTCTGGCCTTCTCTGTACTTCTCCATTAACATCCTCAAGGCAAACACTGCATCTGTGGTGCTCTTTCTTGGCATGAAACCAAACTGTTGTTTACAAATGCTGACCTCTGCCTGTAGTCTAGCTTCCACTATTCTTTCCCATAACTTCATCGTATGGCTCATCAACTTTATCCCTCTGTAGTTGCCACAACTCTGCACGTCTCCCTTGTTCTTAAACATGGGCACTAGCACACTTTTCCTCCATTCCTCCGGCATCTACTCACTCTCTAAGACCTTGTTGAATACTCTTGTCAGAAAATCTACCGCTACCTCTCCTAGACACTTCCATACCTCCACAGCTATGTCATCAGGACCAACTGCCTTTCCATTCTTCATCCTCTTCAATACCCTCCTCACTTCACCCTGACTAATTTTTGCTACTTCCTGATCCTCAACGGTCACCTCTTTGACTCTTTTTTCTCTCTCATTTTCCTCATTCATCAGCTCTTCAAAGTACTCTTTTCATCTTCCCAGCACACTTCTGTCATCAGTTAATATGTTTCCCACTCTGTCCTTAATCACTTTAACTTGCTGCATGTCTTTCCCATCTCTATTTCTCTGCTGTGCCAACCTGTATAAATGATTTTCTCCCTCCTTACTGTCCAGCCTAGCATACAAGTCATCATACGATCAAAGTCCCTACTCAGTCCTAAACTTATGCCTTTCATCTTCTCTCTCTGCCTATGGACACGCCTACCACCTCTCTTTCTTCGGCCTCTCCTTCTTCAACTTCTCCTTCTTCGACCAACAGTAGTCCAATTTCAACCAGCACCTTGTTGGTTGACAGCACTGATGGCGGTTGTTGTTAACCCGGGCGTCGACCGATTCAGTATGAACTTAGTATTGGCAGTTCGCATAGTGTATTTTGGCAAAGGTTTTATGCCAGATGCCCTTCCTGTCGCAACCGTCTGCATTTATCTGTGCTTGGGACCGGCGTGAGGACAAACACTTGTTTGTGCCCATCCTCACGGCTACATGTTTGAATGGCGCGTTTTAATGTTTGAATGGCGCGTTTGAATGTTTAAGATGGCGCTTTCGTAACATGAACTTGTTTCGTATCCAGAGACAAAGATTTTCGGAAAATGCGTTTCGTAACCTGCATTTTTCATTTGGTGAGACTTTTGTAAAGTGAGGTACCACTGTACTTACATTTTTATGTGAGGTGCGTGTCTGTATGTGTGTGTATTTTCGAATGTTTAATTGTTATTATAAGCATTTATAGCATTGAATATGTATTTATTTATGTTATATACACATATACTTATATGTATACGTCAGTCACGGGGGTCGATCCTACTTCGTGGAATTCGGTGGTCGCGGGGGTGGGGCGTCTCAGTCCCAATTAACCGCAGAAAGTGAGTACCTCTGTACCTCTCACCATATTAAGCAACCCTGCTATATTAGATAAGGAAATTCAGTGCATTCCTAAACATTGTTGTTTATGGAAATAAAATCTTGAATTGCACACTTTCCTGGTTAAAGGTAAGTCTGTGAAATGCTTTCACAGTAGTTCCTAAAGGTGACTTCAGCAAGGGTATCCTGGGGTCCTTCATTTTTAAAAAGTAATTATTTTAAATTTTATTATATTGTTAAAAATCAAAACCCAACTTTACTAAATTGTTGTTTTTACTTGACCTCTAAAAGTTATTGGACTGTTGTTTCTGGTCACTTGAATGGATTTACACCAAACATCACAAACTCAAAAATAAGTAGCCATATAAATAATGACAGTTTGGATCTTATTAAATTGGACCATAGCAATACAAAGCACTTCAATAAAAAATTCAATACTATTGTGCATATTTATAATATAATGTCCCTTTTTATTTATTTATTTTTTTATTGTGATTATATATCTGTACCGTGTAATTTATTTTACAGTTAAAGCATTAAAATCATTGCTGAAGTGTGTCCTGTAGGTGTGTGTGTGTGTGTGTGTGTGTGTGTGTGTGTGTGTATGTGGTAATACATGGAAAAAACACTCAAGTGCTGTAGAACCCAATATTTACAAAATAGACAAGCTAAAATGTTTCACTGTTTACAGGTGGACTTTAATACGGTCATGTGACCAGGCATTGCCCCTGGTTACAACAATATTTTCCCATATGGCGGCGACACAAACAGTTTACTATGCCAAAGCATGAAGGCTGATGCAATAGATCTCTCTAATTACTTTCACAGTATTCCCCTGTCTGCAGAGCAGAGATACCTTTCAGAAATGTGTGATAGAATTTGACCCTTACAAATATGTATCACAGATCAATGCAGACTGAACACCGGGCAGTCCGAAATGTTTGTGAAACCCTATGAATAGAGAAAACCACTGCACACTACGTTCTGGTAGAAAAGAAGCATATGCTAAACGTTGGGTATCACTCAGCCTCGACTCATTGCATCTGCCCAATGCATTGCATTGACAGGTCTCGACTCATTGCATCTGCCCAATCGACCTTCCGTCAGTCTGTGCTTTCCTTTCAGTATAATTATTTCTAATGAGTCGCTTTCTTACTATTATAAACAAAACAAGACACAGGATATTAACTTTACATGTGCACTCACTGGTTATAATAAAATGACCACTGCCAACATGGATCTTTACATCCAGATGTGCTCGGAGCTGTTGCTGAACCATTTAGCATGCCTCCTTTGGAGAATTCATTAGCATGCTCGCCGTGGCTTTTAATAATTGCTGGGACATGGTAAAAATGCTTGTCTCTTTTCATCTTTGTGTGGCCAGAAACAACCGATTACCGAACATTTACTCGACATTCGACAGTCAGAACCTCCACTTATCCACTTAACTACGTGTATGGCGCCAGTGCAGTGCTTTCTCATTGGCTACCGGGTTGTAATATTGCAGTAGATCTATGTATTTACAACTGGTAATACTTAAAAGCTGAACAGAAATTATATATATATATATATATATATATATATATATATATATATATATATATATATATATATATATATAAATAAAATATGCTGTATATATATATATATATATATATATATATATATATATATATATATATATATATATATATATATACAGTATATATTATAATATGCTGTATGTATGTATGTATATATATATATATATATATATATATATATATATATATATATATATATATATATATATATATATAAAATGCAAAAGGGGCAGTATCCCGGGAAATTAGATTATTTATTTTCCAAACTAGTGTCATCTTTATAAAATAATAATCAACACTTAACATTAACTTCATCATTAATTTCAACAAGCAGAGTTAGAAAAGAGACTTACCAGCACACTGTATAAATAAATCAAGTCTTCTCTTTTCTGATCCTTTATATTTCAGCGAAGTGATCAGGGAGTGGTGTTACCCCGGTGCATGCTTGTTCGCATCCACATCATATGGCCACCGCCTTCGTTACCCGTAGTCTCTTTATTGGACTCAGGCTGGCTCTGGGCACGTTCTGGTTTAGGGTTCAGGGTCATTGGGGGTTCAGCCTGCTGCACAGACATAGTGCGTCGCAGGTGTGTGCGTTTGGACAGGAAGTCTGGCTTTGATGACAAGCCAAAAGAGCTTTTGCGCAGCACCATGCGCATTGATGAAGTCTTCTTGGCCCGAGCTCTGTGGCCAAACTGCAATGAAGAAAGGTGGACAGCATAGCCCTCACTGAGGAACTGAAGAGTGAGAAATCAAGGTCAGGAGAAACAGTGGAAGGGAAAACTGAACAGAGCATTAATACCAACATACTCCAGTCAGGGAAGAGTTTTGTGACACATAAATAATAAATGAAAATCTATATCACCTGGCACTGGTTTTGGTATTTCTTGGATGGTCTGCCCACTATATATATCTGGTTAGGGTTAAGACCCAGCATGCTATAGACAGAGATGTCCTTCATAGAGCCATAGGCCGAGTTGATCTTAATGTGACACTGACAACATAGGAAAATTTGCTTTCTCATGAAACAAAAAGATGCAAGATACAACCTGATAGAAAGTATAGGTGAGAACTTCAACAAAGCTTACCTCCTGTATCAGGTTTTTAAGGAAGATGGTTTTCTGGCGCAATGGGTCATGCACCAATCCCTCTGAGAAAAAAATCATGCCTTGCGGGAAGTTGTGCTGGGAAAGCCATGACACAACTCTCTGTTTCTGCATGTCTGGACGTCCAGTGATGTAGATAATAAGATAACTCAAATCCTGCCAGTGTCTTAACACAAAACACAACCATTCCAAATAATCACACTGATTTGATTAAAACATGAAATCATATTAAGAGATGGATTAGTCCTGAATATTGAGTTAATAAACTGTGCAAACTGGTATTCAGTCCTCACAAAGATGTAGGAGGGTCCCCCCCCAACACATTTTTCAACTTTCTGGTTTTATTATCACAAAACATTCTTTATCCTAAAAATCTATTATTATTATGATTATTATTATGATGATGATGATGATTATTATTATTATTATTATTATTATTATTATTATTAAATAATAGTGAGCTCTGTATGTATGATGATGCTGCTACAGAAGCATAACTGACTTACTTGGTAATTAATTCCATAAATGTATTTGTGTGTATTTAAAATTTACAACATATTCAGAACTAAATAACAATTCAAACAAATGTTTTTACTTTTTTTCCTCCAGGACCAAAATTTTTATCATCATGACGGATTTCAGGCAGGGTGCTGCACCCCAAATTATAGTTTAACAACCCATGTTTCTGTCATGATTCATCTCATAAAAAGCAGAGATAACGGTTTTCTTTATTATTGTTATTATAAGGGGAATATTATCAGCCTATTCAATGTTTCATGTCACCAAAACACATCTTTAAAATATATTACATATATGGTTGAATGGTCGACGACTAAACCGGCTCCCCCACCAGGTTCCAAATTTGGTGAGTAGGGTGGCTAGCAACCCAGTAGGAATAAAAACAAGACCTATCAAAGGGCGGCTGAACTCTTTAGAGTCAACGGCCAACTCGCTAATCATGGTGTCTCAATAAAAACACCCTGCAGAAAGAACTTTGGGTCTCTACTGTGAATTTTTTTGCCCTTCGTATACAGCCATGACAAGAGCTGTTATGGCTGCCGCCTACGCCAGAATTCTGGCACGGCACCCAGATTGATTAATTGAGAATATATTATATATTCATTTATATAGAAGCCAACATTAATCAGTCTTGCACACCTACTTATTAAAAGTTGTGGTTGGTAAAACGTTTATATGTACAGTATACATAAACTGTTACATTGGTTGACTTGGTTTTTCAACCCTCATGGCAAACAATCACTTAAAAATCTGAAAAAGGTCTGGAAAGAAATTGTCACTTGTGGCCACTGTCGTTTCATAAAAATGCCAAACAATCACTGCCCCAAGGTCCACTGGGAAATCTTCTTCTTCTTCTTTTACTTTCGGCTGCTCCCTTCAGGGGTCGCCACAGCAAATCATCCGCCTCCATCTCACCCTGTCCTCTGCATCTTGTTTTCTGACTCCAACGACCTTCATGTCTTCCTTCACCACATTGATAAATCTCTTCTTTGGTCTTCCTCGAGGCCTACTGCCTGGTAGTTTCAAGCTCAGCATCCTACTGCCAATATACTCACTATCCCTCCTCTGTACATGTCCAAACCATCTCAATCTAGCCTCTCTGACTTTGTCTCCAAAACATCTTACATGGGCTGTCCCTCTGATATACTCATTTCTGATCCTATCCATCCTCGTTACTCCCAGAGAGAACCTCAACATTTTCATCTCCGCTACCTCCAGCTCTGCCTCCTGCCTTTTCCTCAGCGCCACTGTTTCTAATCCATACAACATCGCTGGCCTCACCACCGTCTTGAACACTTTTCCCTTCATTCTTGCTGACACTCTCCTATTGCACAACACACACTTTTCTCCAACCATTCCAGCCTGCCTGCACACGCTTCTTCACCTCTTTTCCACACTCTCCATTGCTCTGGATTGTTGACCTAAGTACTTAAAATCCTCCACCTTCGTTATCTCTGCTCCCTGTAACATCACCGTTCCTCCTGGGTCCTTCTCATTTACACACATGTATTCTGATTTTCTGAGGCTAACCTTCATTCCTCTCCTTTCCAGGGCATACCTCCACCTCTCTAGATTTTCCTGCACTTGTTCTCTGCTCTCACTACAGATCACAATATCATCTGCAAACATCATAGTCCATGGAGATTCTTGTCTCACCTCGTCTGTCAGCCTGTCCATCACCATAGCAAACAAGAAGGGGCTTAGAGCTGACCCTTGATGCAGTCCCACCTCCACCTTGAACTCTTCTATCACACCGACAGCACACCTCCCCACTGTCTTACATCTCTCATACATGTCCTGCACCACTCTAACATACTTCTCTGCCACTCCAGACTTCCTCATGCAATACCACAGTTCTTCTCTTGGCACCCTGTCATATGCTTTTTCCAGATCCACAAAGGCACAATGTAGCTCCCTCTGACCTTCTCTGTACTTCTCTATTAACATCCTCAAAGCAAACATTGCATCTGTGGTGCTCTTTCTTGGCATGAAACCAAACTGTTGTTCAAAAATGCTGACCTCTGCCCTTAGTCTAGCTTCCACTATTCTTTCCCATAACTTCATCGTATGGCTCATCAACTTTATCCCTCTGTAGTTGCCGCAACTCTGCACGTCTCCCTTGTTCTTAAAAATGGGCACCAGCACACTTTTGCTCCACTCCTCCGGCATCTGCTCACTCTCTAGGACCTTGTTGAATGTTCTTGTCAGAAAATCTACTGCTACCTCTCCTAGACACTTCCATACCTCCACAGGTATGTCATCAGGACCAACTGCCTTTCCATTCTTCATCCTCTTCAATGCCCTTCTCACTTCACCCTTACTGATCTTTGCTACATCCTGCTCCTCAATGGTCACCTCTTCTACTCTTTTTTTCCTCTCTCATTTTCCTCATTCATCAGCTCTTCAAAGTACTCTTTCCATCTTCCCAGCACACTTCTGTCATACATTTCTATACATTTCCTTCTCTGTCCTTTATCAATCTAACTTGCTGCACGTCCTTCCCATCTCTATTTCTCTGCTGTGCCAACCTGTATAAATCATTTTCTCCCTCTTTACTGTCCAACCTATCATACAAGTCATCATACGCCCTCTGTTTGGCCTTAGCCACTGCTACTTTCGCCTTACGCTGTGTCTCCCTGTACTCCTGTTTACTCTCTTCGGTCCTCTTTATGTCCCACTTTTTCTTAGCTAACCTCTCCCTCTGTACACACTCCTGCACTTCCTCATTCCACCACCAAGTCTCCTTATCTACTTTCCTTCCAGAGGACACACCAAGTACTCTCCTACCTGTGTCCCTGATTACATTTGCTGTGGTTGTCCAGTCATTTGGAAGCACTTCCTGGCCACCCAAAACCTGTTTCAACTCCTCTATGAAGACAACATGACACTTTTCCTTTTTCAACTTCCACCACTTTGTCTTCTGCTCTGCCTTTGCCTTCTTCACCTTCCTCACCATCAGCGTCATCCTGCACCACCATCTTATGCTGTTTGGCAACACTCTCACCCACTACTACTTTGCAGTCACTGACTTCCTTCAAATTACATCGCCTACACAAGATGTAGTCTACCTGTTTGCTCCTACCTCCGCTTTTATAAGTCACCCTATGCTCCTGTTTCTTCTGGAAGAAAGTATTCACCACAGCCATTTCCATCCTTTTTGCAAAATCTATCAACATCTGTCCTTCTACGTTCCTGTCCTGGATACCAAACCTGCCCATCACTTCCTCGTCTCCTCTGTTGCCTGCACCAACATGTCCATTGAAGTCTGTACCAATGACCGCTCTTTCACCTCTGGGGGTACTCTGCATCACTTCATCTAACTCACTCCAGAATCTCTCCTTCTCTTCTCGCTCACATCCTGCCTGTGGGGCATAAGCACTAACAACATTGAGCATTACACCTTCAATTTCTAACTTGAGACTCATCACTCTGTCTGACACTCTTTTCACTTTTAGAACATTCCTGACAAACCCCTCCTTCAAGATGACTCCTACTCCATTTCTCTTCCCATCCACACCATGATAAAATAGCTTAATCCCTGCTCCTAAGCTTTTAGCTTTGCTACCTTTCCACCTGGTCTCCTGAACACACAGTATGTCCACCTTCCTCCTCTGCATCATGTCAGCCAGCTCTCTACCTTTTCTTTGCATAGTTCCAACATTCAAAGTCCCCACTCTCAGTCCTAGACTCATGCCTTTCCTCTTCTCTCTCTGCCTACGGACACGCCTCCCACCTCTCCTTCTTCGACGTCTTCGACCAACTGTAGTCCAATTTCCAGCAGCACCCTGTTGATTGACAGCACTGATGGCGGTCGTTGTTAACCCGGGCCTCGACCGATCCAGTATGGGGGTAATACTTCTGATTTGCATCATAAAAGTTTGGCATTGGTTTTACGTCGGATGCCCTTCCTGACACAACCCTCTGCATTTCTCCGGGCTTGGGACCGGCATGAGGGGGAGAGACACTGGTTTGTGCCCCCCCCACCTCATCGCTGCAGGGAAATATTCAACCAAATTCTTCGATGTCTTGACGTTCATGTGTGATTCAACTGGGCATGTGCTATCCTACAGTTAGAGTGACGCTTAAGCAATGTGAAGTAGGAATATGACTTTGGCAGGAGCTCCAAAGGCAGGGAAGGGTTTAGCTAAAGCCCCGAAGAGATGCTACTTTGAAATTTAGCTCCCTTTCTCGATTACCAACCCCAGCTTCAAATCTCAAAATTCCACTGGCTATAAGCAAGATGATAGGAAATATTCAAATAGCAGACCGCTGTATACTGATGATCAAACTATATTTATTCTAGGACAAATCAGTCAAACTTTATCTATACAGCTAGGTTTATCATTATATTGATGATATATTCATACATTATATACACAATTAAGTTCATCATTATATTATAATGTAAAGGCATTAAATTAACGAACTGTCGCGATACTTGAAGTGGTGGAGTAGATAAATTAATTGAAGAAGACCAAAATTAAAGTAATATGTGGTTGGGCAGTGGTGGTCTAGTGGATAGGGCGCAGGATCGCTGATCCTAAGGTTGGGGGTTCAAGTCCCCACACAAGGGCATCCGATGTAAAAACCTATGCCAAATCAAATGTGCTAATTAGATGATTCGCTGTGGCGACCCCTGAGAAAGGGAAAAAGCCAAAAGGGAGAAAGAAAGAAAGTGGTTGCCTACAAGGTGGGTGCTTATAAAAGGGATTTAATTGCATAGTGAATGGCACTCAACAGATTTTTTTTTTTTTTTTTTTAATGACACAATTCTAGATGACGGAGATTTTTTCATTTTTCAGACAAGGAATATCAAGTGAAAAACAGACAATATGTGGTACACTGGAAATATGAGTCAATATAACTGTAACTTTTTCGAAACTCACATCAGTGTTCATCACTTAGAGAATACTGGAAGCATATGAGAATGATTTACTAGCATTACATTTTGGATTTCGACAGATGAATCAGTGATAAAACCATCTGCGTGTTATGTCAAGAAGGTGGAAAGCTGAGTAAAACATTGTTTATTATCTTCATTGATCATAAACCTGCGTAAAATTAAAGACCAAATAACAGTGTTCTGAGGAAATATTGAATTTCAACTCAAATGGCCCAAATAGTCCAAGTACAGTATATTATAAAAGTTCTCATAGTACTGTAATATGTTAGCCAATATTTAACTGGGTAAATAAACAAAAAGATAAATATATAATTTTTTACTGTACTCAAATCCATCACTCTATTTTCTATTATACAAGTATGTGCTGTATATTGTATCTTGTCTTTTTTTTTTTTTTTTACATTGTTCATACTTACCTAACCACATCTACAGCACCAGCCCTTACTTTTGGGTCACTGCCCATAATGGAGACACTAGCGGCAAAGGACCCATCAATGCTGAATACTACACACTCCATTCCTCTTGGCAGCACAGTCAGAAAAGCTTCTGCATTTGTCTGGTCTCCCCTGAAGGTCAAAGCAGGGAGATGCATCAAGAGAAATAAGAGCATAACAACCAGATAAGAAAGCAACAAAAAAGAAAGAAAGAAATCACCATGAAAATAATTGTAGCATCAAGTGCAGAGTTACTCTGTACCGCCATCATCAACGATTTATAACTTTGTTAACTGAAAACAATGCTTACCCAGAAAGCCTAAATGAAAAACTTCATTCATCAGTTCATTTTCTGTACCCGCTTAATCCTAATTTGGGTTGCAGGGAGGCTGGTGCCCATCCCAGCCAACTTCGGGCGAGGGCAGAGTACACCCTGGACAGCTCGCCAGGCCATCGCAGGGCGGAAACACGCTGACGGCTTTGCAGCCTACTCTTGTCGAAAGTCAGCAATGGTTCTTTTACATGCCGCACACCATAGACAGTGAGAGACATGGCCGGCCTTTGATAACCCAGTTAGCTCCACTGGGGGGGACAGTGACAACCTTGTGCAGAGTGGGACTCGAACCCCCAACCTTTGGATCAGCGATCCAGCGCCCTATACCACTAGACCACCACTGCCCCTATGAAAAACTTCAAATTCTGTAAATAAAACATTTGACTGTAGGAAAAATTATCTTCATGGAACTTACACATACATAACATGAACTTACTTAACAATCATTTTTATCGGATAAACTCCTAAAGGCAGCTTTTTGCTCTCTGGGATAGTGTAGGACACTCTGCCATTACTGTTAGTGACCTCAGTAGCAAAGTGCACCCAGCGCCCTGACTGAGGCTGTGTCATTAAATATATGTCCACCTAAACAGAACAGAGACAGAATACGTCACAGAGAAATATTTTAAAATATAAAAAAATCTACACATGGACCTCATAAGTTTTTCTAACTGGTGATGTTGATAAACATTGCTCTCAGACCTTCTCTCCTGTAAGGGTGACCATATCCAAAGGACCATACATAAACCGACCGACCAGAGTCTGTGGACCTTCCTCAGTTGCGATTATATCATTCACTCTGTGGTTGGCAGCGACATTCTGTACAGGAGAAGCAGAGCACATTTCTTCTTTTAGTGGACAAAATGTCACCCAAAAAAAATGTTCCTGCATTGCAGGATCCTTCCATAAGAGGGTGTCACGGCTCCATGCAGCTATCAGAATTCACTCAAAAAAAAAAAAGTTATATTTTCAGTTAAAATAAATAATCTAGGGAACAACTGAGGTAGCCAGTCTGCAAGTACGCATTAACCAACTGAATGCTGATATTTAAATTCTCAGAATTATTGTTCACAGTAAAGTTCAAGGTAGAAGTTGCCTTAGAAAAATACATATAGAACTCAGACCAAGAAAGCCAAAAGAAATTTTACCTAAATGTAGCAACTACTGAGGCACTGATATAAAAGAAATTGTTTAACTAACATCAGTACAAGAAATCTAAATGTTGCTGTTCATGTCAAACATGCATATGAAACACAAAAGAACAGTTAACAAATTCTTCACAAGAATAGATCATTTCCAATTTCTATTTGTAGCTCCAGTACTTGGACCCATCTGGGATTATACCGAAAACAACTGCAAAATTGAGCAAAGCTGACCGCTTAATCCTCTTAGGGTCACAGGGTGACAGGAGCCTATCTTAGTTGACAAATATATTCATTCATTTTCTTTACCATTTAATCCTAATTAGGGTTGCAGGGAGGCTGGCACTCATCTCAGCCGACTGTAGGAAAGGGCAGAGTACACCCTAGACAACTCGCCAGACCACCGTAGGGCAGAAACATACTGATGACTATGCAGTGTCTCACTGTCTGTAAGAGACATGGCTTTCCTTTGATAACCCAGTTAGTGGAACTGGAGGGACAGCAGTGACAACCAGTTGACAGTGGGGCTTGAAACCCCAATGCTGGGATCAGTACTCCAACACCCTACGACCGGGCCATTACTACCCCAGCCAAAATATATATTAAAATAATTAGCATTAAATTGTGGTTGAGTTAAAAAGAGGCTAACCCCCCCCCAATAAATTCTATCAACTTGTTAAAAAATCTGCATAAACTCCCTGATTAAAAAAAAATACAAATTATGAGTTTTAGATTGATTATCTGAGATTTGCTTCACCATGAGGGTGACAAAAATATTTTAATTGTATCTGTCTTAATATTTTGAGAAGGAGGCATGTACTAGTCTTTACCCTTCCTGTAGATAGGGTAATGTCTGGGGCAAACAACCAAACTAAGGAGGTTGACTTGGCCTCTAAACTCCTCAGATCTCAATCCGATGAAGGATCTGTGTGATTTGTGAGGTCCCACCTTGCAACTTTCGGGACATAAAGGATCCGTTATCATCTTAGTGGCTACACTTGTTGACAGGTGGGTTTTAATGTTATGGCTGATCCGTGTATGTTTATAGTGTATAGGCAGTTGTCTCACTTTTGGGTTTATCTTAAGATACTCACCCGCAGTTTAACATGTGTTCGTCTCCGTAGCCACTTCTCTCTGGGACTGGAAGGAGAAAAAGAGGTGCAGACTGAACTGTCTGCTTCCACAGTCTTTACACAGTCACAGTGCATCACCTGTCAATCACCCAAACAAACAAAGCCAACCAATGACAATCTATTTCTCCATTTTTAATACAATACATAAATACCAGGCCTATTTTCAGACATCTGATGAAATCTCATACTAAAAAGTCTCCATCCAAATAATAAACTAATGTACAGTGGTACCTCACCGTACGAAAGATCCAACAAACGAAAAATTAAAGTTACAAAACGCATTTACCTAAAATTTCCGTCTATGAATGTGAAAAAAATTCAAGTTACAAAATGCGACATCTCAAAAATTCAAACAATGTGCGCTCGGCTTTTATTTTGAAATTGGTGAGATAGAGTTGCTCTCCCATTGGCTAAACTTCCTCAGGCTGGCCAGACTTCTAAAAAATATTAATTTATACAGTTCAGAAAATAAATAAAACAACTAAACTTTGATGATTTCCTCTGATACTTGGCAAACCAAAAGGTAAAAATGTTGAAACCCTTTTTTCAATGTTCATAATTGATTCAGTAGGCGGCACACTGGCATAGTGATCAGTCCATATGAACCACAGAAAGTAGGTCCCAGATTTCAGTCCTAGGCTTAGGTATTTCTGTGCGGAGTTGGCATGTTCTTCCCGTACATGTGTGGCTTTCCTCCAGGTACTCCGATTTCCTCCCATTGTCCAAAGACATGCACATTAGGTAAACTGGCTCATAAGTGTGGATGTAAGTATGAATTGTTTTGTGTGTGTGTGTGTGTGTGTGTGTGTGTGTGTGTGTGTGTGTGTGTGTGTGTGTGTGTGTGTTTGATGCATGACATACAAGTAATACATGACTGACAGGCTGACATACCTAGCAATCATATACAGCGGAGCCTTGGTATTTGAACACTCTAGAGTTTGAACAAATTGGAATTCGAACAAAAATCTGGGATTTTTTTTGTCCCGGAAATCAAACAAAATTCGGAAGTCAAACTCGAAAAATGCACAAGAAAAAAACGAGACCAAGAGGGTGGAAAAGTGCGCGACTTCCAGAAGTTGTTGATACTATGTATCACCCTGATAAAGCTAAAGCTAGTGCTAAAACATTAAAGTTAAGCTAAAATACTAAAGCGCTAGCAGCACTGTGAACACCTTTAACGACGAGGTCATGAGCCACTTCCCTAAGGTTTTAAAAAGAAGGCAGAAACAAGCCACATTAGGAATGTTCTTCAAGAAAAGAAAGGAACATCCTGAAGAAGCGTCATCCATGCAAAGCGGTAGCAAGAGGAAAGAACACTTTTGGCTGATTTACCTGAAGTTGTTATGGAAGGAATCCTCCTCTACCTCTCCAACATTTCCGCATGCTAACTGCTCACAACCACAAAGGTAAAAATTCTTATCTTTATTGTTCTTATGCCTTAACTGCACTGTGGTTTTTATTTTAATGTGTTATGGTCTCTTTTGTGAGAGACTCTGGTTTTGGTGGCTCTAACTCTCTCTTTGCATACAGCGCTGAAGAAGGGTGTGGCTGTCACACGCAGGTGGAGTGCTAAGCACACACCTGATTCCATTTAGCAATCACCGGGCTTCTCTAACAGTGACTACAATTTCTCCATGCTCTCGTGCCTTTCTGGTGAATAATAAAGTTCCTCCATCACACTCTGTCTCCTGCATGGGTCCGGCTGAATGTACCTGACGTCACAAAATCTTCTAGCCCTTCTGTGACACCAGGAACATTCAGCCGGACCCAAAAATGCAGGAGACATTGTAATGAAAACAAATGAGCTTTATTGTTCACAGGGAAGGCACTATAGCATGAGGGAAATTATAGTCACTGTTAGAGAAGCCCAGTGATTGCTAGGTGGAATCAGGTGTGTGTGTTTAGCACTCCACCCATGTGTGACAGCCACACCCCCTCCAATGCGCAGAGATAGAGCCACCAAACACAAGAGTCTCTCCCAACACAGACCATAACATAGTGTACTGTATTCAATAATTTTTTCACTTAATTTGCAGACCTATGGTATGAGTTATGGTACTGTTAACTTCTGTTCAAAAGACGACAGAACGGATTAAGACCATTTACGTTATTTGTAATGGGAAAAGCGGATTCGGAATTTGACCAAATTGGAATTCGACCAGCTGTCTGGAACGGATTAAGTTCAAGAACCAAGGTACCACTGTCCTGTAATTCTGTATTCTCATGAAATGGACACCGTTAAGATAGATGAAAATATTAAATAATATATATTTAATATTTAAATATGTATTTAATTTATATATTACCTGTCTGAGCAGAAAGGCCACAACATCATTAGATTCCCAATAGGAGGCATGGAAAAGGTGAGGCAATGCCACAGTGGGGAATGTAGTCAATACGTCCGGACAATAAAGTGCATAGTCCAGTCGTTTAGAGCCCCACCAATTACTGGAGACTGAAATATACACACACACACACACACACACACACACACACACACGCATGTACAAACACGTAACACAAATACCTAATAAATAATTATCTGAAAATTTGAATGCATTTTGCCTGTAGCTTAACCTTTAGAGTATGACTGATAGCAGGTCTAAGTGGGGGTGGGTGAGTTTCGCTTTTATAACTCTATGCCTACACACTCACTGTTGGCAGTCATGCAGCTGAGCTTGCTTTCCCAACAGCCGGATGCTTGACTGTCTGTGCTGGTCAGACTTGCCCTGCGGCCTCTGCCAATCAGCTGCTTCACTGTTCCCTCTGTGTAATTTACTTTCGGAGAGAATGGGAGCACAGTTTCTTCCTCCAGGAACACATCAGGGTGGCCATGGATTTCATCAGCTAAAAGGGGTGTGATGTGAAAAAGTATTTAGTATTTTCAATTTTTCAGTTAAAATTATTCATACTGCACAACTGTGGATACAATTTAATGCTTTGCTACTTATTCAAAGCACACTGGCAAATCTTTTGAACAGGCTTGGATAATTAATAACTTTCCATCAGTTCTCAGCATAATCTGGATTAGGGTTCTTTCTCATTATGTTTGAAAATTGGCTATTTTGCATTGACGCACACTGATGACTGTGGCGGCAGCGGGAGGGTCAGTAAACAGTGAACCACTTAACTTTCTGTAAATAGAGATACTGGCCTTATTCAATCCTCCAGGTATTCACTCAGCCTACTGTACTTCTACATTTTTTATCAAAAAGTGATTTTAAACCCTTTAACAGGCTTTCTAATGTAAGCACTGTTTTTAAAAATATTGTGTTACTTTACCTGCCCGTTTACACCATACAGACTATAAGTTATCACAGAATGAAAGAACCAACTATTATAATTAATATAATGTCTTATAAGAAAGCCTACTGAGACAGAAGTGCCGTAAAAGTGATGTAGGTTGCAATATGTGTAAATTGTAAGGAGAACCAATTGGATCAAAAAAAAAAAGTGACTTTTCTTTTTTTTTTCCCCATTTCTGCTACTGTTTTTCAAAAGTAAAGTGGCTACACAGATAAGTGTCACTTTAATGTGTGTCATTGCCAAATTCAAACAGACTGCAATATTTATCCCACACACCATATTGAGGCTCTTGGTTTCCAGAATCAGCCCTTATCACGATTCATCAGTAATCTTACATGCAGCTCACATTTGCACTGTGTCTACTGTACATATGCTAATTTACTTAATGCTTGTATTCCAACAATAGATGCAGATGGTTTCTAAGTGAGTTCAGGGACCAAGGTGATTAGCTATGGCAGATATGGTCAGAAGAAATACAAATGTGGTGCGACTACTCAAAGAGTACTGTATAATATATTTATCTTTCATCAGGAGTAGGCTCCTGCATGCTCTGTGTTACTAACTACATAAACTGGACATAGGATTTTGAAAGCATCTAGAATCTTATTGCTTGATTAACCTGTCTCACACCCTCATAAGAGAATGAATATGCAGTGGGTGTAGAAATGAATCACCCCTCTTCAAAATATTCACATTTTGTTGCTTTGAAGCCTATAACACCCAAATGGAACATATTATAGCAAAAAATATTATTAATAGTGATTGTTAAATTGTTCAATTGGTGATGGACTGCAATCATGCCACAGTTTTGGAATAAGGTGTCTCGTCACTAACTAGGCCATACAAGGACATTCACCTTTTTCTCCACTAGGCCCTATGTGATCAATTTATAGTCACTGTCATGTTGGAAAGTAACCCTTCATCCCATTGAGAACCTTCTGGAAGATGGCAGCAGGCCTGCATTTTGGCAAAATAAATAAATAAATAAATAAATAAATAAACTGTGCAACGCTTTAAATTTACCATAGGCCTCTTGGTAGCCTCTTAACAATTTTCTTCCTACTCTTTCATCCAGTTTGAAGGGACAGCCTGACTATTTCCACTTTTTTATTATGGACTTTAATGTGCTGCAGATGGATAAACTCCTAGAGCGTTTTTTTTTGTATCCATCCTCTCAACAACTTTATCCATGCGATCATTTGACAGGTCCTTGCCACCCATAGTTATTTGTTTCTTTCATTTTCACGCAAAGGAATTATTTAGAAATAGCTATCATTTTTATTTTTTCTGAGCTGTTCAGACTGCTTATGACAGCCCACTGGTGCATGCCAAGTGAAAGCAACAATTCAGAAAAAAATCTGAGTCACAGAGATGGTTAAAGGATCGCACCCCAACCTTTCCCCCTAAAAATACTTGTAAACTCAATCAGGTGCAACTAATTGCCTTCTCTCTTGTAGAGAAAGGTAATTGGCTTTCACCACTGAACCGTCATAATCATTCTGAATAGCTCAGTAAAAATAAAAAGAATTAAAGATTGGATAAGTGTAGAAAAGAATCACCTCTAGAAAATTTTAATATACTATACTAACATAGCTTTTAGTCTGAAATGAAAATGCACGCAAAAAATATTTCAAGTATACCTGGATTAATGTGACTTATAACCACCAAGTGAAAGCAACAACTCAGAAAAAAATCTGAATCATGGTGATGGTAAAAGGATCACACCCCAGCCTTTTGATTTGTTTATACACCCACTTTAGCTCAAAGTTCCAAATTATTTAATTTCAGAGTACAGACACTCACTGCTTTACATTTGTTCGTTTTATGTATTTTTTCGATTTTACATTTTATTTTATTTATTTTCTTTTAATTATGTCAAATTTTGAGTTTAGCGTGCTCTCTGTAGTACAAGACCTACCTACGTAGTACGCTGACATAATACGCTACTTACGCTGCGTCCATTGCTTACAAACGACAGACTGAACGTGCCCTCCGATTTCCCAGTTCACCGCGTGTTACGACGCCGTCTCTGTTATCTTTGTGTTTGTGGTTGGTCAGAAGAGTAACCCTACTAGTGATAGTGGTAATCAGAAAATAGTGACAAGCCAGCTTGTTAGCAAACGAAGCTGGCTATTATCAAGAAAATTGATGCTAATGAAAAACATGCGACTGTTGCACGTTTCTTCCAAATGGCTTTGTCGACCATCGGAACCATTTACAAGAAAGATCGCATCACAGAGAATGTTAAAGGTTATATTTGATAGTGTATTTGATATTTAATGAGTGAATTTGATTAAACTTTATCTATTTGAAATTATTTTGCTTGAATTTAATTTATTTGAAATTAATGTTGATATTATTTGATATATTTGATATTATTTTACAATGTTATGTTTATAATAATTGATTTAGGGGCGTTTTATGAGATACGGTAATGGTATTTATGGATGTATAGTACAGTATGAACGTCATACGTCACTGGAACGTACAGTAACAACTTATGTTTTTTCACCTTATGTTTGGCTGTCCGGAACTGAACTAAAACGTGAGTCAGGGAGAGTCAGTATTATCTAATGGCTGAATTTAAACAATACTTTTTAAAAAAAAAAAAATTTTTGTTTGGTATTGTCTAGATTAGGGTCTGGTTTTCTAAGTTTGACTATTCTATAATCCTACTATTTAAGAAATCACAAATCATCATGAGTGGTCAGTGCAAATGTTTTCAAAACTAAGAAAATGCTAAGTGTGAATACCTATTCATCTCTGCACTCCAGCTGTGATATGATCACCTGCATGTAGTGTAAATACCAAGTTTGAATGGGGTCGTAGACGCAAGTATTCAACACACCTTGTTTTTTAGTCTGCACATTTCTCTATTTTGTCTTTTATTTTTTGAAACTGTCCAGACACTGTGAAAGAATGATAGACACTAACAAACTAAACATAATGAGCAGAGACAAAAGATAGCATCAGAAAGACAGACAGACACAGCCAGGCTTCTGAAAGGAGTCCAACAAAGAACACTGAAGAGAGATTACAGATCAGAACAACAACAGAACCATGCCTGTTTACATCGATGAAATAATTCAGATAAGGAATACAATCAATACAGTCATATACAAACTAATTACGTTTTCTGAGAATGTTACTACAATAAGAACACCTGTCTGTTGACCACTCTGTTCATTTTTATGTCACAATTTATCCACATGGAGTAAATAACTTAAATAATCATGCTGTATGTCTTTCTCATACTAGGCCAGGGTTCGGGAACCTTTTTGACCAAGAGAGCCAAAAAAAAATAAAAATATTAAATCTAATCCTCTGAGAGCCAAATATATTTTTTAATACTGAGACCAACAATCTGAGGGTATAATAAGACTCTGAATTTATTTTAAACAACATTGTTATAACGAAGTCATTTATTAATAAGAAAAGTACTTCTTACTATTAATGTGACTTCTGGTGCTGCATGGTGTTGCTGATGGCTTTGTAGTCTGGTTGATACGTGCTGAGGTTCAGCTTAATGCAGGCGTTTAAACTTCCATCTATTACGCATGACCGCAGGTTGGTCTTGATGCTTTTCAGGTGTGAGAAGGACTGGTCGCGCGCACATGTGGAGTCAAACATGGTCAATACGACAGGACTCGCACGCTGCAGCGTTTATGTGACAGGAAGCACGTCCCAAGTTTTGGCAATCAGCTGGTCTGCGCGTTGAAGTTTTTTCATGTCTGTCCATTTGTGTTTTGCTTGCCAGCTCTGCTTGGCTTCTTGAACATGAGCTGATCAAAACGAGGGAAATTTACCTTTTTACCCAAAAACAACTCGCGCAGGCTGTTGCATACAATCCAATAAAATTAAAGTTTCAAGGTATCGGCCCCGCCCACACACTGGAGTACAGAAAGGATTGGCTCTCCGCTGCGCACCACAGTGACAAGTAGCATTGAAAATAGATGTATAGATTGAAATGCGTGAGATTTATTTATTTTTTGTTTTATTTAATGGCTTTTTTCAGTATTTTTAATTAAAGGACAGCGGAATTATGTAGTAGTTATTCTGTTAAGAGAGGCCACCTGATTTATCTGAGAGCTAGATGCAGTCATCAAATGAGAGACGTCTGGCTTGCAAGCCATAGGTTCCCGACCCCTGTACTACGCCAACATTTTCTGTGTGCTAGACACATTAATAACATTTACAGACCTGCAGAGGATGTAATGAAACTACTTTACCCATGGGGCAGCTTCAGAGCCACACTACATGGTTATAGCAATTAATTACTGCATTAATCCTACCTGACATTGAATCACAGCTAAAACGACTAAACTCAATTTTTGCATTTAAGACAGCATGGTGGCTAAAACGTCCACCTCACAGCAAGAGGGTCCTGAGTTTGAATCGGTCATTACTGTTTGGAGTTTGCATGTTCTCCCCGTGCATATGTGGGTTTCCTCCAGGTACTCTGGCTCCTCTCATAGTTCAGCGATGGGCACACTAGACTAACTGGCTGTTTCAAATTGACCCTAGGTGTGGATTTAAGTGTTAATGTTTGTACAGTATATGTGTTGTCCTGTGATGGTCTGGGCAAATTGATCAGGGTATACCCCATTTTCACACAGTGTCGGCTGAGATAGCCACCAGCCTCTGACTCGATTTAGCCAATGAGTGATTGAGTGAGTTGCCATATTTTAATCTTTACATGGTCGCATAGAATTACAAATAAAATATATATAAAAGTACAAGGATCCCTCGCTGTTTCGCGCGTCAATTCATGTGGCTTCAGTGCATCGTGTTTTTTTTTTAAATATTCATAGAATTTAAAAAATAAGGAAATTAAGGAAGAACAGGGGAAAAGGTTAAAGAAAATGCAGCAAAAACAAGGCCAATTTCACAAAAAACCCGATAGAAACACAAAACAAAAAAAACAACCCCAAAACTCCCATCAAAACTAGTTACATTTTTGTGAGCATTTGTATGTGTGTGTATTTATATTTTATTTACATCTTGTGCATTATTTTTTAATGTTTAATTATTATTATAAGTATTTGTAGCATTGCATATGTATTTATTGATATTATATACACATATACATGTATGTATACATCAGTCAGGGGGGGGCTGGGAGGTGTGTGTGGGGGGGTTCTTCCCACTTTGCAGAATTTTGTGTGTTCACGTGGGGGAGGGGGGGAAGGGGGGGGGGGGGCTCGGTCCCAATTAACCGTGGACGTGAGGGATCCCTGTACATAGTTAATGCTACCACTTCACCTAAAATTATTTACAGTGATTGAGTGTGGCCGTACATGGCCAGTGCCTTCATTTACTTTTCTATATTTATTTTCTTTTAGCTGGGGCTGCACAATACAGCTTGCATAATAGTAAATACATATCCTATCAGAGAGACTGTTTAACAGGATGGCGTTTTCAGATCCATTAGTAGTTTAGCATAAAAACGAATGGGTGGTCAAAATTTCAAGGCGAGTCTGTTTTCCTCACCAATGAGAGTAGAGCGACCATCACCCTGTGGATAGTGCTGGTATCGTGGAACAGGAACTGGAGGCAGCCGGTGAAAGACAGAATGCAACAGTGGCTCCAGTCTGCAGGCTGATGGATCGGACGGGTAGAACAGGTTGAAGATCTGAGAGCAAGCAGGCTGCAGCTGATTCACTGCCACAAAGATGGGTGGAAAAATTGCATATCATTACAATACAGTTTTTTCATGTGGTTTTCTGCAGAAAAATTAATTGCAACTAAAGGCAGGCTTATGTAATATGGTGGCTGTACTGTAATCAACCCTTGTGGAAGAACTGGACTGCCTGAAAGGTATAAGAAAACAGTGCACAGAGAACATGATTTACCACAGGTTGTGTGGTGCTTTAATGTGACACACTCACCTTCAACTGAAGGAAGAACAGTGCGTCTCATGGCTAACACGAGTCCAAGTGGACAGCCTAGCAGGAAACATTCTGACACCTCAAAGTCAAAATGGCCTGGATTCAACATTGGACTACTTCCTCCAGGGCTTACGTCTATTCCATCCTGAGCCAGACTACACACACACACACACACACACACACACACACACACACACACACACACACACACACACACACACAAAAAAAAAAAAAAAATGTAATGCAAATCCTAGTTTCTCTCTCATCCACTGAAGAAGCCACTTCAGTCATCCTTGACAATCAAATAAGTGGAAAAAGGATATCTGACTTCTGTTCTCCAAACAGTGAGCTATGAAATGAAAGGGCCATGATTTTTTTTTTTTTAAGTAATACTTTTGCAATTATATATTTAGTATTTTCTAACCTAAACCAATAGGTGGCACGGTGGCTAGCATGACCTCCTCACGGCAAGAATGCCTGGGTTTGATTCCCGAGCTCAGCGCATTTCTGTGTGGAGTTTGTATATTTTTCCCGATGCTTGTGTGGGTTTTCTCTGGGTACTCCAGCTTCTGTCCACAGTCCAAAGAAAATGCACAGTAGGCTAATTGGCTGTTTCAAATCACCACAGAAGAGTGTGAAAAGTTATCTTGTGTGTGTGTGTGTGTGTGTGTGTGTGTGTGTGTGTGTGTGTGTGTGTGTGTGTGTGTGTGTGTGTGTGTGTGATGGCCTGGTGAGATGTCCAGAGTGTACCCTGCCCTTGGCTGAGATGGGTGCCAGCCTCCATGCGAACCTAATTAGGAATCGTTAGCTTAGAAGATGAGTGAATGATATCCAAATCCCTCACAATCATTTATGGAGAAGCTCTATATAGAGTTTTGGAGGCTGTTTAAAACCCAATTGATAATACTGTAACCCAATATTCTGTTTATTTCACTCAGAAGCAGGAAATATTATGCTTGTTAAGGGAGACATTAGTGATTTAGCATTTTACTGGAGAAAGTTTCCAAAGACAGACTTCTTGGAAAATTGATATAGGAGTTCATTTTACTTCTTCAGATCTTTTGATGATGTCACACGCATTCCTTTATTCTTTATTCTGCTGTCCCGTTCCTGCCTAAACAATACTTTCAGGGATAGTTAGTAACTAACTAGGAAATGTGATTTGAAAGTGTTATGTCGCTAAGCAATATAATTATAGCTGAGAGAGAGAGAGAGAGAGAGAGAGAGAGAGAGAGAGAGAGAGAGAGAGAGAGAGAGAGAGAGAGAGAGAGAGAGAGAGAGAGAGAGAGAATAATTGTTGTTAATTTGTCATTTTTTTCCAATTATTTAAGCAATATAAATTTCAATTTATCACTACAAAATATACAGTGGGAACCCCAGTGCAGCTAACTGGGTTATATGGCCGGCCATGTCTCTCACTGTCTCTGGTGAGAGGTTCATGTAAAAAAATCATTGCTGACTTTCATAAGGAGAAGCCGCAAATCTGTCATAATGTTTCTGCCCCTTGCTAAAGGGTTGTGTCAGGAAGGGCATCCGACGTTCAAACCTATGCCAAATCAAACATGTGACATCAGATGACTTGCTGTGGCGACCCCTGGAAAAGGGGAAAAAGCCAAAAGGAATAGAAGAAAATATACAGTGGGAAAGAAGCATCAGGAAAACTGAAGGCAAAGGCTGGATTTGGCTTTAGATTCTTAACTGGTCAATAAAGCAACCAAATTATCCTGGATCGTTGAAAGTCAGACACATCGGAGGAGATTGAGTCATACTTCTAGTCCCCACTGCCATGTGTTGAGCAAGAAATTCTTGATAACAGCATTAGTCTACGTCAGAGTGACTCTCAGGCAACTGCAAGAAATTTGAAAACACCAGTAAGGGTAGATCCTGCATGTTTCTACTGGCACAGATGGTATAAGACTGCAGAAGGCAGATGGGCCTCACATAATGACATGGTGAAGAAGACTGACACATTGAATGAGACCATGGCCAAATGCCAGCTACATGCATATGCTCAAGCTTATCTATCTAAATAGAATTACACAAGTTGATTAAAATGACTAGAACTTAGAAAAAAACAACAAAAAAGCAAGTATTCTCTTCTGTAAAACCTTAGCTGTGAAAAGAATGCGCCATAATTCTAGTGAAGGTTACTAATCAGTCATGTGATATGACTATACAGTGGTACCTCACCTTACGAAAATGAAAAAATCGAAGTCACGAAACGCATTTACCTAAAATTTCCATCTCTGGATATGAAAAAAATTCACATTACGAAATATGCCATCTCAAAAATTTAAGCAATGCGTGAGTTGCTCTCCTACTGGCTATCTGCCAAAACACCCCGCCCCGCAGGCCTCCCATTGGCTAGGAGGGAGCTGCATCTCCATAATACCCATGATGCTTTTCGTATGCCTTCGACCCATTGTTCGTCACGGAGTTCTAACACGCATAAAGGACAGAGTTACTGTTGTTTCGTGAGTTTTTCTAGTGTGCTCATTGTAAATTTATTTTTCGTCATTCATCATGGGCTCCAAGAAAGTGATTACCAGTGCGAGTGAAAAGAAGAAGCGGCTCGTGGCATGAGGTTCAGTGATATCACAAAGGAATATGACCAAACCCGTCTACCATCTGTACGATATTGAAGCAGAAGGAGGCCTTAAAAGGTATACTTTTATAATTTTTAAAGGGTTTAGGGGGTAGTACTGGGGGCCATGGAACATATCAGGCCTTTTACACGTAAAAGACGGCTCAACTTACGAAAAGATAAGGTTACGAAACCACTTCGGAATGGATTAATTTCATAAGGTGAGGTACCACTGTATTTTCTTACCGAAATATGAAATCTTGGTCATATCGCCCAGTGCAAGTTGTGAATGTGAAGCTTACCTGCTAAGAATTGGATGTTGCTGGTTCTTGGTGGAGTTAATAGCACACGAGTCACTTTGTTTACGAGTGAGCCGTTTCCTCCTTACATTAATCCCATCAGGGATTGAGATGTCAGTGTTGCTTTTGCTGAGGCGTTTACTGGACCGCAGACCCAAATTGACCTCTTCTAGACATCCTGGGTTATTCTGTGTAAAATGAGAGCATATGATAAAGCCGGGACATATTATTCATCATAACAAATCACACTTTTATCAAAGTACAAACTAATCCATTCATGTACTCATTTATGTGCTGAACCATGTAATCCTAGAGCAGTGGTGGCCTAATGGTATAGGGCGCTGGATCGCTGATCCTAAGGTTGGAGGTTCAAGCCACACTCTCCACAAGGTTGTCACTGTCCCCCCCAGTGCAGCTAACTGGGTTATCAAAGGCCGGCCACGTATCTCACTGTCTATGGTGTGAGGCATGTAAAAGAACCATTGCTGACTTTCGACAAGAGTAGGCTGCAAAGCCGTCAGTGTGTTTCCGCCCTATGATGGAATGGCGAGCAGTCCAGGGTGTACTCTGCCCTTGCCCGGAGTCGGCTGGGATAGGCGTCAGCCTCCCCGTGACCCTAATTTTGATAAGCTGCAATAGAAAACGAACTGATTAACAGAACTATGTAATCCTGCCAACTCCAGGCAAAGGCAGGGTACACCCTGAATAGCTCAGCAGTCCAACACGCAACCATACACATTCATACTTAGGGGAAATTTGGAAAAGCCAATTAGCCTCATGTACAATGTCTTTGGATTGTAAGAGGAAACCGGAGTATCCAGAAACCCACACAAAAATATGCAAACTCGATGCAAGAGCACTATAATGCAATTTCTGATGAGTTCATGCGAATCAGAGTCATACTTGGCTTCTGACAGCCAAGCGCTAAACTGGATTAAAGGGGACCTTTTATACAATAATATAGAATAGTGATATTAGAAAAACAACAGCAAGTCACCTGAGATAATGAATAGAAATAGGGCAACTGTGGAGTGAATTTAAGTGAAACTTGTAGCCAAGATCCAGCCTGAAGCCTCACAGTAGTTTTAGCATGAAATGCATACCATTAGGCTCTCCGTACTGTTGTGCCTCCCTCTGTGACCGGGACTGTCATGTTGTGGGCTGTTGCTGAAACAGAGTGCATCAAAACACAGCACACCACCCACACAGTCAGCCAGTAGACACACCTGGAAAATAGCACATGCACAAAAGTCAAAAACCACAGCAAACGCAATGTGTTATAAAAAAAACAAAGCTTCACAGTGGGACGTTTTTAATGGTGGCTGCAACTCAATAGGATTCTCAATAACCATAATTATAGCAAGAAAACAACTGTTGTGGATTCTTACTTGTACATTTGCCATGCACTAAATGTGTTTATATTTAAGGTCAATGACAAACATATTGACAAATTCAATGCATACTCTCAGACATCTTTGTTTTTGTTCTTGCTCAGGAACTAAATTTGTTAGTCATGCAGCATCCCATTGTTTTTGGTCCACTTATACAACGCACCACAGAATAAAAATATAACAGATACACTTCCTTTATAAATCAGTCGTGCATTGTAAATTAATAATCATGTACCACTCCAATTATCACATGGTCTAAGGACCAGGACAAATGGCACAGAGTATCCTCTCCCACTGTGGAATGACTCATCAGTGATGACTCCGGTCCCACCCCACCACTCCCACACACACACACACACACACACACACACCACCAAATTCTTCCTAGGATTACTAGAATGAAACTTGCCTGTTAATGCTGAACCAAAACCACCTCAGAACAGTTTCTCTAAAAAAAAAAAAAATTCTAAGTCTGTTTCTTGACAAGCAGTTGACTAACCTGACCAGTGAAGCCTTGTCCTTCAGGAGATTGCAAGAAGCTATGATATGCCTGATTGGCTTGGGCAATTACTACCGCCACGGCATCCTGGTAGTGTGGTGCCGCAATCGCAAGGAGGGGGAGTGCTGCCAGTGGAAGGTGATCCACACTGCTAGACACACAGCTTTCATCATAACTGTAAGGATTCAAGCTGGGAAAGAACGAGAGATACAGGTCACTTACACAAAGCAATAAAAAGTGTGACTAATTTTGCATAATCATGGGATGCAGATACAGACAGGATTATTTTGATTTGTTATCCAAATTTAGCATTAATCCAGTGGACTAATAAACTGGTGGCTGTTCTCAGGAGCAGGTTCGACTTGTACAAATCATACACATTTTGAGGATGGGCATGCTTTACAGTCATTTCGCAATTGGAACAGCACTGTGTCATCCCCTCATCCCGTCCTCCCTTCCGAACAAAACATCATTAATTCAAAGTCATACAATAATGCAGCTTGATGTTCAATCCAGCTTGTAAAGGATGTGCGGGTTTGAGACACGAAGTACATTTCCTTTGTGATACTTCATCGGTAATTTCAAACACTTTAAATGAGATGTTAAAATATAGACGACTGTATATGCATTATCACTGCACTGCGTTACAGTATTCAAACAACATTATCACACAATTTTAATGCAAAGTATTAAAATTTTATGAAGTTGTATACCATCTCAAAACTGTACGATACTGGTATAAATATCATACTGAAGATATTAATTCATTACTGTTACTTGGCTGAGCTGGTGACACTGCCGACAGATATTGTGTGAGAGGCAGGGCACACTAGGCTACCAGTCTATAACAGATCTAACATAAAGAGACAGACTGCCATTATCCCCGTGGGAAATTTAGTCAGGTGACCTAATCCACATGAAAATCCACTACATGAGAAAACCACACTGGGAAGAGACAAACATATACGTAAATTCAAGACAGAAAGTCCCCTGGTTGACTGGCATGTTCAAGCTCAGTGCTTGCTTGCTGTGACGTGTGCGGTGTTACCAGTGCACTATGGGGCCAGTAGTACTTTTCACAAATTTTTTCTTAAGGTTAGAATTCCAAAAGACTTGCAGATTAGAGTCAACTCAGGGCAGCATGTAACCCAGGCATAACTTGAGCCCGTCCCCAACATGAGTCACGATCACTTCTTCCAGGCTATTTATATTAGCACTGTACTTCTTTTTTATATACGATTTTGGTAAAGGTAAAGACAGTTGGGCTTTTTACACCTGAGCCATAGTGGCTCATCAGGCCGGTGCTTATTCCCAGTTTACGTAGCGTGAAGTGACTAGGACTACAACTCCTCCTGGTTGGGACGCTAGTCCATAGCAGGTTACCTTCCCAATACATTTTTACTGGTACCCATTTATACTGCTGGGTGAGCAGAGGCACACTTGTGGTTAAGTCCTTGACCTGGGGTATTAATACAGTGGCGGTCGAACTGGGATTTGAACACACAACCTCCCGGTCATGAGCCCAGCATCCTAACCACTACACCACCGGCCCCACTTCTATACAGTTTTGATGTATATTTAATTATGCGAGGAGTAAGATTACTTTTATCAGTGATTAATGAATATTAAAATGTGATACACACATCTTGCTTTTTCTCATTAATGCCAGCTGCAGCTGCACAGCTGTCTGGCTCAGCGGAAAGAAGGTGTGCCAAAACAGTATTCATCAGTACTAATTTTTAATGAGGAGTGTAGGTAGAATCATATGCAAGCAGGGTCACCTGTCTGTTATAAATTAAATAGCTAAAAATCAACTTTCATTCCCAGTGTTTATCATGCCCTTTCATTTTTACCTTTCATAGTACAGCCCTTAAGATCTTACTCCAAAGGACATCGCACAGCAAGCTTTCACGTTACTCTTTGGTGTGATTTCTCTGAGCAAGCGAATCACAACATCAAATCTTGAGGAACGACACAGTCATCTATGGCAGAGGGCCAAAGGAGCAAATCTTTCCGAGCTCTCAGGGTGAGTAGCACCCTGCATGAGTAGCAACTGTGATGCAGCGAGCTGGTTTCACATTTCACAGTTGGGTGGAGTTGCATACAACCAGGAGAGAGCTGACTGGTGGGAAGGAAATGACAAGTAGCTAGATTTGGGGGGAAAAAAATGGGAGGTAAATAGTGTCTGGGGAAGCTCATTTTTGGTTTCTCATTTAAATTCTTGGTGACAATAATGATTTTTTTTGTTGTTGTTGTTGTTGTGAGACAATGCTAGGACAATACAAACGTAAAATTAATTATATTCAGTAAAACGTAAACTAAACATAATAGCAGTGCCATAAAAAGCATGGCCCACAAACAAGAAATTGTCAGGAAAAGCAATTACGTACAACAAGAGCGACGAATCATATTCCACTGACAACGCTTAAATATCTATCCTTTTTAAATTCATTAAATTAATTCATTCACTTGGACTTTTGTCAAGTGTAGACTGCATAGCCGTCAGCATGTTTCGCCCTTGCGATAGCCTGGCGAGCTGTCCAGGGTGTACTCTGCCCTCACCCAAAGTTGACTGAGATGGGCACCAGCCTCCCCATGACAATAATTAGGATAAAGCGGTTCAGAAAATCAATGAATTGATTCATTCACTTGCTGCTTAATCTTTTATTAAGGTCACAGAGATGCTGGAGACTATGTTAGCCAAGGTGAAGGTAGGGTACACCCTGAGCAGTTCACCAATCCATCACAGGGCCAGCACGTGCACACACACAGACACACACACACACACACACAAATGTAGAGCCATTTAGAAACAATTAGATACATGTGCATGTGTTTGGACTGAGGGAGGAAACCATAAATATGATAATGTAATAACTGTAATTTTTCATATATTTTTAAAATCTCTCAGTATAGGATGGTCAGTTCCAGTCGATGGTAAACATTGTCATGGTGTCAAGATGATGCGACTGCAGTCAAACATGGTTGGAAACCATTGTGAAGAACTGCTTCAGGATCCAAGATGACAAAGAAACAATAGGTCTACAAGAAATGTGTTCATTTTCAATTTCACTTTATGAGAACGATCAGTCAGAGACTTGTGATAACTCTGAGCTCCTCTCAGAGGAGGATAGATGGGATTTATAAAACCCAATAGTATTCAACGAGATAATAAATGCTGTATGAATACAGAACAATGGGAAGTCACCAGAGCAGGATGCCTTTCAGCAGAATTCTGCAAAAATGTCTGAAACTTAAACATTTTTTGTCCATGATTTGCATAAGGTCTTATCTGTTAGTAATAATCAAAAGACTTGAGAGAACTTGATTTCTTTCCTATGTTCAGCATCTACTGGTATGTTGATTTTTCACATGCTAACTGAGGTGTCAAAGGGTGTAGTACATGAAGATGAGAATAAAACCTAAATAAGCTTAACTTAATACTATTTACTTTGAAACTACTCGCCTCACTATGAAAAGAGTTTGTACTGGAGTTCCTAGATTTCTGGAGATCGCTCAAAAATAGACTAGCAGCTTATATGAATGTTAGGTGGTGCCGGTGGCGTAGTGTTTAAGGTGCTGTGCTCATGATCGGGAGGTTGTGTGTTCAAATCCCAGTGAAACCTTCACTGTGCTAAGAGCTCTGGGCAAGGTCTCAACCACAAGTGTGCCTCTGTTCACCCAGCAGTATAAATGGGTACCAGTAAAAATACTAGTATACTGTACTGGGAAGGTAAGCCCGCGAAGGACTAGCATCCCATCCAGGAGGAGGTGAACTCCTAGTCGCGTCACACTATGGAAACCGAGGATAAACACCAGCCTCATGAGCCACCATGGGTCGGGTGTAAAAAGCCCAAAGGACTTTACCTTTATGGGAATGTTATGCCTGTTTTCCTCATGATAAGGGCAACTGGTATGATATGTTCTATAATAAAAAAATGCACATTTTTTTTCTTTTTGATGATTGTCAAAAACAAGACTTTACTGGGCCCATTGCAATGGAATTGTTAAGTAAAAACAGACTGTACTATTAGACAGCTCCTTAGATGGAAACTGATCTCATTACAGCTATCGTAGAAGGGATAAACCCATTAATAATACAACAACCTCAGTGCTCTGGTATAAATGTAAAATTTATATTTATAAATATTCAAACTTTAATCATGTTTTACTGGACACTGTTGGCTTCTGCGAGGATCTTTATATCTTTCAGAAACATCGGTTGTCAATTTACTTGTGTTTTGCATGAATGTTTTTAATAAACAAAGTTCAAATTTGTACTGGACTACATCCTGGTACATCTGCATCCAGTTGGTGACTGATCTGCAGCCATTCCGTTATAAATGTAGGTAGGTAGGTAAAGTCTGCTGGGTTTTTACACCCGAGCCATAGCAGCTCATCATGCCAGTGCTTATCCCCGGTTTCCATAGCGTGAAGCAACTAGGAGTTCAACTCCTCCTGGATGGGACGTTAGTCCATCACAGGTTACCTTCCCAGTAGATTTTTACTGGTACCCATTTATACTGCTGGGTGAACAGAGGCACACTTGGGGTTAAGACCTTGACCTGAGGTATTAGTTCAGTGAGGGTCTCAGTGGAATTCGAACTTACAACCTCCCGATCATGAGCGCAGCAGCCTAACCACTACACCACCAGCCCCACATTCAGTCATTAAGACTGCCAGACTATTGTCATGTCCAGTGCCATCAACAACACATTAAAAGTCATTAAGCCTATCCTCCAACTCAAGGCAAGATTGAACACAAGTCCATCACAGAGCAAAAAACAAGCAATAATACATTTTTATTATTTTCTTGTCAGATGTTACCAGGATTCTCATTCCAACCATTAACATCTCAAACTGCGACCAATGGAAAGATGACAGCACAATTAATGGGGGAGCGGGTAGGAAAGTGTTCATAAAAAAACTATACTTACAGAACACAGCAATGCACTTGATATCAGAACACTACCAATAACTATCATTTTAATTATGTGTTTAATAGCTCTACTCAATTATGTATTCGTTTATATTCTTGTATGCATAATAAACCCTGAATAACATCAGAGCAGACCTGCGTTCTACATATTATGTCTGAAGACTTCTGTGGTTTCCGTCCTACGCTAATGTTAGCTAGTATGTATTTTGTAGTCCACTGACTTCATATTCAATCCTGCTTATACTTACATTGATCCACAGCATTACTTTCTGTATATTATGCTCACATGCTTTGAGGATGCAGAGAACTATACACAAGGGTTACGCAATGCAATTATTTTGCATGGACTGAGTCGTATCCTTCAATAAGTCACAAAGCCAAATAATGGCAATCATAAGCCTGAAGATGAAAACAACTTGATCATTTTATTTACAAAAAAGTGCCTGATCCCTTTTTTCTAGGAAAAAACAATTTCTAGGGCTTTGAAAGACGGTTCATTAGTAGGGCAATTTCTTCCTTTGTGGCATCATTAGTTGGCTTTGCTTTGAGGTATGACTTCCACTGTTTACTGGTTACAGACCATATAAATCAATAAAAACCAAAGGGGGTTGATGAAT
Organism: Plotosus lineatus; assembly: GCA_024760905.1. Taxonomy (NCBI): domain Eukaryota; kingdom Metazoa; phylum Chordata; class Actinopteri; order Siluriformes; family Plotosidae; genus Plotosus; species Plotosus lineatus. The sequence continues at coordinate 22,230,439 of CM045747.1, read as the reverse complement.
GACGGTATAATGGATTCATTAACTGACTGTTAAATCACTTTAAATGCTTTTGTATATAAAGAGAAACAAAAAGACAGGCAGCAGTAAAATTCAAGGAATTATATTGAATCTTTTCCTAATGAAAATTGTCTTCACAGGTTGCATGACTTATCCATAGCTTGTGGTTATTTGTTATGGCCCCAAGGTTTTATAGTCCTCAAATTAAAAAGAATACAATAGCAATGATACAATTTCTGTTTAATGGATGATAAATATCTCGTGTCAGCTGTTTTCAGTCGTCCATACCCTGCTCTGTCCTACCATCACGGTCAAAGTCACAACATAACCTCACAATTCATGGTTATATCCAGTGCTGTAGTGGTGGATACACGCTTGTACACACCGTGTACCCACTTGTTTTACTGACTTAATTTTGTGGGTTTGGGGGGGGGGGGGTGTTTTACACCCGAGCCTCGTGGCTCATCAGGCCGGTGCTTATCCCTGGTTTCCATAGCATGAAGCAACCAGGAGTTCAACTCCCACTGAATGGGATGCTAGTCCATCGCAGGTTACCTTACGAGTATATTTTTACTGGTACCCATTTATACTGCTGGGTGGACAGACGCACACTTGTGGTTGAAACCTTGCCCAGGTGTCTTAGCACAGTGAGGGTCTCAGTGGGATTTGAACTCACAACCTCCCGATCATGAGCGCAGCAGCCTAACCAATATGCCACCGGCCCCACTACTGACTTTATTTGGTCTACTTTATAGTTGATCAACGTAAATTTCCATAACTGTGTAAAAAAAAAAAAAGCAGAGATGAAGTGCTAAATAGTTTCAAAGCCAAAGGTTATTTTTGTAAATCTAGCCATAAACATGATTCCATAAATACCACGAATCAGCCTTATGGTATTATACCTCTGATTGGACACTGCTAGCTGAGCTCAAGATTTGTGTCCAATGAACTTCCGGCTCCTCAATTGCTGTCTGTCTTCCTTTCGGCTTTTTCCCGTTTTTTACTCGGGAGTCGCCACAGCGAATCATCTGATTCGCACGTTTGATTTGCCAAAGGTTTTTACGTCGGATGCCCTTCCTGTCACAACCCTTTTTAGCAAGGGACAGAAACATGCTGACAGCTTTGCAGCTACTCTTTACAAAAGTCAGCAATGGTTCTTTTACATGCCTCTCACCATAGACAGTGACAGACATGGCCCGCCTTTGATAACCCAGTTAGCCGCACTATCATGCGTAAAACAAAGGAAGCCAAATTATCTCACCCACAGGCACACAGTCACTCACCATGCCCGGGTTTACTCGTGTAAAGAGTGCAGAAAGCTTGCAAGTCAAGTCCAACAAAGTCCCCAGTAGGTATATTTGGTTCACATGGTCACACCCGGTGACAGACCTATATCCCAGAAAACTGTTATTTTAAGATCAAATAAGCATTTCTGCAGTCAATGTATGCCCTGTTTGTCCTTGTTGACAGGTCTTACTTTTTGTGAATAACTAAATGGTTAATCCAAGCTAACGTTGTAAACATACTTACTAAAAAATACTAAAAGATTTTAAAAAGATACTAAAATATATTATATCCTTACTAAAAGACCCTAAAAGATTTTATGCCTATCCATATTGAACAAGTACTTTCTTGGCTATCTTCATTTAATAAGTCGCCATTAGTTATTGAAGGAATGAATAATTATAATTAGCGCTAACAACACTTCTTTATAATTATATCTTCTTTTTTTCCTTTCGGCTGTTCCCTTCAGGGGTCGCCACAGCAAATGATCTGCCTCCATCTCTCCCTATCCTCTGCATCTTCTACTCTTACTCCAACAACCTTCATGTCCGCCTTCACTGCATCCATAAATCTTCTCTTTGGTCTTCCTCTGGGCCTTTTGCCTGGTAGTTCCAACCTCAGCATCCTACGACCAATATACTCACTATCCCTCCTCTGTACATGTCCAAACCATCTCAATCTAGCCTCTCTGACTTTGTCTCCAAAACATCTAACATGTGCTGTCCCTCTGATGTACTCGTTTCTGATCCTATCCATCCTCGTTACTCCCGGATATGGAACATTGGAAATGGCCTAATGTCTTGCAGTGTATATATATTGTATTGTCATTTCTGGTTTGCATATTGTACTTCTAATGCATAATAAAACCTGTCTGTGTTTTTTATGCAATTTTTGATAATTGTTAGATAAAATCCATATATAACATACTCATTATAGATTTCAGCACTAACATTTTAACAATAAAATGTCTATATTTAAATGATAATGAACATACAGTACTATTTACTAATTGATTTGTTTTATTTTTTTCTTATTACAGGTATAATTGTCAAGTTCTGTAAATTTTATAATAGCTCAGACTTACTGCTGTTAAAGTTGAAATGCTCAAAAATGCACCTCTCAGCCTTTCAAATTTCCTAATTTTATGGGGGTGACCCCCCAGACACCCCCCCCCCCCCCTTGCTAGAGGGGGATACCCCCTCCCACACCATCCCCGCACTCCGCGACCTCGAATGGCAGCTTCATTGCCATAGTGTACTCACTTATTTTTTGACCACTACAGCGCTGGTTATATCTGGGGATGTCTGATACAAGTAATGCTGTCAAAAAATTGGCAAAGGTTAAGAACAGTCTGCAACATTGGTTTCTGAAATAGGATGGAAAATACTATATGCGCTACTTAGAAGGAAACTGTATAAACACTTCCCACAAGAGCCGAGTTGAATCATATTCTACCATTTTATTATTTTACGTATTACATGCATGCACACACACACACACTCACGTGCGCAAACACATTTACACTATCAGATGTTCAGAAAAGTTAGTATGTTTTCCTAAATGCACTTACAACCAAAAAACTTTGATTTGTTATTTCATTTGGTTAACTGGAAAACGTACAATGAAAAGATTTTTGATATTGATTTCAATTTACCATATTAATAGTATTTTGTAACAGAGTTAGAATTTGATGCCTGTAACACACTCAACAAAAATGAGAAAGAGGCATGTTTATAATGTCACATCACCTCGTCTTTAAATTAAACATTTTAATAATTTTGGAACCAATAATACTAATTGATGGGGCAGCCATAACCTAATGGTTAGAGGAGCTTTGAGACCAAAAGGTTGCTGGTTGGATTTCTGAACCAGCAGGAAAAATGTCTGGCAGTCAGGGAGTGAGCAGCACCTTCCCTTCCTCCACCGTCAATGGCTGAAGTCAATTGAGCAAGTTATCGAACCCCCAACTGCTCTCCGAGTATCCCCAAAGTGTGTGCCAGCCCACTGCTCCAAGCGTGTGTTCACTTTGAAAGGGTTAAAAGCAGAGAAAATATTTTCTCTTGCTGGATTAATACAGTATGCAAAATTTATTAAAATTGATAGAGTTTTGCAATTTAAATGTCCATTTTTGCATGATAAATTTTTTGCATTGCTCAACAGTCTGTGGTCTCTTCTCACCTACATGATGTGCCATCGATTTTTAATAAGAAATAGATCTGGACTGGTAGTAGACCAATCAAGGCCACTGTGAAGCCACACAGTAGTGGGCTGTGCAGAATGAGACCTGAAAGTCTACTGCAAAAACAACCATGGAATTCTCAGGAAGTGATGCTGATTTGATGGTAATATGTTTTACTACAATCCCAACATATGTCTCCACATCAATGGTATTTTCAAACACATGCATTCCCTCCATTCATATCATCAAAGATGCTGGCTTATGAAACTTTCAGTGATAACAAATTGGACGCTTATTTTCATTTTTGTCCAGGGTCGAAATGTAGACTTTCCATCCCCAGCACACAGTTCCACTGTCTTTCAGTCCATTGAAAATGAGCTGAGGCACAGAGAGCCTGGTGGCAGTTCTGCACAGATCCCATGTATGGTTTCCCTTACACAATTTCAGGTTGTTATGGGCATGTAAAACATTGTAAATATAAATGTGACTGTATAAAGGTTGTGTATAATTGGATTCAGTTAGTGTGCTGTAAATAGTGACATATGGTATGACTCAGATGTTTGGGTCTGGAATTTTCCATTAGGCTACCTAGTGGCGCATGCGCCCTGGTGGTGGGTCAGGTGATTGGGAATTTTCCAGAAAGGAACTTTTCAGAACTTTAGGGAATCTATATTAAGGACCTGTTGCTGACTGGCTTCAGTCTCTTCGGGTCTCTTCAGCTGACACAGATCACCTAAGGAGTCCCTTCGGGTCTCTTGGCGCACGGATGATCTAAGGAAACTCATCGCGGCGGATCATCTCATCCAAGGTGGATCATGGAACGCATGTCACCCAAGTTTTGTCTTTCGAGACTTCATCAAAGTCCATCATCCACATTTACCCACAGCCCACATGAGGATGTTCATCATTTGTTTCTTTCGACGCGGGATTCCAAGCCTTTCCCCCGCCAGACCACGTGCCGTCTCTAGATTTACCATGCTGCAGGTGCTTGGTGACTTCGGGACCCTTTGTTTAATTTGTATTTTGTTTAGCTATAAGCTAGAAGTATTATTTTGTCTTATTTTGTTCATATTATTAAATTGTATATAGTTTATGTCGTGGTCTGTTGTGTTTTGTTGGTTTCACGGGGCAATTCTCATCTTCTAAATTCCATACGTAACAAGGTTGCATTTCTGATGCTGAAAAGGGGTCAGCGTGTTTCCACCCTGCGATGGCCTGGCAAGCCATCCAGAGTGTACTCTGACCTCGCCCAGAGATGGCTGGGATGGGTGCCAGCCTCCCCACGACCCCTAATTAGGATTAAGCAGTTACAAAAAAAAATGAACAGAAATTAATAAAAAAAGGTGGTTCAAGGAAGGACAGCCAGTGAACTGGCGAGAGTGTTATGGATGCCCCCTGCTAATTGATGCTAGTAAAGGTAAAGTGCAAATGTGAGTATCCTCCTTTAGATCTGATCCCACAGAAGAGCTATTGGAACAAACGGTGTTGACACTGTTAATGCTGGCTTTGACAGAACGGCGTCAGATAACATTGCACAGTACATTTTATGGCTGATCAGTGTGTGTGTATATATATATATATATATATATATATATATATATATATATATATATATATATATAGGATTTTCTGAGTAGATCCTTCCGTAGGAGAGTGCTCAATACTTTTTGGTAGAGCAAATAAACAAAAATAAAAGGACAGGACAAAGACTTTCTATTGAAACTCCATTTATCACTACAGATCTGTTTCGAGGGGTGGTGAAACCATCCTCTCTCTTCAGGTGATTATAGAAGAATGCTAGTAAATTATAAAGTAAATTATATTCTTCTATAATCACCTGAAGAGAGAGGATGGTTTCACCACCCCTCGAAACAGATCTGTAGTGATAAATGGAGTTTCAATAGAAAGTCTTTGTCCTGTCCTTTTATTTTTGTTTTGTATATATATATATATATATATATATATATATATATATATATATATATATATATATATATATATATATATATATATATATACCAATAAGCATGGAATATCCGAGTAATCAAAACTTTTCCCTCTATCCACCCATAAATTTCATATAGAATGCCACAATATATCCCCATGTTATCAGCTTAATTTTCTAATCCGACATTCCAAAGTTGGAACATTGTGTTTAAAAATACAATGAGAAAGCTTTTATTTAGTTTGTTTCTTCATAACAGAATTGGAAAATAGATACTCGGTGCCGAAAATCCTTTTATATGACTCTACATGTGACTCACTTGGACACCATGGAAAAGGCCTCTGCACATACAGCAGGACAGGACACCAGCTTGATTATTATGTGGTGTTTGGCAGCCTGAAAGTGCGCCTGTGCTACTTTCTCCAGCACTGATGATAGAGTGGCCACGTCCGCAGCTTTTGCCCCTAGGTCACCACTGGTCAGATCCAGAATGTTCCCCCCATGCACTACCAATACGAGCACCTGGGTCTTACATCTCATCTAGGAGAAAAAAAAACAAGATAAGACAGCTGGCTTAGGTCAACAATCAAAGAGACAATGAAGCTTTGTTTTTTCAGAGCTGTAAAAATGTTGTTGTGGAAACAATTAGCAAGTTCATGGTTGGTTTCACACATTGCACACACGCACAAACAAACACATTCACATGTACACACAGCACAAGAAAGGGTTGCTTGAATAACAACAGTAATCCAGTTACCAGAAAATAGATTTCTGGTTCCCATTTTCTGTTAGGTATGTTTTAATTATGCAAAGAGAAAATAGACATGAAGGGAACCCTACCAGGAGAAACCTAATTGCAAAGGCAAGCAGCAGGATTTTAACTAAGCACGACACAAACAACAAGAGACAAACTAAGCATGCTAAATAACAGCCAAAACTGGTTCACTCACATACCAGACAATGATAGCTATCTTGTGTTTGGACGCTGCTCATACCTTTTACATGATTTTAATAGGTACATATCCTTTTTAGACAGTTTTGCAGTGGCTGAATGCAAGATCTAATTTTCAAACTGGTCAATTTTAACAGCACAGTCATACTTGAAAAGGTGAGGCGTCACTCTAACTGAAAAGTGACTTTTTTTTAATCAAAGCATTAAACCTAACAAAATACAAAACTTTCAGAAACATTTACCTCTGTAATAAATTTATTGTGTCAGAAGCAGTGTTCAATGTTAATTAAAAAAAACAAAAAAAAAACATTCTGGCCACATCACAAACCTCGACTGTTTCATGCAGTACTTTGAGTGTTGCTGTGGTTGTTTATTTATTTGCTAAAAATATAAATTTAGCATGGTACAGTTTAAACCATAAGTTCATGCTGTGAGTGAATGTATTATATATACATATATGCTCACACAAAGGTTAAAATTCTTATCTTTATAGTTCTGTCCTTGTCCCTATCTAGCTCTCAGCTCAACCAGTTCCCGCTTTAGTTTGATTTCTGTGTTTGTCCGCATTCACAGGGAAGGCACGAGATAAAAACGGGTGCGTTTAATTGAAAACAGGTGCGTGTTTAAAAACAGATGGTTTTTAAAAACGGATGTGTTTTTTAAAAATGGGAGCGCTTTATTGTTCAGAGGGAAGGCACGAGAGCACTTTACCCCCAGGCCACCACTGCCCCACATACATTATTGATATCAATATTGTGGTCAAACCTTTTGTTTAGACATAATTAAAAAAAAAACTGAGTATGTCTGCCCATATTCCACTTATGTTTATTTCTTCTCTTTCAGCATTTTCCCTTTCTCAGGAGTCGCCACAGTGAAGCATCTGATTCACACATTTGATTTGGCATAGGTTTTTACGTCAGATGCCCTTCCTGTCACAACCCTTTAGCAAGGGACAGAAACACGCCAACGGCTTTGCAGCTACTCTTTATGAAAGTCAGCAATGGTTCTTTTACATGCCTCTCACCATAGACAGTGAGAAACATGGCCCGCCTCCCAGTTAGCTGCACTGGGGGGGACAGTGACAACCTTGTGGGGACTCGAACCCTCAATCTCAGGATCAGCGATCCCGCACCCTATCCACTAGACCACCACTGCCCCCATGTTGCCCCACTCGTTTGCCATGTTTATTTACACAACTTAATTGGCGTTTCCCAATGTTTGCCATGCAGTATAAAACATATGAACTACACGATCAAAACAATTAAATAAATTAACTGATTATTTGTAGCAACAGGGCAGTGGTAAACCTGGTATTAAGGTGCTGGATTACTGATCACAATGTCGAAGGTTCAAGCCCCACTATCAACGGATTGTCACTCCTGCCCCCCTCAGTGCAGCTAACTGGGTTATCAAAGGCCGGCCATGTCTCTCACAGTCTTTGGTGACGGATTCAAGTAAAAGAACCATTGCTGACTTTCGTCAAGAGTAGCTGCACAGCTTTCAGTGTGTTTCTGCCCTGCGATGGCCTGGCGAGCTGTCCTTGCCCAGAGTCGGCTAAAATGGGCGTCAGCCTCCCCATGACTCTAATTAGGATTAAGCAGTTCAATAAATGAATGAATGGATGAGTAAATGTGCAGAAACAGTATTTCTAATGGTTTAGGTTTACCTCAAGGCTTGCTAGACCATCAATTTTTCTCTGGTGGACGCATCTAGGCTGCTCACCATGGCACAAGCTCTCTGTATAGTATGCCAAGGAGAAAGAGAGAGAGAAAAAGAATAAAGAAAGCAATTACAGATTACTTCACACGTACATGCACAGGGAACAAAGTCATCAGTAGTAACATGAACAAAAACATAAATCCAGTGTTGTCCAAGTTGTCCAAAAAAAAAAAAAAATACAGTCAAGAAACAATTTAAGTCAGAAAAATATAACCTCACATACAGGTATGTGCACAGGATGAATTGGGTTCTCCATCTAGTGGGCCATCTGTGTCTTTGAACCTAAATAATTACAGCTCACCTCACATTCTTGTCCTGTTATCTGAAATTTCCACACTATCTATTCCTTTCCTCATAATTCATTTTGGACAGTCGACTCACTTTGGAGAGTTGTCTAAAAACGCCTTGTAAAAAATCGTAGTATAGATAGCGTTTCATTTCTCAAGTTACTAAAGCAATAATAATCTTATAAAAAATGTTTTTTTTGAGTTGAAGGATGTGACCCTGTCAGACTGAGGACAGGATATGACCCTGTCACATACTGAATACATGACCCTGCCATCTCTCGTAACTCGATGCAGACTTGTGGGAAAGTGAGAGAATTTCCCAACACATGTTAGACTGAATGTTTGTCTTGAGGGTTTTCCTCTGTGTGATTATTAAATTAGTACAATATTCACAGGGAACTACAGACAAGCATAAATCGCAGCACTGAGGGAAGCACTTACAGTAATTTGGCCTCAATCAAAATACAAGCCTTGAAAATTGGAGCAAAAGTTTGTGGAGTTTCTAGAATAACAGGCAGAGCTCAACTGGATCAGTTCTGATCTTGCAGCTGTTCTGCGGATCTTATTTACTTGCTCAGCTGTACAGGTTCAGCTTGTGCATCTGTGCTTCAGCTGAAGTATAAGGACTGAGGTACTTAAACATCATTACTATGAGGGCATCATGCAGAATACAGCTTTGGTATATCACTGAATCTTAAACAAATGCTAAATACTCTTCAGGCGGCACGGTGGCGTAGTGGTTAGCATGTCCGCCTCACAGCAAGAAGGCCTGGGTTCGATTCCCAGCATGGGTGTTTCTGTGTGGAGTTTGCATGTTCTCCCTGTGCTTGCCTGGGTTTCCTCCCACAATCCAAAGACATGCACAGTAAGTTAATTGTTCATTCAGTTCATTTTCTGTACCCGCTTAATCCTAACTTGGGTCGCGGGGAGGCTGGCGCCCATCCCAGCCAACTTCGGGCGAGGGCAGAGTACACCCTGGACAGCTCGCCAGGCCATCGCAGGGCGGAAACACGCTGACGGCTTTGCAGCCTACTCTTGTTGAAAGACAGCAATGGTTCTTTTACATGAACCTCTCACCATAGACAGTGAGAGACATGGCCGGCCTTTGATAACCCAGTTAGCTCCACTGGGGGGCGGGACAGTGACAACCTTGTGCAGACTCGGACTCGAACCCCCAACCTTCGGATCAGCGATCCGGTGCCTTATACCACTAGACCACCACTGCCCCCCTCAGTAAGTTAATTGGCTGTTCTAAATTGCCCGTAGATAGTTAACGACCTGGAGAGGGATGTGCGCCACCAGGCCAAAGAAGAAGAAGAAATACTGTTCATCAAAATATTCAACTTCAAACACATCATACCTGAAGTGGGTCTGCTGAACCACCAGAAACCTAAAATAATTTTGACGCACAATGCTTTGATGAAGCTACGTTACAGTAGCGGGATAATAAGCATAAGATAATAAGTCATTCTTGAAATACAGCCCGAAACACCACACCAGGGACGTGTTCGGGAGGTATTCTGACCAGATGCGCGAGCCACCTCAACTGGCACCTCTCAATGCGAAGCAGCAGCAGATCTACTCCAAGCTCTCCCCAGATGGTCAAGCTGCTCACCTTATCTCTAAGGGAGAGCCCCACCTCCTGGCGAAGGAAGCTCATTTCAGCCGCTTGTTTTTCTGCTGATCTTGTTTTTTCGGTCACTACTCAAAGCTCGTGATCAGAGGTGAGGGTTGGAACGTAGATCAACTGGTAAATTGAGAACTTTGAGACCCCGGGGTCGACCTAGAACACGCTGGAGGGACTATATCTCTCGGCTTGTCTGGGAACGCCTCGGTGTCTCCCCGGAATAGCTGGAGGAAGTGTCTGGGGAGAGGTATATCTGGACCTCTTTGCTTAGATTGCTGCCCCCGCAACTCGACCCCGGATTAAGCGGAAGAAGACAAGAAGAGATGAAATACAGCCACAATTCCAAAAAAATTGGGTTGATGTGTAAAATGTGCTACTATTAAATAGAACTAATAGAACTAAAAAGGAACAGCTTTTCTATCCATGGTTCTTTCCAGCATTTCTTTCGGAGGCTTTTGAGATGTGTTGCTGCCATCAATTTTTCATAAATGTCTTACTTTCGGCGTTTGATGTGTTTTTTATGTTCCATTGTGGATAAAATATGAGCTTCTAAGACTTGCAAATTAGGGCACAGATCAGCATCAGCCTTTCTGTGATGTAAATGCTAGTTCAGCCAAAAAAGTAATTTTCCATCACACGCATAGTGGTGCCCGAGTGCTGTATTACAGAAACTGTTGATGTCCTTGAATTTTTGCAAAAAACAATTTGTAGAGTTTACATGAAATTATGCAAAAAAAAAAAAAAAAAAATACAACCCCCAAAAAAAAAAAAAAAAATAACAAAAAAAAACAACCAAACATAAAACCTTGTTAAAATTTGATTGGTTTGGGAAGACACATTACTAAGAGAGAGTTCAGAGGAAATAGTCCAGACTTGTTGACACAGTATATTTAAACATGCCACCTCATGCCCCTAACTCCCAAATTCTTTGTTGCACAGCAGCTTTGTCACATCCTCTCAATGTACTTACACTGAAATGGCAGCACAAGCAAGATAAGGGAAATAAAATTCCATTAATTGGGATATGTAAATGAAAGTAGTTTATAATAAACGAGACTTGTGGAAGCTACTATTACAATGAATACAAATAAGCAGTGTGTGCTAGTGTGGCCAGAGCAGATAAGAGGCTTTGATAGTGTTTGGAGCCAGAGGGAGAGCATTTAACGTTCTACAAAACCTTCTGTATTAACTAGTTTCCTGTTCTTTATTTATTTATTGATGAGCTCTAATCCGATGCCAACCTGCTAAAAGTACAATTTTTTTTCTATCGAGCTCCTGATTCTGCAGTAGTGCTAGGTTAATCTGGTTCCATGTGCAAAAAAGTACCACCGCAGCTTGATTACCTTCGCAAAAATTCACTTACATGAACTGAATGGCAAGAGAAAAAGGAGATAGACGATGCAAGAAGGTGTAAAGGGTTCAAGTAACCATGTTATACGTCTATCTGGCTGATGAGTTAAAACCATGAACACAAATCAGATACCCCGGGTTTGCCTATTAGGACAATCTTTTCACCCATTAATCTTCTCAATTGCTTTGGTCGGTGAAGTATAAAATGATAGCTCAGTAGTTAAGGCTCTGGTTTACTAGTTAGAAGGTTGGGCATTGCACGGCTATGCTACTACTCTTGTCGAAAGTCAGCAATGGTTCTTTTACATGCCTCTCACCATAGACAGTGAGCAACATGGCCAGACTTTGATAACCCAGTTATTCGCATAGGGGTTCGGTGAGTCAGTCTCAGGGGTTCGGCGGAGGTCAAGATACAGACCCGACTCATATTCGTGAATTTGATTTTATACCATTTGTTACACCATATCTTTGCAAACAGGCCTTTTTTGAGGCTGTTGGACATAAAAACAAAGAAAAGGAACAGACTTTGCCGTGAAAATGACATGAGAGTGGAAGGTTAAAAATTAAAACCATTTCAGTGTGGTAAGATTACATGAGGTCATGTCTTTGTGAAAAGGTTTGTAATTTGTTGAGAGTTCATAAATTGTATTGGTTTTGTTCTTTGAACAGTGATGTTTATGCGCGGTTCATTTTGGCGCCCCAGAAAAACATATACCTTTGTCCTGAATTTGAAAAAAAAAAAAATCATATTTTATTTTTCAATAAAGAAGGGTTCTGTGAATGCACATATGAAACTTGTGGGGTTCAGTACATCCAACAAGGTTAAGAACCACTGGTCTAAGTTATGCAGCAGTGTATCCCCAGCCATCATTCATGTCAGCCTATATATAAATTGCTGCCACTCACTGATTTATATCACGTATGCACAAGACATCACAGTATCAGCATCACCGTTATGCCAAAGAAATCAATGAGGTCATGCTGATGTTGGAGGACAACGAGAAGGTATTCTTGTCTCATCCTTGCTGGATCCTCAATCTTTGGTTAATTAATAACCATTTTACATGAGTTCTACACAGTGGTGCGACACGAAAAAATTATCACACCACCTACTCCATCACAATGCTTATGAGCACTACATGATAGCATATTTTAAAACTCATTTATACCTCATTTATTTCTTATGTATCCATGTGGTATATACACTAAACTTCAAATATACGAGATGCGAAAATACTTGAAGGTACTATTTGATTCAATTCAGTTTTATGTATATAGTGGTTTTAACAACTGACATTGTTGCATAGCAGCTTTACATAGTAAAACAAAATTTAAAAGGAATTTAAATATTTAAACTCTTCTACAAACCCCAAGATATTCAATGTATCAGCTGATGGTACAGGGCAACTGCTAAGAGAAAAAACCTTCAATCACAATAAGCATGTCAGTAACACAGCACTGTATAAATCTTTCTGTTCAATTAAAAAGGATAAAAATGGACTAGAAAATGAAATGCGTAAAAATTAAACTGTGTAAAAGAATAGATCTAAAAACATCTAAGAACACTGAACTTACACCCTGGGGCACAGCTTAAAATGTTTAAAAGCTTGCTGTTAGCACACAAACATTCACCAGTGACATTTCGGAGCCTTTTCAGCAGCTTTTCCTAATTGATGTCTTCCTTTACACACCAGCCTGTGACAGACTAATTAATCTATCACCCACCGAACACCTACTACTTGTAATGCTCTGTCCAGTTAGAAAATGGAATCCAAGCTTGTTTTCCCATTCTTTCATTTCAAAATAAATGTACAGAAATGCATGTTGGGTAATGAATGTGAACTGGATTCTCAACAATCTAAATATTATTTGGTGAGTAATGCTCTGTCTGTCTGTCTTCTTTTCGGCTTTTTGCCTTTTACTCGGGAGTCGCCACAGCGAATCATCTGATTCGCACATTTGATTTGGCAGAGGTGAAAGGAAAAGTGTACAAGACGGTGATGAGGCCAGCGATGTTGTATGGTTTAGAGACAGTGGCCCTGGGGAAAAGACAGGAGGCAGAGCTGGAGGTAGCAGAGATGAAAATGTTGAGGTTCTCTTTGGGAGTAACGAGGATGGATAGGATCAGAAACGAGTACATCAGAGGGACAGCACATGTTAGATGTTTTGGAGACAAAGTCAGAGAGGCTAGATTGAGATGTTTTGGACATGTACAGAGGAGGGATAGTGAGTATATTGGTAGTAGGATGCTGAGGTTGGAACTACCAGGCAGAAGGCCCAGAGGAAGACCAAAGAGAAGATTTATGGATGTGGTGAAGGCGGACATGAAGGTCGTTGGAGTAAGAGTAGAAGATGCAGAGGATAGGGAGAGATGGAGGCAGATCATTTGCTGTGGCGAACCCTGAAGGGAACAGCCGAAAGAAAAAGAAGAAGATTTTTGGCAGAGGTTTTTACGCCGGATGCCCTTCCTGTCACAACCCTTTTTAGCAAGGGACAGAAACACGCTGACGGCTTTGCAGCTACTCTTTAAGAAAGTCAGCAATGGTTCTTTTACATGCCTCTCACCATAGACAGTGAGAGACATGGCCCGCCTTTGATAACTCAGTTAGCTGCACTGGGGGGGGCAGTGACAACCTTGTGGAGAGTGGGACTCGAACCCCCAATCTTGGGATCAGCGATCCAGCGCCCTATACCACTCGACCACCACTGCCTCGAGTAATGCTCTATATAGTACAAAAAATATTTCAAGGTATCACATCTTACATCTTTCTTGTATCTAAGGTCTGAATTGATGACTTGAACAAAGGAAAATTATTTTTATGGCGGTATCTCACTTGCTCATAATGACCAACCATGTGAAGAATGCAGTGGGAAAGAGATGTGACTGTAAATTTGATGTGTTAATAAGCAGCCCAAACATCACAGAACTATGACTAATCTGGTAAATTTAATTCTCCAAAAATTCAAAAGCTCAATTATGAGTTTAGTGAGAGTGAGAGATTTCCTTTTGGTTTATTCCCTTTATCGGGGGTCGCCACAGCGAATGATTCACACGTTGGATTTGGCGTAGGTTTTTATGCCGGATGCCCTTCCTGACACAACCCTTTACCAAGTGACAGAAACACGGCGAAGGCTTTGCAGCTACTCTTTACGGAAGTCAGCAATGTAACTTTTACATGAACCTCTCACCATAGACAGTGAGAGACATGGCCCGCCTTTGATAACTCAGTTAGCTGCACTGGGGGGGACAGTGACAACCTTGTGGAGAGTGGAACTCGAACCCCCAACTTTAGGATCAGCTATCCAGCACCGTATACCACCAGGCCACCAGTGCCCGAGAGTAAAATACAGTGGTATCTCACTTTACGAAAGTCTCACTAAATGAAAAATTTAAGTTACGAAATGCATTTTCCGAAAATGTTTGTCTCTGGATACGAAACAAGCTCATGTTACGAAAGCGCCATCTTAAAAATTCAAACGCACTATTCAAACATTTAAACAATGCGCGAGTTGCTTTCCCATTGGTTGTCTTCCAACACCCCGCCCTGCTGGCCTCCCATTGGCTAGGAGGGAGCTGAATCTCCATAATACAGTACTGTACCCAAAATTCTTTGCATGTGCCTTTGACCCATTGTTCAACACACACGTGTGAAGGACAGTTGTACTGTTGGTTTGTGAGTTTTGTGAGGTTTTTTTGAGTGTGAAATCACAAAGGAGTATGGCCGAAATCCCCCTACAATTGGGACGATATTGAAGCAGAAGACCTTAATAGAGGAGATACAGTGACGTAGGTGATTAGAGAAGCGGAAGGAGGTATTAAAAGCGGAGATACAGTGACGGAGGCCATTATTTCGGAAAAAGCAAGCGCCATTTTTAAGGACCTCGTGAAGGAGGGTGGGGGTGAGGGTTCTTTAGACCAGCAACCCCCGGACATTAAAGCGTCGCATGGGTGTTTGGAGAGATTTTAAAAAAAAAGGTAAATAATTTTTTTACTTTTAACACATATTTCATACAAAATTGGTGTACTTTTATACATTTTAAAGGGTTTATGGGGTAGTATTGGGAACCTTGGAATGAATCACGCATTTTACATGTACAATACGGTTCAACTTACGAAAAATGCAGGTTACAAAAAAGGCTCTGGAACGGATTAATTTCGTAAAGTGAGATACCACTGTACTAAAATCTTGAGTTGAGAAAAATGTTCAAACTGCCTGATCAAAATCTGAAGTTCCTGTTCATATGTGTCACATTTGCATTGTGAGAATAGAAATATAGCCTGAATATACCGCGGAAATGTATTGTGAGCCTCAAAAATAGTCCGCTATAATGAGCATATCAATCACATGTCCTTAGATGCATTCACTATATTTCAAAAACCTCACTTAACTCATGCATCAAAATAAACTAATTTTATAAAGTTCTACCTGTAAAAAGGTACATAGATAGATAGATAGATAGATAGATTCTTATCTATCGGATCGATCGCAGTGTGTACGTGTTATTTCCACCACTTCTACCGTCACAGCAGTAAACAGCGGCCTGCCACAAGGGTCCAATCTGGGGCCTTTGCTCTTCTCCCTCTATATAAATGACTTGCCATCTGTGTTGCAAGAGGACATTTATGTCCAAATGTATGCAGATGACACAGTCATTTATACGTGGGGGAAAGATGCTGAAAAAGTGGCCTCTAAACTCACAGAGGCCATGGAAAATGTAGCTGTGTGGCTCAAACAATCATGCTTGACTTTAAATGTAGATAAAACAGCAACTATGTTTTTTTATAATAAGCGGAAATCCTGTATCTTTCCTTCTGTCTTTGTTAATGGGGAAAACATTCAAAACGTTACAGAGTTTAGATATCTGGGTGTCACTTTGGATCCAGCGCTTTCATTCAACAAACATGTAAAGTTGATGTGCCAAAGTTTGAAATTAAATATTGCGACTTTTAAATGTATCAGAAATTCTCTTACCTTAGAGGCAGCAAAAGTGTTTTTTAATGCAATGATCATGTCCCGATTTTACTATTGTATAACTTGCTGGTCTCAGGCCAGTAAAACCACTCTGAAGCCTTTGGAGTCTATTTATAAACAGGCACTAAAAATTCTGGACCGGAGAACAAGACAGCATCATCACTGTCACGTTCTTGATAAATATAAACTTTTAAACTTTGAAAACATACTAAAGTTTGCTAGTGTCCGGTTGGTTCATAGGATTATAAACAACACTGCACCTGCTCCTCTCTCTAACTTTGTACAACTAACATCTCAAGTAACATCGAGAGCTACACGATCCTCATCCAGAGGACAGTGTAGTGTTCCAAAATGCAAAACCACTTTTGCCCAGTCGGCCTTTTCATACAGGGCAATTCAAGTTTGGAACACCATTCCACCTGACGTGAAAAACCAAACGAACTATGCCACCTTCACCAGTCAGTTAAAGCACTGGCTTTTTAGTGCTCAAACCTGTCAGCACTGACACTGAAGAGCAAGGCTTTTTCTACATCAGGATAAACTATGTTTTTTCCTTGCTTTGATTATTGTTGGAGTGTATATTGCTATATTGAACTCTAAACTATGACTTGTATGGAAAATGAAAGTGAATGTAGAATGGACTGATGCAAAGTGAAATGCAGAGAATGGTGTTGTGTATTGTGTATGCATTTGATTGTGCTGTAACTGCAATGGTTGTAGGACTGATTGTTGGAGGGAACTTTTATATTGTATTTTTTGTACTTGTATTGTATTTATTGTGTTAGGGACTACAGATGGAAACTAGCTATTAAGCTATAATCTGGTACAGTACATCTCTGTCTCTATGAGCTTAATGTTCCTGTACATTGTCCCTTAAATAAAGAGTAAATAAATAAAAACATGAGTTTGACATCCTTGATGATTTCATAATACTTTTACTCTGGATGAAAGCCATATTAACATACCCTTTAGAGCAGGGATGTCGTGCCACAAAGGGCCATGTGGCTGCAGGTTTTTGTTTCAACCAAGCAGCAGCACACCTGACTTGGCTCATTTAACCAAGTGATTTGAGTCTTCAGGCAGTTGATTGGTCAATCTGTATGATCTGTACAGAGGCTAACCAATCAACTGCCTGAAGACTCAAATCACTTGATTAAATGAGCCAAGTCAGGTGTGCTGCTGCTTGGTTGAAACAAAAACCTGCAGCCACATGGCCCTTTGTGGCATGAGTTTGACACCCCTGCTTTAGAGGAAACAGTGTTATTGATCAACCATTTTTGCCAATGCACTGAAGCCTGGTGGTAATTCTGTTGTGGTTCTACGAACATATTTGAGGTGTTCATCACTCAGTTGGGATCTGTGGGCTGCTTTGTTGATGTAAAAGTTTGGAAATTTGGCTGTGTTTAATGAAGCATAAAACCCATCCAGTTTAAGGGAATTGAACTTCTCCTTTATCATTATGCCGCATTAGAGATCAGTCAGTTCCAACTGAAACTCCTCTGGTACTGTTTCAGGCTCTTGTGACACCACCTGAAGTTCCCTGTCAATTTTTCCAAAATCATGAAACCGACGACAGAATTCTTCATGCAGGTTAATCCAGTGCTTTCCTGCATTAGTTCACATGTTGCAGAGAATCTGTTCACATGGCCAGTGTGGGGGAAAATGAGCGAATGACTTGTCTGACATTTGCTTTGAAAAATAAAACTAGCCTGGTTTTGAAGGTTCTGACGTTTTCTTGAATTTCATGCACAAACTGTTTTCCCCTTGTAGCTTCACATTCAGCTTGTTCATGTGGGTCAGTCTGTCCACAGTAAAAGTTAAATCACAGCCAATCTGTGTCTTTCAGCTGATGAACATTCTCAGTGTTCTCAAGTAGCTCCAAAAATGAAAATGAGCCTGCAAGCTCGTGACCAATCTAACAGCAGTAGCTGGACGTTCTTGTATCAACAGGTTGTTGGTGTTGTTAGAGGCATGTTTCGAAATGTGACTGTGTAAATGGTGTACGTAATTAGATTCAGAGTGTGCTGTAATCACATGGTATGACTCAGCTGTAAGGGGGTCTGGAAACTTCGAGATGGACCTGATTGTGCATGCACCCTGGTGGCGGGTCAGGTGAATCGGAAACTTTGAGAATGGAACTTTCCAGAACTTTGGGGAGGTTATATTAAGGACCTGGTGCCGACTGGCTCCAGCCTCTTCCCGTCTCTTCGGCACGCAGTTCCTCTAAGGAAACTCATCATGGCGGCTCACCTTATCCAAGGTGGATCATGGAAACTTCACCCACGGTTCGTCGTTAAGGACTTCATCGCCAAAGTCCATCGTCCACGTTCACCCACTGCCAACGCGAGGATTTCAATCATTTGTTTCCTTTCGACACATGGGATTCCAAGCCTTTCCACGCCAGTGAGCGCGTGCCACTTCTAAATTTATCATGCTGCAGGTGCTTGGTGACTATTGAACCCTTTGTTTGATTTGTATTTTAGTTGAGCTTTAAGCTGTAAGTTTTATTTTGCCTTGCCTTGTTTATATTATTAAATTGTATATAGTTTATGTCATGGTCAGTCGTGCTTTCCTGGTTTCACAGGGCAATTTACTTCTAAATTCCATACGTAACAAAATTGGGGGCTCATCCGGGATGGAATTCATTTGGCATACGTAACAGTGTAATTAGCATGCTTGATGGAAAAGTGACAGCTGGTGTTGTATTCTTTTCAAATTGTCATGGCTTCTTGGCAAATAAGACATACAGCCTTTGACTGGACTTCAGTAAAAAAAAAAAAGTATTTAGGTATCCATTCCTTATGAACCACCCGACACTCACTGTCAATTTTTCTTTCTCTGACATTGCTGCAGATGGGCTCTGTGCAGTAGAAAAGTGATAACAGGAAGTGTCTCAAACTCCACAAAATCAACTGACTGCGCCTAATGTGCCACTGGTGTTGAAATGTTGTCATTACAATTCAAAGTCAAATGAATCCAATCAATCAATCATTCACATCAAAAACGTATTCTGTACCAATCAATCTTTGCCAGGCCAAATTAAAAAAAGATCAATGTTCTGGATGTGGCCCGCAGGCCGGAGTTTGCTCACCCCTGAAAAAAAACCCATCTATTTTCTTTGAAAACACATATTCTCGATTCTGTGTTCTTCTAACCATTTTCTCATATGTCCTCATGGTTCCATGGTAGGAGAGATTAGTGTACGAGGATGGGACACTATTGAAGGAAAGGAGTATTCAATTCAAGGGTTTTGAAAAGGACTACACATAATGAAAATCCATTTTTTATCCTTGAGTCTGCATTTTTTGACACAAACTTTGGACTGTGAATTTTATTTGAATTCATGCCACTGGAATAAATATTATTTGCTTTATTTACTTGATTTTTTTTTTTATCCTTAATTTGAAAGCATTGAAAAATTAAAATAAAGTGATTCAAACATTTTTTATTCATAAGGTTTTTGAATACACACGGTAAAAATTCAGTTGAATAATTTAAGTGCAGAAAAATTTAGTGAGAATAATACAAAGGCTTTTAAATTTCCAAATCTGTTGAGACAGATTTATTTCCATAAGAAGCTATGCTTCACCCTTTCCTGTACCCCTCCGCCGCGTTTCAGTCAAAGACAGAGGAAAGCAAAGATAAAGTGAGCTGCAGTGGAACCAGGAAAATGCTCTCACCATTTTTACTTATGCAAATATGCACATTAATTACAACAATTAATTATGATCAGGAAAATTATCATGATTACAGACACTCCCCGCTTTACGTTCATCCGTTTTACATATTTTTCAATTTTACTTTAAAAAAAAAAAGGTAAAATTTTGAGTTTAGCGTGCTCTCTGTAGTGCAGGACGTACCTATGTAGTACACCGACGTAATACGCTACTTACGCATGACGCTGCGTCCATTGTTTACAAACGACAGACAGTCGTGCAGTCGTGCAGTGCCCTCCTTCTTCCCAGTTCACTGCATGTTACCCTTGTGTTAAGACGTCGTCTCTGTGATCTTTGTGTTTACACTGTTTTGTGGACTTTTGTAACCCCAAGCAAATATGGTTGGTCGGAAGCGTAAGCCAACTAGTGATAGTGGTAATCAGAAAAAGCGGCAAGCCATCTCGTTAGAAACGAAGATGGCTATTATCAAGAAAATCGATGCTGGTGAAAAACATGCGACTGTTGCATGTTTCTTCCAAATGGCTCCGTTGACCATCGGAACCATTCACAAGCAGAAAGATCGCATCATAGAGAATATTAAAGGTTATATTTGATACTGTATTTGATATTTGATGAGTGAATTTGATTAAACATTATCTATTTGAAATTAATGTTGATATTATTTGATATATTTGATATTATTTTTTGTGGTGAAAAAGGAGCTGAGCCGCAAGGCGAAGCTCTCAATTTACCAGTCGATCTACGTTCCAACCCTCACCTATGGTCACGAGCTTTGGGTAATGACCGAAAGAACAAGATCACGGATACAAGCGGCTGAAATGAGCTTTCTTCGCCGGGTGGCGGGGTTCTCCCTTAGAGATAGGGTGAGAAGCTCTGCCATCCGGGGAGAGCTCGGAGTAGATCCGCTGCTCCTCCGCATTGAGAGGGGCCAGTTGAGGTGGCTCAGGCATCTGGTCAGAATGCCCCCTGGACACCTCCCTGGTGTGGTGTTTCGGGCATGTCCAACCGGGAAGAGACCCCGGGGTCGACCTAGAACACGCTGGAGGGACTATGTCTCTCGGCTTGTCTGGGACCGCCTCGGTGTCCCCCCGGGAGAGTTGGAGGAAGTAGCTCAGGAGAGGGATGTCTGGACCTTTTTGCTAAGGTTGCTGCCCCCGCGACCCGACCCTGGACTAAGCGGAAGAAGATGATGATGATGATGATGATGATGATGATGATGATGATGATATTATTTTACAATGTTATGTTTATAATAATTGATTTTGGGGTGTTTTATGAGATACGGTAATGGTATTTATGGATGTATAGTACAGTTTGAACGTCATACGTCACTGGAACATACAGTAACAACTTACGTTTTTTTTTTGTAATCTCGTATAAATTCATTCTTCTTCTTTTCCTTTCGGCTTTTCCCTTCAGGGGTCGCCACAGTAAACCATCCGCCTCCATCTCACCCTATCCTCTGTATCTTCTACTCTTAGTCCAACTACCTTCATGTCCTCCTTCACCACATCATCTTTTTTCTAGGCTGCTAAATCCTAATTAGGGTTGCGAGGAGGCTCGTGCCCATCTCAGCTGACTCTGAGCAAGGGAAGGGCACACCCTGGACAGCTAGCAGGCCATCGCAGGATCTTATAAATTTCCAGAAAAAAAAAAAAAACATGCCACATTTGATTAATTGGGATCCCTTTGTCAACAAAACTGAGGTAAAAATCTTCTGCCATTATTTGGTCAAAAATATAAACATTTCTTAGGGGTTCACAAACTTTCATGCACCACTGTATTATTTAGCACAGTTTTGTTTTAAGTCATATATAAGTGTTCCTTTTTGTGAAGTTGCTTTAGTGATTATAAGACTTTATACAAGGTCTTTGTGCTCTTACCTTGTGTCTGGTCAATCTGCCCGAAAGTCTCAATCTGTTCCACCAGGTCATTGGAGTTCCACTGACTCATTCCTAACAACATAGCCGTCTTTCCCTCTAGTACCTCTGTAGGACACAACATACCAACACAAAATTCCAAAAGGTTAATGGATAGGGATTATCAGAAAAATGGCATACAATATGATTTCTTTCTGGTTCATCAATTCTGCATGACTGTCCTTTGTGCTGTACTCAATATGAGAATCTCTCTGAATCGTACACATGAACTGTAGATTAAAGGCAACTATAATTCAAATACTACCCTGTCAATGGGACTTCCAAATGATAAGCCATTGTTTCTGGGAGACAGCCACAAACCAAGACAGGGTAGAACAGTTGACAGATTGGTAGGCATTGTCTGACAGAAAACTCTTCAGTCTTTTCTCCACAAGTGCAGTGTGGAAGGGTGGCTGTGACAGTCCGCTGTCAGGTCTGCTTTCCTTCATTAATCTTGGCAGCTCTTGGACCCCTTGTCACAATTGCTCTCCATCTTCCTGTCATTTGATTACAGATGACTATACATTTAATTTTGGAAATAGTCTCACATTCACAAAAATGATATGTGTAAAAATTCTAAAAAGCTGCAATCACCATTATATGATTTTATTCTTCTTCAAGAAGGAACCCATTTATCCATTTAATTATATTCCCTGAGTGCTGCATCGACAAAGTGTGTGACCATTAACCCGGAGATTGCAAGTTCGAATCTGGTTTATTGCCACACCCATCCATGACCACAAGTCCATGAGAGCTAACTGGCGGCGCTCTCATGGGAGGGATGACATACTTTCACTTTCCTGTCACTCATAGCAATCACCAGTCAGTCATGGACGTCTGTGAGTTCCTTCGTATAAGGGGGAGGATAGGCCCATTCCCTCCGAGTGGGTTAGACCATCACTAAATATGCATGCGTGACAGTTCAAAAAAGAGGTGGGTGGCTCATGGAGAGGACATGTGCATGCCTTTGCCCCTCCCTCGTGGGTGGTGGTCATGTGATAAGGAAGGCAATACTTGATGGGTGGGAATTGAATACGACTATGTAAGGGAGGAAATGGGGGGAAATTTAAAAAAAATCTGATTGTTTGCGTCACTTTCATGCAATATGTGTTTTTACCAGATTTTGTTATCAGGCCTTGTGCAGAACCTGTACTCTAAGACCAACATGCATTCACATAATCATTCACATATAGAGGCAATTTCAAATTGAACGTCCTAAGCTTGAATCCTGAGCTTTCAAGTTTACATTTTTCTCTCCAATCATGTACAGGTTTCCTCTGAGTCCTTCAATTTCCTCCCAAAGTCTGTCAATTGCCTGTTGCAAATTGCCCCTGGGTGTGAATGGAAGTATGAATGGATATGTTTATTTTACTTCAATGCCAGAGTGAAATTGTATCAAATCTGAATTAAATATGTGATATTGGGAACAACTGGCATTATTAAACATTCTAAGGACGCAGTTCCGAAGAATTCCAGTATTTAAGACCATGTCAGGACTCTGACGCAGATTTTTCTAACAAAGAGTTTCAGAACAAATTTAGAATTTAAACAATTCAGAAATGAATATGAAGTCCTAACGGTTACAGAAGTGGATTTGGACCTAAAGAACACTGGGCCAATTCCCGAACTGGCAGGAAAGGTGCGTCATAGAAAGGGGGTTGAGTAGTACCTCCCCTTCCTCCACCTTCATGGCTGAAGTCCCCTTGAGCAAGGCACCTGTTCCCCAACCACCTTCAGGCACTGGAATAAGGCTGCCCATTGCTCTGAGTCGATGTGTGCTCATTGTTTACGTGTGTGTGTCTGTGCTCAGTGTAGATGGTTTAAATGCAAAATCAAATTTTTTTGCCAAATTAATTCAAAATACAGTCGGCCCTCTACTTATGAAAGCCTCTGAATACGAAAAATCCAGGTTACAAAAAACATTTTCCTAAATTTTCATCCTCTTTTTACAAAGACAACCGCTTTTTACGGAAAGCGAAAAAAACGCGCCATTCACAAATTCAAAGAATGTGCGAGTTGCTCTCTCACTGGCTGTTTCCCAACATCCCACCCCGCTGGCCTCCCATTGGCCAGCAGACAGCTGAACTGTACCCATACTTCCTGTTTGTCACACGCGTGAGAGAGGAGAGTTGAACAGGAATGTTGGCTCGAGAGTTTATTTTGAAATTGACCATCGCAGTGTTATATTTCGTTATTCATCATGGACCCGGAAAATACAGAAAAGCGGAAATACAGTGACGGAGGCGATTATTTTGGAATGATATTGAAGCAGAAGGAGCATGAAAACAGTGCTTCATGGGACAAGACCTCTGATCTCGCAAGGAAGCAAGTTAATATTGAGTCAGGATCTCTGATCGTTCAAACAAGTACTGTAATTATGCTTTAAATACAACATCCCATTCATTTAAACATTTAAATACAATTTCTCCATCAGCTCCGGGTTGCGTGTGGGTGGAGCCTGCATTCGGCAAAACACGACAGAGAAAGAGAGAGTTTTGTGTGTGTGTGTGTGATAGAGAGAGAGAGAGAGAGAGAGAGAGAGAGAGAGACCGAGATAGAGAGAGACAGTGTTGTGTGTGTGTGTGTGTGTGTGTGTGTGTGTGTGTGTTAATAAAATGGTTTAATAAATAAATCTCTTTTACTTTTAACACATATTTCATACAAAATTGATGTACTTTTATACATTTTAAAGGGTTTATGGGGTAGTCTTGGGAACCTTGGAATGAATCATTCATTTTACATGTAAAATATGGTTCAATTTACGAAAAATGCAGGTTACGAAAACGGCTTTGGAACATATTAATTTCGTAAGTAGAAGGCCAACTGTATTAAGATCCAAAATTAAAAAAAAAAAAATCCATGAGGCCCATTAGGAAAATATATAGGGTGACCATAAAAAACTCTCACATTTCCAAGTCTGTTGGTAGCCCAACCCCAACTGTCAACAAT
>CM045747.1:21938081-22203081 GCA_024760905.1 Plotosus lineatus | reverse complement strand
AGACAGACATACACTCAGTCTGTACTTTGTAAACAATGAATGCAGCGTCATTACATCAGCGTACTGTAGGTCCATCTAAACTCAAAATTTGACTTTTTTTTTGGAAAAAAAAAAAAAAAAACCCGGAAAATCGAAAAAACATAAAACGGATGAACGCAAGTCGGGGAGCATCTGTATAATATAATATAATATATATATACACACACACACCCTCACACACAGATCCCTCACTTTCCGCAGTTAATTGGGACCGAGATCCCTACGCGACCATTGAACCCCCCCCCCCCCCCCCCCAGAATACGTTGTATATGTATATATAATATCAATAAACACATATTCAATGCTATAAATGCTTATAATAACAATTAAACATTCAAAAATAATGCATTATATGTAAATAAAATATAAATACACACATATATCTAAATTAGTCGTGTTATGTAGGTGCTTTAGGTGGTGCTTTAAGCTTTAGAAGGTGCGATTTTAAACCTGCCACTTAGCTGCTTTACATCTGGAATGGTGATACTGTAGTCTGCTATATAACTACTTCTCTGTTACCCTGGAAAGGTTGGGATGGTCTGGAGAATGCAAATAAAAAAGCCAACAGCACTTTCTAAATTTTGTAATTCACTACTGACAGCATAACCCTAATATATTTCAGGTTTTTTCTGGTCAGCTTTGAGCATTTGCATCCAGTATTCTGTTTCATGCCTTCAACACATTCCATAAAAGGTTAGAACAGGGAGATGTAAAGAAATGAGATGAGATTAAGTGATAATTGTGAGATTTGAAGCCAATGATGTCAACAGTGTTTTACAAGAATCAGAATTTAATTGCAGTGTTTACTTTAGGGGAAAATAAAATCAAATACTTGTATTGTTTTGAGTCTAATACGGATATATAACGTGTTATAAATCACTGTTTTCAGTTATTTACGTTTACATTTTCACATGGTGTCTCAATATTTTCTTATTTCTGGCTGTACTTTAATCCTGTCATATACAGAATCTGCTTTCATCATGCCATGGAGTTGCATTAGTGCTGCCATGGAGTTGTTTTAGAGATGACACACATAATTCTATGCATATTTCCACAGAGCTACTTTAGCCCTCCTTTAATCCCAAAGAGCAGCTTTAGTCAGAGAGGTGTTTAGAATTAGATGCGCATAATCCTGCCATGGAACTGTTTTAGTTTCTGTTTTATATCTGCTTGATGTGCAAAGCTGTAAATAGGAAAGATCTGCAAAATATATGCAACCTACATCAATTTATGTTCCATAATAATTTTGAAAAATTATAGTTCCATTGCACTATTTTTTAATTCATATGTAACGTATGTGGGTGTGAAGGTGGAATCTGGCAATTCTGGGGTTGTACAAAGTGGAGGTATAAGGATCTTTGGTCGTACAGTAGTCTATAAAAAGATTAAAATGTTAACATGTTTAATTCTCAGATTTCTCAGGCATTTGGTGCACTTGCTTTAATTACAAAAGTTAGCCAATTGTTTTTTTAAATTATATTCTTTTAAATATCTAAACAGGAAGCCAGTACAAATATACATTCTTATGCCTTTTATGGGGATGCGCCTTTTACTCCCGCAATGTTTATAGCTATGCTTACAGATCAAAGACCAGAAAGGTTATCTAACGGTCACAAGAAATAAACATGCTGTGTTTCATTTATATAAGCTGTCAAATGATCATTCCAAAAGAACAGAATAAGAAATAATATAGTTTACTCAGGGGAAAGAATGCACACAGATATGAAGTCAACCGACACTAGTTAATATTAAAAGGAAAAACAGACCACTGGGGTCCAGATGCTCCCTCCAAAACGACCATTTCATAATATACAACTACAGAAAAAGAAGAGCAAGTCTGAAAGTCCCAACTTCTTCTTCTTCTTCTTCTTTTTCTTTCGGCTGTTCCCTTCAGGGGTCGCCACAGCAAATGATCTGCCTCCATCTCCCCCTATCCTCTGCATCTTCTACTCTTACTCCAACGACCTTCATGTCCGCCTTCACCACATCCATAAATCTTCTCGTTGGTCTTCCTCTGGGCCTTCTGCCTGGTAGTTCCAACCTCAGCATCCTACTACCAATATACTCACTATCCGTCCTCTGTACATGTCCAAACCATCTCAATCTAGCCTCTCTGACTTTGTCTCCAAAACATCTAACATGTGCTGTCCCTCTGATGTACTCGTTTCTGATCCTATCCATCCTCGTTACTCCCAAAGAGAACTTCAATATTTTCATCTCTGCTACCTCCAGCTCTGCCTCCTGTCTTTTCCTCAGCGTCACTGTTTCTAAACCATACAACATCGCTGGCCTCATCACTGTCTTGTACACTTTTCCCTTCATTCTTGCCGATACTCTCCTGTCACACATCACACCGGACACTTTTCTCCATCCATTCCAACCTGTCTGCACGCGCTTCTTCACCTCTTTTCCCTTCGTCGTGCAGAAAGTCAACGTTCGGAAACCTAATATACAGTTTAGCCTCTGTGATCTTGAGGAGTAGATCAAGGTCATTCACACAAAAACTGATCCCAGCACTCATTGTACAGAACAATCATACCAAGTTTGAAAGAGCCAGCTTCAGTGTGTGGCAAGTGAAAACTAAAGTGTGACAGACAGACAGATGGACAAAGCCCATTCCTATAGCTTCCAGTGGATGGGAGCTAAAAAGATACCTTGGATAGCAATTAAAGTTAAGAATATTTGGTTCACCTTCAAGATGTACATGAAAGTTTTGAGAAACACGACTCTGACTGGGATATTGTAACAACAAAAATACGTTTGCTACACAACAGAGTTTAAAATTATACACCAAACAGCCATAGCTTTAAAACCACCTGACTGGTCTGCAGCTTAGTAGTCTCAAACAAAGCAAGTTGCAATGGATTGTGCATTATAACCAGTAACTTTAAGTTGGCACAATTGTATGTCTACTCTCTATGATCTGATGGATGGAAGACCACACACACACAAATATTATATATATATATATATATATATATATATATATATATATATATATATATATATATATATATATATATATATATACACACACACACACACACACACACACACACACACACACACACACACACACACACATACACACATACAGGGATACCTCGCTACTTCGCACTTCAATTCATGCGGCTTCAGTGCATCATGTTTTTTTAAAAAATAAATAACTATTCATTGAATTAAATAATAAGGAAATTAAGGAAGAATGGTGGGGGGGTTGACAAAAATGCCACAACAACAAGGCCAATTATGCAAAAAAAAAAAAAAAAAAAAAAAAAAAAAAGAAAAACCTAAACCAACACAAAACAAAAAGCAACCCAAAATCTCCCATCTAAACTAGATGCCTTGTTGCATCCGTGTGTGCGCGTGTATGTATGTGTGTCGTCGTCTTCTTATGCAATACCATCTATATGTGTGTGTATTTATATTTTATTTACATCTTATGTTATTTTTTAATGTTTAATTATTATAAGCACTGAATATGTATTTATTGAGATTACATACACAGAAACATGTAGGTATACGTCAGTCACGGGGTGTTGGAGGGGTTATCCTACTTTGCGGATTTCGATGGTCGCATAGGGATCTCGGTCCCAATTAACCGCGGAAAGTGAGGGATCCCTATATATATATATATATATATATATATATATATATATATATATATATATATATACAGTCGGCCCCATACTTACGAAATTAATCCATTCCAAAGCCTTTTTCGTAACGCGGGAGTTTCGTAAGTAAGGGCGCATTTTAGATGTAAAATGCCGGATTCATTCCAACGCTCCCAAGACAACCCCATAAACCCTTTAAAAATGATTAAAGTACACCAATTTTGTATGAAATATGTGTTTCAAAGAAGAAGAAAAAAAATCATGCACTTAAGTATCAAAAGTAACATTAGCCTCCCGAGTATATATACATATATATAGATAGATAGATAGATAGATAGATAGATAGATAGATATAGAAAGGTTTATGGCTCAACAGAGTTTCTGGCAGATGTTGATGGGATAACTATGCTGTTATATTAAACTGTCATCCCCTACATAAGTACAAGTACCACTATAGTATATGTTTTGGAGGGGAAATTTCAAATTTTGCCTTTTTGCACATCTTACTTTGATGGAAATATTATTGGCAACTTCACATTACTGGAGTATGGGAGGCTCCTTCAACTAAGTGCTCGTCTAATAATTAAAATTTTTAAAAAGTCACTATTCTTCTTTGCCATATTCATTGTTAAATATTTTGCTTCCCATTTCTGCATCAATCAATTGGGCTATGCAGTATTTTAGGACTAACACTACCCAAATATTGAATATTAATAAATACTTGAGATGTGCTTATAAATATTCATCATGAGTTGGCGGTCTTAGTAATAGCAGACTTTGGGTTAGAGAGCCTGAATATAAATTCATTAAAAATATACCGGCAAGAATAGATATATATTTAGCAATGTGCCAAGAAGGCATGTTGGCATAGTGGATAGCACATCTGCCTCACAGCAAACAATTCATGGGTTCTAAACGTAACTCGGCAAGGACGATTCTTCATGGAGCTTGTAGCATTTTCCTGTTGCTTGCATGGGCTTCGTCTTAGTATTCTGGTTTCCTCACTGGTTTCCAGCACATTAGGCTAATAGGCTGTTGCAAATTGCCCCTAGGTGTGAATGTAATGGTTTTCTGGGTATTTGGCCCTGTGGTGGACAGACACACCTTTCAGGGTGCAGCCTCCCCATGATCCTAGTATGAGTAAACAGTTTGGCAAATGAATGAATAAGTAGTTTGTTGGATTAAAGAAAGATACACTGTATTACTTGTAGGATTCGATGATGACCCATTTTCTGTAAAACAAGCATTGTTTGACTATTACGATTGCAATTAAATTTGCAACATGACTGTTCACTCCTGTTCTGTAAACACATTCAGAGATTGTGAGTAGTCCATCTGTTTGCTTTGAGAATCTGAATAGAAGGGAATCAGCTCTCATCTGCTTATCATACTCATGCATTTGATAATCCAAATAAAATACAGTAGGCCCTAGTTATTTGTGGGGATTCGGTTCCGGCCCCTCCCACGAATGAAGATAATCCGCGCAAATGATCAACCGGAAGTAAAATACTGTGTACCTATTACATGCGCTAAAATATGCTTCTTAAACACATTCTATAGACAGTCTTGCTCATTAATACAGTATTAATATAGTAAAATGTAGTAATGATTAAGAAAAACATTTTTTTACTGTGATATTTATTGATGGTAAAATATAAACATTATACAGCATATACTGTTGTAAAGTACTAGTACTAAAGTCTTTTTCAATCATCATTCCAGTACAGTACCCAAGTTAATGTTTAGAATGTTTGTGTGTGAGATTTTATGTTCTGTAGCATGTTTAACAAATGATACCAAAAGGATAAACTTGAATAATAACATCTCCAAGATGGCGCTGCCTAGAGAGTGACGTCACGGAGTGCTCAGAATCAAAATGTTTCTTTGTTCACTTTAATTTGTTTTGTATGTTTTTTGCACTATGCTCGTCTATGACCGAGCAACCCTACTACAGCTATGAGATGGGAGTCTTTTCGGATGTTTAGAACTAAGCACGATCAATTCCTATCCTGACCTAATATGCTGTCTGTCTGTCTTCCTTTCGGCTTTTTCCCTTTCACTCGGGAATCGCCACAGCGAATCATCTGATTCGCACGTTTTGATTTGGCAGAGGTTTTTTTTTTTTTTACGTCGGTTGCCCTTCCTGTCACAACCCTTTATAGCAAGGGACAGAAACACGCTGACGACTTTGCAGCCTACTCGTTACGAAAGTCAGCAATGGTTCTTTTACATGCCTCTCACCATAGACAGTGACAGACATGGCCCGCCTTTGACAACCCAGTTAGCTGCACTGGGGAAGGGGGGGGGGGGGGGGACGACAGTGACAATCTTGTGGAGAGTGGGACTTGAACCCCCAACCTTTGGATCAGTGATCCAGCACCCTATACCACCACTGCCCCTTCCTGACCTAATATGCTATGGTAGCTCAATGCTAGCCGCACCACAGCTAACAATAAGCCCAGGCGGAGTTCTCAGAGTCATGTTGTTTCTTTGTTTGTTTTGATTTGTTTTATTTGTTGTTTTGTTTGTTCATCTTTTGCACTATGCTCGTCTATGACCGTTCGACCCTACTACAGCTATGAGAGCAGACGTTTAGAACTGAGCACGCTCAACTCCTATCCTGAGCTAATATACTATGGTAGCTCAATGCTAGCCGCACCAGGCTAACAATAAGCCAAGGTGGAGACGACGGCAGAGTACACCCTGGACAGCTCGCCAGGCTATCACAGGGCAGAAACACGCTGATGGCTATGCAGCTACTCTTGTCGAAAGTCAGCAGTGACATCACCATAGACAGTAAGAGACATAGCCGGCCTTTGATAGCCCAGTTAGCTGCAATGGGGAGGAGGGGGGGTGACAACCTTGTGGAGAGTGGGACTCAAACCGCCAACTTTAGGATCAGCAATCCAGCGCCCTATACCACTAAGCCACCACTACCTATATAATTTTATTTATTTTTTAATTATTATTATTATTTTTGTTATATTCCACAAGGGAAATTATTGCCACTGCATCTAACCCATCCAAAGTGACCGCGCACACACACGCACGCACACACACACACACACACACACACACACACACACACACACACACACACACACACACACACACACACACACAGTGAGCACATATGCTTGGAGCAGTAGGATGCTACTCACATTATGGGCACCCAGAGAGCAGTTGGCAGTTAGGTGACTTGTTCAAGTGCACTTCAGCCATGAAGGAAGGCAATTGAAGGTGCAGCTCACTCCCCCTCCACCACACATTTTTCCTGCTGGTTCAGGAATCAGGTGAGCAGCCTTTCAATCCAAAGCCACTTCTCTAACCATTAGGTTATGGCTGCCCTGTAGACTCAAACTACCAACTAAGCTTTAAAGATTTAAATATATCTTCAGAGCATATATGAAAAATTGTTGTTTTTGATGATAGTAATATCAATTCAAGTTGCTCACTGTTAATTTTTCTGTTATGTTTCCCATGTGATACAGCTTTGTTCTGCTTGATTACACACTGAAATAAATGTTGCTACTCCTATTGTGAGTAGAGCTCTGTGGCTATCTTTCTGAATCATGATAAATAAATGGCCATAACAATGCCCAAGTTAAAGACCATTTGGCTTTGTCTTGACACTACATTATGTTAAAGTTACATTAAAAGAACAAGCCACTGGGGTGCTTTCTGGCAAAATGTCACAGAGATGAGTACCAAAGCATTGTGCCAATGTAGTCACCATTTTAAGACTGTCGTGATGATGATGTAATGTAATGGATAAGAGCTTCTGTAAAATGATGTAATTGTAATGTCTCAAAGTTTTTGCCTGCAAAACAGCATCATTTTGCTGAACTACATTCATATTCTGATAGACCGCCAGTGGCTGAAACTATGGAAGCTGAGCCCCAGCTGTACATCTTTCAAGGATTTGCTGACAACTACTTCACTGGTCACTCCCTACTGTGAAAATACCCAATTATATTATTTATCGACTCAACTAAAAAAAAAAAAAAAAAAAAAAACATGCATTTCATACAGTTTCTATATCCTTTAAGAGTAGAAAGTGCCAGTTCATTTTTTCTAGATTTTATATGTAATGCTCCGGAATGAGATAAGGCTTTTCTCATGGCTTGGTTCCAGTGACTATTTAAAGCTTGGTGAAATGAATTATTCAGGGGGAAATAAATAAACCTTTGGAAGATTTATTGTCTTCGGTCAATGAAAATCATACCCAAACTCCTACAGAGCTGTGCATGAACATACTGTTCAATTTTTTTGTGAATTCTGAACTAAACAATTTTACAAATTATGAACTTAAATTACATTCACTCTGGTAATAATAAACACTGTTCATATTCATCTGCTTCATTAAGATGTATGTCATGTATAATTATGGACTTTGCCCTCCAAGTCTGTCAAATCAAATCCAGATATTTGCCACAATGAAACATTGGATTACTTAAGGATTACTTAAAAATCACACAATAAAGATGAGATTAACAGTTAAAAGGTCATCCACCCAAGTCAAGTTCACAGCCTTTTTTAAATGGCCTATTTCCTTTATGACCCACAACAAATGAACAAGATTGTCCTGGACTAAATCATGGAAGATCTGCAGCCCTTGACTAACGTCAAAAGACCACTGTTCATCAAATATGTGCCATCAGATATTCACCTTTTAAAAAAGAAGGTAATTAAAGCCCTGAACAATTAATTTATCAGGAATATTACTGACTTTAAGGCTGAATTGTCTGTGTGAAGAGCAGCAGATTGATTGACAGATGATTTGGGAGTGGTGATGTATAAGTAGTAGGAGGTACATTTGAAATAGACTAGCAGCTTTTTTATGAAAACAAAACAAAACAAACAAATGAAAAGTAGTTCATTGTTGAGACTGTGCTTATTTCTAAATTAAAAAAAAAAAAAACGAACTATCGAAGTAAACTAGTTCATTTTGAGATCTATGAAATGAACTTTGAACTAGCTGAATTTAACTGAAATGGCACTTTATCCCCCACCCCAACACCCCCCACCCTCAGTGCAGCTAACTGGGTTATCAAAGACTGGCCACGTCTCTCACTGTCTATGGTGTGAGGCATGTAAAAGAACCATTCATGACTTTCGAGTCGGCTGCATAGCCGTCAACATAAAATACCATCGGGGCAGTGCACCCACAATTATTTATAAAATAATGATATAGCAAGTCTGCAAATCACCGGCAGCACCGGAATCAAGGGGAGAAGAATTTTACTATCCCTGAAATAGAAATGCTGCTGTAGGAAGTAATTTCTCGATGAAATATAATATTCAGTAGCGTGAATAGTGAAAATTGGTGCCAAACAAATGCAAGAGATGGCGGCGACCGTAATTTTGGTCCTCCATACCGTTTGTGGTATGTAAAGCAGCTTACCACTGGCTGATTATTATATACTGCATTAAATATACACTGTAATAAACCGATATATTATACCAAAACACATCCAGTATGTAGTCCTATTCACATCATTGTAGAAAGAACAACAGCCAGAGAAACACATCATCATATTTAACAGATATTTATGTTGAGGTATGGAAATGGTTTGAAAGAGTGTGTGCACATGTGTGCAGTCTACTGCAACTATAATGTTGACTAGAGCAGCAACAAAGTGAAATCCCTTGAGTGGGAATTCTTTATGTTCAGAATAGGGGAATTTAATATTTTGTCTAGACAGTAGATTTAGAATCTCCAGTACTTATGGGAGACAAAAACAGACAATACCTGAACATCTGATGGCACCAGGTTAGAGTGTCGGGTATGGGTCCACGGTGCCAGCTCAAGCTGTTACACAGCTCCATGAGGAGCTCTTGATAGCCAATCTTACAAATTCGTTTCCCCAAATATATAGGTGAGGGCTTCGAAGATGTGTGCTTTTCTAAGTGCATGAGCTGCAATTTCTTCTGATAGCAATAAATATGCCATTGTGCCAGTTTTTAAAGAATTGGTCTACAATCAACCTGTAAATAGTCTTATCATTTATTAAATAAGCAATGGTTTCCAATAAACATAATTGATACATCATGGAATGATATTTATGTGCAAGATGCTGTATAACATAATGAACATCAATTATTTAAAAAGTTTAAAATTGTAAAAAAAAAAAAAAAAAAAAATTTTAATCAGCCTCTGACACCATATTACAAAACAGAAAAACTAAACAGAAGTAAAACAAAACAAAAAAAGAAGGTCAACAGTAGGGATTTCACAACAACAGTTATTCACTGATATGTACATAAGACTGCTCTTTTGTGTTTGTAGATTCATTTACAAAGTGAAAGTGAAATATATCCTTGTAACTTTTGGCATTGCTATCAGATGTCATATTTGTGCCACATAAACAGAACTGTGAAACATTAAGTATCTGTGATAATATTTGTTCTGCTGGTAAAGCAAGACTAAGTTATTCATTTATCAGAGCATCACTTTTACATCATAAAGCTAAATTTCTTTGACGTACTTTGCAACAAAATTTACATAAAAATTCCTCATGACTAAATAAAAAAATGGTGAGTATGAATGTTTTAATATGCCAGATACATATAAGAAATTCAAAGCTCTGATAAAATCAATCTTGCGCTGTAGTGAGTGAAAAAAGAAAAATGAAAGAAACCTCAAGTGAAAAAGAAAAGGTAAGAGAAAGACAGGAGACATAAATGGAAAGCGGGAGCATGTTACATCATTGGGGAGCATGATACTTACCTCGGGCATCAAAAAACTCATCATCAGAGCTGTCCATAGATTCTTGAGCGATGTTATGCATACACCAGTGGGAAGCGTTGTGCTTGCGTAATGTCACTACAGTGCAAAAAAGAGAAATAGAGAAATGATTAAGTGCCCAGCTTGGAGGATTGTAGTTAACATACAGGACAATGTGTGTAAATTTATGGGAGTTTGACAGATAATGTACACTAAAATAACGCATTTGATGGAAATAAATATTTAATTAAAATGTAAAATGTATTAACAGTTATACATCACATGAATCCCTTCGGCATGAAGTCAAAAGAATACGAATTAACTTGTTCAACGGCTTTAGAAAATTTAGGTCAGGGCATACATCAAAAGGTCCCTGGTGTTCTGCTCCACTTAAATCAATGTTAATAGGCTTTTAATTTAATGACAGAAAATGGCAATAGTGTTAATTAAAATAATTATGATAGACTCAATTTTCATGGGGGAGCATAAGTACATTTGCTTATAGAATGTTATTCATTTCTTTGGCCAAATGCTTTTTTTGTGGCATTTAAGCTCAGTGGCTATTTCATTCTTAAGAAAAAATATTTACAGGTGTTATGGGTGAAACAGCACAACATGGGGCATGACATTCAAAACCTGTCAGTACTGTGGTCAGTTATACCTTGGCTTGGTCTGAAAATGCGTGTGAGTAATAATCAATATATACCGTATTCGACGTGATAAGTACCCAGGGCACTTTAAAAATTGGAGTGGGTGGGCGCTTATTAAAATATTACCAGCAGAGTGGAAAGGTAAGTGCTTATTTCCATTGAGGTAGAAAACATAAATAGTAACAGAACAATAAAAGACTTTTACTGGTATTTGTATTATTCATTTTGTGGTATCAACCAAACTACTTGCATGAAAGCCAAAAATAAACAGAAAACAGCATAAATTAAAAAAAAAAGACCCTTACCCCCCTCCCCTCCCCTCCTGTTCATTTGAACATTTTCCTGGAAGTAAAATCAAGCCAATCAACACGAATGTCAATTTTAACACATAGCATGTTGAACCAATCAACACGAACATAAACCAAAGCAGATGGCCAGGAACGTCTTTAAATTTACGAAATTAGTGAGTGAGAGAATCGCGTGAAAAATACTCGTCATCACTTTCTGATAGGTCCATATTTGGCTCATCGCTCCATTCATTCAGAGCATCCGATAGTTTTGCTGTAGCAGTTTCTAATGGTTCATTGGTTGTTGGACCTTTACCAAGAGAACCCAGCAAAATATTTTCCTGTTTTTTAAAGCACAGCGGAACAATCAAATGTGATGAACATTATGGACATTCCCCAGTGGCAGGGGGTCTAGAAATACCTTGTAAACTCACTTTTACAGGCAGTGAATGCCTCATTTTACGGTTACAGAGACTGATCGAATAAAATTGGCAAGTTTGATCTACGATTCTTCGACGTGTGATC
The DNA here is from genome assembly GCA_024760905.1 of Plotosus lineatus. Classification (NCBI taxonomy): domain Eukaryota; kingdom Metazoa; phylum Chordata; class Actinopteri; order Siluriformes; family Plotosidae; genus Plotosus; species Plotosus lineatus. Next base: position 22,191,236 of record CM045747.1, on the reverse strand, counting down.
AAAAACATTGGAGTGGGCGCTTATTATGCCGAATACGGTATGTATATATAGTTGGCATTAATCCTTTTTTCCTTGTTTTGAGGATATAATTTCTAGACAATTAATGAACTTGTTATTTATACATTTCTTTGCTCATAATTAATGAAGACTACACATGTTCAAAAGTAATTGCAAAATATTTTATGAAAAATTAAAATTCCATCCATTCTGGTCTTCTAAATCAAAATGAATAATTATTCACTTATGTTATTAATTTGTCTCGCAGATACATCTTCACTGGGACTACTCAATTTAGCAACATCCATCAAGCTTGAGGTTTTGGTACAGTATATACTACACAGGGAAGTGAGCTAAAGAAATATAAAACCGATTTTTAAAAGATTTTCATGCTTTATTTATTTGTTTATTTATTTATTTTGGGCAGCACGGTGGGGTAGTGGTTTGCACATTCACCACACAGCAAAAAGGTCCTGGGTTTGATTCCCAGCTTGGGTGTTTCTCTGTGGAGTTTGCATGTTCTCCCCGTGCTGGTGCGGGTTTCCCCCGGGAACTCAGGTTTCTTCCCACACAGTGGGTTAATTGACTGTTCCAAATCGCCCCTAGGTGTGAGTGTGTGTATGAATGGTTGTGTGAGTGTTGGCCCTGCAATGGCCTGGCGATCTGTGTACCACACCCTTGCCCAGAATCGGCTGAGATGGGCACCAGATTCCCCATGACCCTAATTAGGATTAAGCGGTACAAAAGATGAATGACTGAATGAATGTATTTGTTTTCGAATTATGACATACTCAGGTGGACTCCCTGAACATGTGCATAAGAGCTGTCACAGCTTTCCTTTAACACCGTTCAGAAATTATATTTCTGTGTGGAGTTTGTATGCAATACCATGCTTGTGTTTCCTCCCACAGTTCAAAGACATGCAAATTCTTTTGAATGGCCGCTTTAAATTCCCCATGGGTGTGAGTATGGGTGTTGTTCTTTTTCGCCAACTGACAAACTAGAAACCTGTTCAGGGTGCGTGTCACACATAGACTGGCTCCAGATGCCCTGGCAACCATAAAGAATAAGCAGTATAGAAGTGGATTGATTATGATTAAAACAGTTGTCTTCTTCGTGTCAAGCAATTTTATTTGCAATGTTGATTCCAGATGTATTTGGGAAGGATTTCTGGAGCACCAGTGTTATCTCAGCAGTATTAACTTCAAGTCATTGAATGAGTGTTGATTTATAATTACTTACTACCTAGTATTGCTAGCCTAAGCCAGTAATCAGGTGGAAATCAAAATTCAGCAAACATATTAAACATTTGCTCGTTTTCATTTGTTTTGTTTTTCAAGTAGCGTGTTTACTTTGGCTTTTTAATTTTTGAAACAGGCTTTCACTACTGACACTAACCAATAAATAACTTATTACAGATATACAAACCCATTATGCTCTGTCCTACATCATTTTCTAATACAGTAGGCTCTTGACCATTCGCAGTTTTGCACTTGCGCCCATGCATACTTGCAGATTTGCAACAAACCCGGAAGTAACTTGCACGTGATTCAAATTTATCCAATGGCTGAGAGCTTTTGTTTGCCGCTCCTTCTGATTGATTCAGATGATGCCCCTTTTTTCTCATTCGAGCACAAGTTGTCAATGTGCATTTTTTTTTTGTCTTTTTAATTACCACTTAAGCTCAGTGATGCCACCCAAACGCCATGAACATTCTCTGGCTTCTGGTAAGGAGCCTAAGCGGCAGAAAAAGGTAATGACGCTGCATGAAAAAGTAGAACTGCTTGATATGATACAGGAAGGAAAAAGTTATGCTGCAGTAGGGCGCCATTATGCAGTGAATAAATATATATGTACATTCACACACTGTATACTGTTTATATATTTTATTATCAATAAATATTATCACAGTACAAAATTAAAATGTTTTTACTTAACCATTACTACATTTTACTGCATTATTACTGTATTAATGAGTAAGTCTATAGAAGTTGCTTAAGAAGCATATTTTAGCGCATGTAATATCAATCATAGGGTTTTACTTCCATGTTAATAATTCGCGCATGTAATATGATACATAGGGTTTTAGTTCCGAGTAAATAATTCGCGGAATTTCTTGATCTGCGGGAAGAGTTGGAACTAAACCCCCGTGAAAAACGGGGGCCTACTGTAATACTTTTCTAAAACATGACACCTGGCAATCACACCCATATGTGCTGTTTCTTTTAACTGAATAACTATTTTCATAACTGTTTTGTTTTTTTCTGACTTTCATATATAAACATCAGTTAAAATGTGTTAGGCAGTTTTTCTTTTGTCTTTAATGACTACAAAAGGTAAATTGCCTGATTTCTCTTCCATATAAAAGTTACTCACCTACATTACAGCAAGTTATACTTAGGTCAGAGTGAACATAAGAAAAAAATGGGTTCACAAGTTTACCTGAACTTTGTTTCTTTTTTCCTTTTGGCTTTTACCTTTTTTTCAGTGGTCACCACAGCGAATCATCGGATTTGTATTTTTGATTTGGCATAGGTTTTTATGTCAGATACCCTTCCTGACACAACCCTTTAGCAAGGGGCAGAAACACGCTGACGGCTTTGCAGCTACTCTTTACGAAAGTCAGCAATGGTTCTTTTACATGAACCTCTCACCATAGACAGTGAGAGACATGGCCGGCCTTTGATACCCAGTTACTGCATTGGGGGGACAGTGACAACCTTGTCGAGAGTGGGACTCGAACCCCCAACCTTAGGATCAGTGCCCTTTACCACCAGACCACGTTTAAAACCTTAAAAGCATGAGCTATAGAAAACGAATCAAACAAGACGTGCTCTCTTCTCTCTCGAATAAATAATCAAAATGAGACCATGCTATTGTAAAAGTGGTCGAATTGGCTGCATGTTTTTTTTTTTAGTTTTGCACCTTGATCTTTAGTTATAACTACCTGCACATCCCACTGCAGCTCAGTACCACCAAACTTGTCTTGCACGTTCAAAGATATAGCACAAATCAAACTGAATCTTGAAAAGTGCCTTTGAGAAACCAACATGAGTATGTAAACTGTTAAAACTGGTGAAGTCATCTGAGGACACTCAAAAAAAAAAAAAAAAAAAAAATTCAGTGGTATAGTATATATAAAACAGAGACACATTTTATAACTGTACAGCAATAAAGAACGGATGTTTAAAATAGAACACCCTAAAAATTTGCATTGGTTGTCAATATTAGTTAATAAATTAATGACAGCTCTTTGGACTGATTAAAATGATAAGGCAATATGTAAATACTCCTGGCTTGATATGATTTACATAATGAAACAGAAGCATAAACACAATCCATATTAGTCTCATAATGTCAGAATGTCTGAGCTTCTAGAAGTGAATACCATCAGCGATGACCATTAGTTTTTCTGTTAACTAATGTGCACAAAAAAAAATTAAAAAAACATCACACACGCACACACACACACACACTCAGAGTTATACACACCATTAGATTTCTCTATGATTGTGTTCCCTCAGTGCATTTTTGTGCAGCGCGGCTGATAAACACTTCCATATGGTAGCTCTATACCTTAAGTGGCACTCTCCACAGCAGAATCCTGCATATGGTCATTTAACCATAAAAACACTGATGTGGTAATAATATGTTCATACTGTATATGCTCACCCTAAGAAGACAAATGCACTGCTGAACTGCATTTTTAGAATTACTTACTATTTCTGGAAAAGAATGGAAAAGAAACTAGGATAAACAAGCACCAGGCACCATGAAGAAAAATGACATTAAACTTAGGCAGTGGGAATATATACTGAAGTTAAACTGGGAATTAAAAAATACCCACCATAAATTTACATTACAAACAGTAAACCATACAAACTTTTGCACTGTTTTTAATTAAGATTTAATTGGTAATTAAAAATGCATAATTAGAAAATTGCTGCATCATAAGGAGACATAATCTCATGCATGAGAGTACAATCTAACTCTCCTAGCTCGCTCATTTAATTTTTAAACTTGAAAATCTCTACAAATGATATACAAATTAATGGTTTAAAACAAGTCCTCAAATCTCTATACTTATACTGTATTGGAAAAAAGCAAAAATATAGACACTCGAAAATATAGTCCCCTGCTAATGAAAACCTGAACTACTGCTGTGACCACAGACTGAAGTCTGCATTTTTCAAGAGTATCCATCAAAATCTGCTTGTCAATTACTTTTTTCAATTTGTGAATTGACCCTATAAGAGTGGTGCTTCTCAAATAGTGGGGCACGCTATGATGCGGGGGGGGGGGGGGGGGTATGACTCTGGGAAACATGCTTTTCTGGAATAGTGTACGAGAATTAAGTGTAATTGCACCTCCACTCCAGTAATTGGCAGTGGTGCTCTCATCGTCGCGCTGTGGCGTAGCGGTTTTTCGCACGAGCAAACATGCAAAATATGAAGTGCAGTCAACAACCCCTCAAGAAGCAAAATGGAAAATTTCTAACAGGAATGCAGAGAACGGCGGAGAGAGACGGAAATATTAAGACATTAAGTTGAATGAGTTTAAATAAGGATGTGTATTTTTTTATTTCAGGCACATTGGTGCACTTTAAATCTTTTCTGGTACAGATTAAAAAACAATGTTCATGAAGTTTTAATTGATTGTAAGTTGAACTATTCAAATATTAAATTCAATTCAAAAGTTGAAATTCAAATACCTAAGCTACTGAATAACAAGCGATGCTAAATGTCTGACAGAAATTCAAAAACGTATTGCCATGGCTAAAGTCCCTTTTAAAAGGCTTTCCCCGATCATGACCAAGAGGAACATCACAATGAAAACAACATTTAGAGTCCTGAAAGCATATGTGTGGCCTGTTGTGTTGTATGGCTGTGCGTGCTGGACAATCACCAACATCATTCAGAAGCGATTAGAGGCTATTGAAATGTGGTTCTTAAGACGCATCTTGAAAATATCCCAGACTGACAAAATATCAAATGAAGAAGTTCTCTCCATGGCATTAATGGAACGTTCACTATTGAACACCATACGTGCAAGACAGATGAAATTTCTTGGACAGGTGTACAGAAGAAGATCATTAGAACATCCAAGCTTAACAGGCAAGGTTGAAGGGAAAAGAAGCAGAGGGCGTCAAAGAGCCACCTACGTAAACAGTTTGAACATCTGGGCAACATCAGGAAATATGCATAACTGTGACTTCCTGAACGCATCGCTTGAAAGAGATTTGTGGAGAGCCATGGCCGTCAATGCTTGTGACAAGCAGGACAAATGATGATGATGATGATGATGATGATGAAGCTGAACTATATTTCTTTCTTTTTTACTTTTAATGTTAATACAGATAAAACGGTTTGCGGCAGTGTTGTAATAACAATTTTATAGACAAATAGTACTATTTATAGTCACTTGGGGGGGGGGGGGGTTAAATGTATTTTTTTCTTCCTAGAGGGGGCGCAACAGAAAATAATTGAGTAGCACTGCCCTATAATAATTCCCAATATTTCAAATATGTTTTGAAATGCTTATTTCTCCCTCAGGGTTCGAGTCCCACTCTGCACAAGGTAGTCACTGTCTATGGTGTGAGGCACTGCACCCCTCCCCCCCTCCCCCCACCCAGTGCAGCTAACTGGGTTATCGAAGACCGGCCATGTCTCTCCCTGTCTATGGTGTGAGGCATGTAAAAGAACCATTGCTGACTTTCGACAAGAGTAGACTGCAAAGCCGTCAGCGTGTTTCCGCCCTGCGATGGCCTAGCGAGCTGTCTAGGGTATACTCTGCCCTCGCCTGGAGTCAGCTGGGGTGGGTGCCAGCCTCCCCGCGACCTAAATTAGGATTAAACGGTTACAGATTTCTCCCTCATTATTCTCTGATGAGGGCTGTAAAAAATATAATAATCTTACCCTTTTATATCTAATGACACTATAATTGTGGCCATCAAATATAACATGTAAAAATGTGTTACACGGTTCTCACAGGTTTATTACTGAATCAGAATGAACTAGAATGGTTGTAACTGTTGATCTCTCACTGCTTTGATCGTTACACATATGTTCACCTGTTTTCTGTGTACCTGTGTACCTGTGCTGCATCAAGGAACAAAGCCAGCAAATGAGTAATTGAATGCACCTGTGGCTATTTACAGGTCGTGTGTGTGTGTGTGTGTGTGTGTGTGTGTGTGTGTGTGTGTGTGTGTGTGTGTGTGTGTGTGTGTGTGTGTGTGTGTGTGTACATAGATACATGTGTGTAGAGTGTAGACTATTGCATGGACTATGTATTGCAAGTAAATAAAGAACCGTTTTCTGCGTTTCAGCTTTTGGCAACAATCAAAGCTACAGATTTACATTCTGTCAATTTAAGGCGACTATCACTTTATCTCTTACACTTTGAGAAAAAAAGGTCCTTGTGTCTTACTTCATAAAATATTACTGAACTACAGGCATTTATTTGTGTAACATGTGATGTTATGAAAAACTCACCTTTTCAATAGTTGTGGTTGTGAATTAAAATCTCTGCCTACCAACCCGCAAATCCTAAAATAAGCCAGTCAGTTTCTTTTGGGATGTCCAGGTCAGGAAATTAGAGAATCAATAAGCTATATTAGGCTGACATCAAGAGAGGAGCTGATTGGAATTATACTATCCCATCTGAGGACTTATCACAGCCTGAGAGAACTACCTTTGTTTAAGGTACATCAGTTCAAGCCAGAGCCTTCAAGATAACATCTTCAAGATGGCACAAAACAACGTAAAACCACATTGTGCACACATTACATAGGCATGTGTGCAGATCAAGTCCGACTACACTTCTCTGACCTGTCCCAAATAAAGCATGTGTGCTGAATTATAGTCAAGCAATGTGGCAATGACAACCCAGTACTGGTACACACCTTAAGAACTGTTTGCAGGAATAATGTATAAATAAAATATTTGTGTCTTCAGTCTCTAAATTTATGTGTGGAAGAATTGTTGTTGGAAGAAATGGCATTACAAAAAAATGACAAAAAAGTTTACTGTCCCAACTCTATATCTTCTTCTTTTCCTTTCGGCTGTTCCCTTTTTCTCAGAGGGCTCCACAGAGAATCGTCGCATGTTTGATTTGGCAGAGGTTTTTACGTCGGATGCCCATCCTGACACAACCCTTTAGCAAGAGGCAGAAACACGCTGACGGCTATGTAGCCCTTCACAAAAGTCAGCAATGGTTCTTTTACATGCCTCTCACCATAGACAGTGAGAAACATGGCTGGCCTTTGATAACCCAGTTAGGTGCCCTGGGAGGGGACAGTGACAACCTTGTGGAGAGTGAGACTCGAACCCCCAACCTTAGGATCAACAATCCAGCACCCTATACCACTAGACCACCACTGGCCACCCCCAGCTTTATATATATATATATGTATGTATATGTATATATATATATATGTATATGTATATATATATATATGTATATATGTATATATATATATATATATATATATATATATATATATGTATATATGTATATATATTATATATATATATATACATACATACATACATATATATATACATACACACACACACACACACACACACACACACACACACACACACACGTGTGTGTATATTACAAAATTGAAAAATATCAAATACTGTAATGTGTCTTACTACAAATCGTTCTTTTCAGTTCTATGTGCCTGACAGAATTCTTTCTCAGACATGATGGGCAATCATTCATTCATCAGCCAAACCCTTTACTCCTATTTTCCTCCTGACCAAGCTGGAGCCCATCTCAACCGACTCTAACCAATGATAGGGTACACTTTGAACAGATAGTCAGTCCATCGCAAGGGCCAACACACACACCTGGGTAAAGCTGGAACTGGTAATTATCCTCAAGTTGGACTGTGGGAGGAAACCATAGTACCCAGAAGAAACCCAAACAAGCACGGGACTCGAACACAGTGTCTTCTTGTTGGGAGGCAGAAGTGTTAACCATTACACCATCATGCTGCATTTGATGGCTAATCAGAGTGAAGCTATTTACACAGTTAATATTGAACGCTTTTTTCTCTATGGGCTTGCCAGTCCTCAGTAAAATGGCATGCATTTTGTTTTTGGGGATGTAAAAATAAAAATCTTTCTTTTATTACAAAATGATATCAAATAATGGAAAGGTGTGTACTGTTAGGTGGTTATCGCTCACTATACTGCTCATTGTGTTTTCTGCTCACATGGACAGATTTGCTACTTCTTCAATAAATAGCATTTCACTCTAATCAGTGGGTTAAGCACGAAAGGTGCTGAAACAGTGTTGTTTTATTTGAAGTATTATTTTTCTTGCTGAAAGTTCAAGCACTCAAAGTGCTAGGATTCTTCCCTTCTTAATTCAGTTTAGTTTATTGTTACTCAGTTCAATTAAATTCAAAACATAAAAATACGGTAAGAAAATAGTCTAATGGAAAGTCAAAAGGGTGCAGGCTAAAGCTAACGTTTATGTAGCATCTACCTTTAATACAGTACACAATTAGCGCATGGGAAATTATAAATCAACTTCCTCTCTGATGTCAGAAATAAATAAGAAACAACTCGTGTCAAATACATACACAAATGAACGCATTCATATCTTCAATATTTTCACATTAAACACATTCATATTCCCATCATATTGGATGATTAAATTATGGTCCAGTGATATACTAAAGCATGTACCCCATCTTTACGCAGCGTCTGCTGAGATAGTCTCCAGCCTCCCCACAATCATAGTATAGGACTGAGCAGTTCAGCAAATGAATGAATACTTTCATGAACTACTTGGCAGAATGTGGAAGTCAATAATAAATAATCATCATTCCATTCATTATCTCTACAAATTAGCCACGACTTCAAGCAATAGGAGGGGGTACACCTTAAACACCAGTCTTTTCTAAGTATAGACAGCCATGATGCAACATTCATGCCAATGCGGCCGATACTGAAGCATCAGCAATGGGCATAAGCTTTACTCACCACATCAATAGTGACTATCGAAAAGACTGAGAATTTGTCCTCTGCAACTGGGAATTTTCAAGTGAGCAATGATCTAGCAATTGAATCAACTACAGCATCCCCACGGTCTGACGTGATCCTGGTTAGCACTCAACAACTGCTGACAGGCTCTAAATTAGCCTTGCCAGGTACTTTTGAAAATTGAAGTGGTCCAGCGACATTAGATGAAGGCAACCCACAGCATCACCTATTTCGTTTTTTTTTTGTTGTTGTTTTTTACACCCTCAACCATTTTTTAAAAAACCTGCACCTTAGACCTCAGGGGGAAAATGACAAAAGGAACTGAGAGCTGTGACACTGGGTGGTCATCAGCACAGCCTACAGATAAATTGAGCAACCATCACCTACGATCACTTTATTAGAAGTGCCAGGTGATTCTCAAGTCCCTTGTTTGTTATCGAGTAATTTTACAGGACCACAATTACACAAGGGAATAATTCTTGTTACGACATTCTCATAAATTTATCCATAGAGCATTGAATGAAACTGTCATGAATGGCTGTGTGATTGCTTGCACCCTGTCTTTTTGCCTACTCTCCATCTCATGCTCACAAAAGACTGCAGGGTAGCAGTGAGCATGGACCTGCTGTCTGTTATTGCCTCTCATGGAAATCTATTTTTAGCTCAGTACTTCATCCAAGTGGTTGTGCAAATTAAGCAGAGCACAAACATTCAAAGAGAACTGAAAGATTACCATCTGGTTTAAAGATATTATGGATGTTGACTATAGCATCTCTTTATTGATAAAAATTGTACATTTATAAATAATAATAATAATAATGATAAATGTACTCTGCTTGAAAAATACAGATGATACCATGAGTAGTGAAAATAAGAAAGGCTGCTCCAGCTATACATTTGTCAAACACATTGCTGATTATATTAATTGAAATTATTTGAACACATTAATTGATTTTTCTTCGGATTTTAATCGAGGTTGTATTACAGCCTTAATACAAATTGTTGATATCTACACACATAAAATGACCGATTGATACATACCATGATACAGTGGAACTTCTGCTGTCGAATGACTCTTTAGTCGAACAAATCAGAGTTCGATCAAAAAATATGAGGAAAATACGCCTTGCTGTTCGAACAAATGATCGGAGTCCGAACGGAGCCGAGTGTGTTGAACGCATGTGCAGTATACAATACTTTGTATAACCATTGAGAGACTGTCTCATACTGCGTACTGTGTTTATTCAATGCATTATGGCTACTTTAACCCTTAACCCCGGGTCCTAAGAAAAGCAGCAGTAATTCTACTGGCAGGGACAAGAGAAAAGTCGTGAGAACGTGAAGAATCAACTGTGATCAAGAGACAGTGAAGGGAAAAGTATCATCATGACCCATCAAAGCGATAACCCGACCCCATCTCTCCCTCCACCCACATACACTGACACATCACAAAAGGAAAGGTACATACTGTAACCAAATTTTCTTCTTCTTCTCTTTTCGGCTTTTTCCCGTTCGAGAGAGTTGCCACAGCGATTCGCACATTTGATTTGGCATGGGTTTTTAACGTCGGATGCCCATCCTGTCACAACCCTTTAGCAAGGGACAGAAACACACTGACGGCTTTGCAGCCGACTCTTTACAAAAGTCATAATGAGGCAAAATACATAATAAGGTTAATTATTATTATTATCATTATTATTGTTGTTATGTTTTATTCTTTTGTGCATTATTGTATGTATTGTATATTAATATGTTTCATAAATACACATCATTTTCAAAGTATATACACAACTGTATGGACATTAGTAGACATTTATGAGGCGCTCCACCGAACCTAGGTGCTTGTCGCACAGACCACAATTGAGATAAAGGCGAGTACCCTCATAAAACTAGATGAAAACAGTAGCAAAACTTACTGGTTTTTGTTGCAATATTTCACCGAGTTCGGTATAAGACACACAATAATTCATACACCAGAAGAACGGCCGTGAAGTAATCTCTCCATTTTGGATACTGTTTTGATATTAAAATGAGCTTCCATGCCGTTTCAGCGAATAAAATAAAGGTTATGAAGATGATATGCTCGTAAATGATGCAGGCTAGTTGCTAAGGAAGATCTGAAACGAGCACACTGATTGGTCAGCTCGGGCTTGCACATGCGCAGTGCCCATTACACGTTCACTTCCTGTGTTTACCGCATGCTGAATTTATCTCCAACTTTATCTTCTATAACAGTCAATAAGTGTATTTATAAGATTGTGAATACACATAATTTCTGGAAAAGGAGAGTGAAATGTCATCTGTGATGTCTAGCAGCACTAATGCTAACTATAGCGTTAAATTCGACGTGAGAATTGGGCTTTGAAGATGCCGGAATGCTTGGCGTTCTTGAAGATTATTTCGCCAGCGAGTATTTTTCTCTGCATGCAAAATTTGATGATGGAATTTTTTTGATTATTTGATTTATGTGTAATCTTGTCTAGACTGGACATGCTGGATTGTGGGTTGTTTAGTTTTGTACGAAAATTGGTCAAGACCTGAAAAATACTTAAATGTTTCATTCCTTTTACAGATGAACAAACTGATGAAGATGATGCCAGCTGTGTTGATGAAGATTTTGATTTTGATGTTGATGAAGAGGCATCTGTTAATAAAAGTGTGCATGAGTCAGTTTGTTGTGTTTTTGATGATGATGTGATCCTTTCTTCTGAGCAGGATATAGTTGAAGATAATAATGATGCAGGCAGAGTTGATGAAGCTTACTTGTATAAATCAGAGAGTTTTGTTATATAGTTTTCTTATATATAGTTTTCTTAATTTCAGTGCGATTGTTTGAACCTGAGAGTGTTTTTTTTTCTTTCAATCAGTATCATTTGAAGGCATTTGAACCTTTATATAATGGTCGAAAAGATACATACTGATCTTATTGGAAGAAACAGAAATGAAAAAAAAACCTCGTTTTTTTTGTTCATTTTTTGAGGTTACCACAGTGACTGATGGGTTTAAAAAGGGCGTGTCAGATTAAAATGAGGATGATTTCTCTTATCATCTCTTCCAAAAACTCTTCCTAGACATGTTTTCAATAAGTTTATATGTCAAATTGTGTGACGTCATTTTTTTTCCAAGAGTCGGCAGATATTACTGCCGCGTTAGGCAAAAAAAACAAAAGAAAAACACATGCCTGGTTAATGTGCCTTTTTGGAGATCCGGTTCATGGGACCACTTCCCTCTTTTGCTCATTTTAAAATAAATGTTTAAGCGAAAACCTAGATGCAGGAGATCAGTAAATTTCTGAGCAATTAACAACATGAACTGTGGTTTTGTTTTTAGCAGGAATTTCCGTATCCTGTATAATAATAAATTCGATTGGCTGAAGGTATTCGTGACATCCGCACTGCCCAATCACGGCATGGCTCTTATACCTAGCTCTCCACACACTGGATAACTGATAAACATAAATAAATAGACAAAAGGACGAAAACACGATTGTCTCAGGATTACATGCCGGAACCTCTGCGGTGGCCTTTTATTTTTTTTTTTTCAACAAGAGCATGACTTCCGGTTCTATTAGCGGGAATAGCTGAAGTTTTTTTACTGTTCCAAAGTTTTCCGAATGCATGTCAAAAAAACCACTTTTGCTTCAGAGTATCACCATACATATTGTTAGCATGTTAGAACCGGTTTAAACCGCTAAACTGGTTTTATTGCGCAGCTCTAGTATTTAGCAGGAGTTATGCAATGGAATTAAACAAATGTATATATTGTAGTATCATAATACAAAATAAGATTCAGTATTGAACTGAATAGACTCATGAGTGTTTGTTTATGTTGATATGTATAATTGATTTTACGCAAAATCCTATGTTACTGTAAAATAAGAAATCGTCAGTTCTATAATGCACAGATGTGCACTCACATGTGTATGACTAATTGACTTCTTTGATGAGTGACCACTTAACAAAATGATTAATTTAGTGTTGTAAATTCTGTTACGGTCTCTCTAAATGAAAAACATGCCTGTCTCTTCACCAGTGTCTCCCCACATCTCTCCAGTTTATGAATAACAAATCAATCGTTGTGCTTATGTTACGTATATGGGGAGGAGAGATAGAAATAGGAAGAGCCCTGAAGAAATGGACTGAGCATGCAGGATGTGAGAAGCATTAAGTTAATGTCTCGATATCTTGATCAGGCTATTAGCAAACACCTTTCTGCAGCAGATAAAATGCAACATAAAAGCTATAGTGCTTACGGGGTTAAATGAGTGGGTTGCTGTGATAGATCACTAGGATTTTTTTAGTTCCAACAGTAAAAGGAGTAAAATAAAAAAATATTTAAATCCATGAAAAAGATTCCATGTACAAGAAATGTGGATGGAATCTTTTATATAGATTTAAATATTTTTCATTTTACATAAAATGAACCGCTAATCCTAATTAGGGTCGCGAGGAGGCAGCCGGCCATCCCAGCCGACTCCGGGCAAGCAAGGGTAGAATACACCCTGGACAGCTCACCAGGCCATCGCAGGGCGGAAACACACTGACCGCTTTGCAGCTACTCTTTACGAAAGTCAGCAATGGTTCTTTTACATGCCGCTCACCATAGACAGTGAGAGACATGGCCTGCATTTAATAACCCAGTTAGCTGCACCGGAAATCTGAGAATTTTTAGAATTAAACCACAAAGAACATGTGAGCTGATATGATGAATTCAAATGCATATGCTCACTTTTCCAAAGTGTAAATTTGCATGAGGCGTTCATGATTCTTAGTGTGCGAGTAAGATTTTTAGAGCTAGCAAAATAAATTTATGCCTGAGCGGGATAATGTTAAGTATGGACACAAAAAAGTGCCAGCGGTGGCCTAGTGTTATAGGTGCTGGATCACTGATCCTGAGGTTGGGGGTTCAAGCCCCACTCGCCACAGGTTGTCACTGCCCCCCCCCCCGTGCAGTTAACTGGGTTATCAAAGGCCGGCCATGTCTCTCACTGTCTATGGTGTCTATGTAACATCCAATAAAACTTTCCTGACTGCAAAAACTCATACTGGGCAGTTTCAAGTTAAAAACAACCTGATTATTCATTACTTCAGCTTATTTGATTATTTAAAGGTGCATGTTTATGCTGTATTTTACATTCCAAAAAAAGGGAACCATAAAGTCATCACTTCACACTCCTACCATGTCCAGTATCAATGCTTCGTCGCGATAAAGCATATCACTACCACAGTAAACCAATGAAAATTCCTTTTGTAAAACTCTTTAATGTAAACAAACTTTCCCTACCCCAGAAGCACCATAAAAGTTGTCTTCCATTTGCAGTTCATCTCTGCTTATTTCATGCCCTTTCAGAGAAGCATAGATAACCTGCTATACACAGCCCTTCAACTGGTTTGGTGCTGGAGGATCAGATTTACTTCGCGCTTCAATTCATTCGGCTTCTGTGCATCACGGTTTTTTTTAAAAATATTCATCGAATTAAAAAATAAGAAAATTAAAGAATAGGGGGAAAAGTTCAGAAAAATGACACAAAAACAAGGCCAATTATGCAAAAAACAAACAAACAAACCCTAAACCAATAAAAAACAAAGAACAACCCAAAACCTCCCATCAAAACTACTTACATTGTTGTGAGGTGTGCATCCGAGTGCGTCTGTATGTGTGTGTATTTATATTTTATTTACATCTTATGCATTTTTTTTTAATGTTTAATTGTTATTATAAGCATTTATAGCATTGAATATGTCTTTTTTGATATTATATACACATATACATGTACGTATACGTCAGTCGGGGCGGGGGTGATCCTACTTTGTGGATTTTGGTGGTCGCGTGGAGATTTTGGTCCCAGTTAACCGCGGAAAGTGAGGGATCCCTGTATTGAAAAATATGATGAAATTCCTGACAATATATTTGCACTTGCCACTAGCAACCCACACAAGCTGGCTGCAAGCAACATATAGCAACTCTGACATAGTGTCTTGGTAACATACATTGAGAAAGATGCTGCAAATTTGAGATCAACGTTAGAATGTTGTTTTGTGCTTTGTTCATACAAATACTTGTTTGGCTTTGCAATTTAGTTTTTCATCTTTTTCCTTCTCAAAAAACACAACCTACCTTCATTCATTCATTCATTTTCAGAACCGTTTAATCCTAATTAGGGTCATGGGGAGGCGAGCGCCCAGCTCAGCTGACTCCGGGCAAAGGCGGGGTATACCCTGGACAGCTCGCCAGGCCATTGCAGGGTCAACATTCATGAAACCAGTTCTACTGACACCTACGGGCAATTTGGAACAGATAATTAACCTACCATGCATGTTTCTGGACTGAGGGAAGAAACCAGAGTACCCGGCGGAAACTCACACAAGCACGGCGAGAACACGCAAACTCCACACAGAAACACTCGAGCTGGGAATCAAACCCAGGACCTTCTTGCTGTAAGGCGGACGTGCTAATTACTACGCCACCGTGCTGCCTACAACCTACGTGACATGCAAAAAGGTAACACAATGTTGTACACAAATTGTCATTTTGGTGCCTAGATTACAGTTGATTTTTGTGAATTTCAGCAGCTATATTGGCTTTTTTTCGTCACATGATTCTGCCAACTGTATATCATAATGCAATCTGTCCTTGTCTCATATTGGATTGAAGGCAGACTGGACACTATATTCATTCATTTTCTGAACCACTTAATCCTAATTTGGGTAGTGGGGAGGCTGGCGACCATCCCAGCTTACGCCACGTGAGGACAGAGTACTCCCTGGACAGCTGACCAGGCCATCACAAGGCAGAAACACTCGGAAGGTAATACGGCTTACTCACGAAGGTCAGAAATGGTTCTTTTACATGCACCTCGCCATAGAGAGGCACCCAATTAACTGCATTGGGAGAGAGCAGTGACAACTCATTGATAGTGGAGCTTGAGCCCCCAACCTTGGGATGAGTAATCCAGCATCCTGCCACTAGACCACCACAGCCCCCCCCCCCCTTCGGACACTACAGCAGTGCTTCTCAATTATTTTCTGCCCCCCACCCCAGGAAGAAGAAAACATTTCACGCCCCCTAACCCTTATAAATAGTGTTATTTGTCTAAAAATTGTTATAAGTAATCCTCTGCATAACACCGTATCCTTATTAACATAATAAATCCTTATTATCATTATAGAATGCAAAAAAATGAAGAAATATAGATCAACTTCCAACAAACAATAACTTAATTATTTTTAGTCTTTAAACAAAAAGATTTTAAGTGTATCAATTTGCCTGAAATAAAAAAGTATACTTATTTAAACTGTAAACATTTTTGACCAACAATTTGAACCATTTGATACGGAAAAATAAAATAAAATCAATAAATTCAAATTGATCAGCAGTATTAACTCAGAAGCACAATATATAAAAACTCTTTAATCTACAAAACAAAAATGAAGAAAACAATTTGTATTATTATTATTATTATTGTCAAAATGATTAAGTCCAGATTAATGACTATAAATTGGCGGCACAATGGCGTAATATGTCCGCCTCACAGCAAGAAGGCCTGGGTTCGAATCCCGGGTTGAGTGTTTTTATGCGGAGTTTGCATGTTCTCTCCGTGCTTGCGTGGGTTTCCTCTGGGTACTCCGGTTTCCTCCCACAGTCCAAAAACATGCATAGTAGGTTAATTGGCCATTCTAAATTGCCCGTAGGTTTGCATCGTGCAGAAGGCAATGACAAACCACTACACTATCCTTGCCAAAAAACCTCCATGAAGATGACAATCAAGGCGTTATCCTTCATGGCAGGTCGCCAAGAGTCGTCCTACGACTTGGAAGATACCAGACCAGACCAATAGCAATTATGAGCACATTTCACAGTGCACAGATTTTTGAAGCAGAATACGCACTGCTCAATGCGGAACTGGGACCTGGATTTATATTCACAGCGCTGACATCATCCAGCATAACGAAAACCATGTGCGCTGCAGGTAGGATCAGTTCCTCTGTGCTGTAGGGTTTTCTACTCTGCACAGTTTGGTACTCCACCTTATCTGATGCTAACACAGCTCGCTGGTTTTCTGGAGTAGCATTCACAAAGCGGGATGGTTGTTGGCAATACTCTGCACGTTTTCTCTGAAAAAACTCACTCGGCTCATCACATGATCAGGGTGTGATATCTTTAAGTGATGCCTGAATTTATTTGGGTTCATGCTCTCCGCTGCCAATGTTTTCAGACACAGTAAACACAGCGGTCTTTCCTCGTTTCTCACCACAGCACAGTGAAGCCGAGCGCTACATCCCCTTCACCAAACCTCCTCGACTTAGCTTCCGCGAGACTTTCGTTTCTCTCACTGTCTCCGTCTCTCTCCGCCTCTCTTTCCGTCCCTGTTAAAAATTTCCATGGTGGGTTTATTAACTTCACTTCTTATTTTACTTCTGGGCACACTCTGACAGTGAGGAAGCCACTGCCACCTGCTGTAGTGGATGTAGAAATACACTTTATCCGCCAAAAAAACAAAATTCAAGGTCCCTGCCCCCCCCCCCATCCCCGCATCGCACAACACCAGCCCCTCCTGCCTACCCCCAGGGGGGCGCTTCCCACTATTTGGGAACCACTGCACTACAGTGACTTGTTATTGTATCTTGGGGTACAAAGTATATTACTTGAGGGGTGGATCATTCTATCTTGGTGCAAGCTGATTAGCATGCTAACTTAGAAATTTTTGCAACATAATGCATCGACATCTTTGGCATAATGACAAAACTGACATTTTCCACATTTGCTGATATTCTTCACAAACCTTTATCATGGACTTATACTGTCTGTCTTCCTTTCGGCATTTTCCCTTTTACTCGGGAGTCGCCACAGCGAATCATCTGAGTCGCACTTTTGATTTGGCAGAGGTTTTTACGTCGGATGCCCTTCCTGTCACAACCCTTTTTAGCAAGGGACAGAAACACGCTGACTACTTTGCAGCCTACTCTTTACGAAAGTCAGCAATGGTTCTTTTCCATGCCTCTCACCATAGACAGTGAGAGACATGGCCTGCCTTTGATAACCCAGTTAGCTGCACTGGGGGGGACAGCGACAACCTTGTGGAGAGTGGGACTCGAACCCCCAACCTTTGGATCAGCGATCCAGCGCCCTATACCACTGGACCACCACTGCCCCCGGACTCATGGACTTATACTATAAATGAATAAATTAAGGAAAATACTAATTGTGTTATTTAATGCAGCCGTGAGGCGGGGGGGGGCGGGGGGGGGGGGGCACTAACCAGTGTCTCGCCCCTTACGCCGGTCCCAAGCCTGGAAAAATGCAGAGGGCTGTGTCAGGAAGGGCATCCGATGTAAAACCAATGCCAAACATTATCATACAAATCACAAATATTTCCTCCATACCGGATCGGTCGAGGCCCGGGTTAACAATGACCGCCACCAGTGCTGTCAACCAAGAGGGTGCTGATGGAAATTGGACTACTGTTGGTCGAATAAGGAGAGGTGGGAGGCGTGTCAGTAGGCAGAGAGAGAAGAGGAAAGGCGTGAGTCGAGAACTGAGAGTAGGGACTTTGAATGTTGGAACTATGCAAGGAAAAAATAGAGAGCTGGCTGACATGATGCAGAGGAGGAAGGCAGACATACTGTGTGTTCAGGAGACCAGGTGGAAAGGTAGCAAAGCTAAAAGCTTAGGAGCAGGGTTTAAGCTGTTTTATCATGGTGTGGATGGGAAGAGAAATGGAGTAAGAATCATCTTGAAGGAGGGGATGGTCAGGAATGTTCTAGAAGTGAAAAGAGTGTCAGACAGAGTGATGAGTCTCAAGTTAGAAATTGAAGGTGTGATGTTCAATGTTGTTAGTGCTTATGCCCCACAGGCAGGATGTTAGCTAGAAGAAAAAAAGAGATTCTGGAGTGAGTTAGATGAAGTGATGCAGAGTACCCCCAGAGGTGAAAGAGTGGTCATTGGGGCAGACTTCAATGGACTTGGTGGTGGAATGAGGAAGTGCAGGAATGTGTACAAAAGAAGAGGTTAGCTAAGAAGAAGTGGGACATTGAGAGGACCAAAGAGAGTAAACAGGAGCACAGGGAGACACAGCGTAAGGCGAAAGTAGCGGTGGCAAAGGCCAAACAAAGGGTGTATGATGACTTGTATGATAGGTTGGACAGTAAGGAGGGAGAAAATGATCTATACAGGTTGGCACAGCATAGAGATAGAGAGGGGAAGGACGTGCAGCAAGTTAGATTGATAAAAGACAGAGAGGGAAATGTATTGACTGATGACAGAAGTGTGCTGGGAAGATGGAAAGAGTACTTTGAAGAGCTGATGAATGAGAAAATTGAGAGAGAGAGAAAAGAGTAGAGGAGGTGACCGTTGAGGACCAGGAAGTAGCAATGATTAGTAAGGGTGAAGTGAGGAGGGTACTGAAGAGGATGAAGAATGGAAAGGCAGTTGGTCCTGATGATATACCTGTGGAGGTATGGAAGTGTCTAGGAGAGGTAGCAGTAGATTTCCTGACAAGAACATTCAACAAGGTCTTAGAGAGTAAGCAGATGCCAGAGGAATGGAGGAGAAGTGTGCTGTTGCCCATTTTTAAGAAAAAGGGAGATGTGCAGAATTGTGGCAACTGTTGATAAGTCATACGTTGAAGTTATGGGAAAGAATAGTGGACGCTAGACTAAGGGCAGAAGTCAGCATTTGTGAACAACAGTTTGGTTTCATGCCAAGAAAGAGCAGCACAGATGCAGTGTTTGCTTTGAGGATGTTAATAGAGCAGTACAGAGGGAACTGCATTGTGCCTTATTGGATCTGGAAAAAGCATATGACAGGGTGCCAAGAGAAGAACTGTGGTATTGCATGAGGAAGTCTGGAGTGGCAGAGAAGTCTGTTAGCGTAGTGCAGGACATGTACGAGAGATGTAAGACAGTGGTGAGGTGTGCTGTCGGCATGACCAACGAATTCAAGGTGGACATGGGACTGCATCAAGGATCAGCTCTGAGCCGCTTCTTGTTTGCGATGGTGATGGACAGGCTGAAAGACGAGGTTAGGCAAGAATCTCCATGGACTATGATGTCTGCAGAAGACATTGTGAACAAGTGCAGGAAAATCTAGAGAGGTGGATGTATGCCCTGGAAAGGAGAGGAATGAAGGTTATCCTCATTAAATCAGAATACATGTGTCTGAATGAGAAGGGCCCAGGAGGAACGGTGATGTTACAGGGAGCAGAGATAACGAAGGTGGAGTATTTGAAGTACTTAGGCTCAACAGTCCAGAGCAATGGAGAGTGTGGAAAAGAGGTGAAGAAGCGCGTGCAGGCAGGTTGGAATGGTTGGAGAAAAGTGTCCGGTGTAATGTGCAATAGGAGAGTATCAGCAAGAATGAAAGGAAAAGTGTACAAGATGGTGATGAGGCCAGCGATGTTGTATGGCTTATAAACAGTGGTGCTGAGGAAAAGGCAGGAGGCAGAGCTGGAGGTAGCAGAGGTGAAAATGTTGTGGTTCTCTCTGGGAGTAACGAGGATGGATAGGATCAGGAATGAGGACATCAGAGGGACAGCCCATGTAAGATGTTTTGGAGACAAAGTCAGAGAGGCTAGACTGAGATGGTTTGGACATGTACAGAGGAGGGATAGTGAGTATATTTACAGTAGGATGCTGAGGTTGGAACTACCAGGCAGAAGGCCTAGAGGAAGCCCAAAGAAGAGATTTATGGATGTGGTGAAGGAAGACGCGAAGGTTGTTGGAGTAAGAGAAGAAGGTGCAGAGGACAGGGTGAGATGGTGGTGGATGATTTGCTGTGGCGATCCCTGAAGGGAACAGCCGAAAGGAAAAGAAGAAGACTTGTGTTATTTACTTATGCGTCTATGCCATATGTCACTCAACAGGTATATAATAATACAACCAGAACAGGTCCATTGAAGAAAATTCCCAGCACTGTTGTAGGTGTATTATTAGGAACTCACATGTGCGACCCTTTTCATCGAATGCATATTTTTGTTTTCCCCCTCATAGTTTCTCAAAAGGGTGTCTCATAGGTAATTCCCAAATTTTAAAGTCACATTTTTAATTGAAGATATTAAGTCTTCAAATTATGTGCCAAATATGTCATGTATAGCCTGTGACTGCCTGGGGTCTGTTCAGGGTGTATGTACCCCACCCTCACGCACTGTCAGCTGACATGGCGCCAGCCTACCTGCAACCATAATTAGGATTAAGTGGCTTAGAAAACAAATTAAAGAATATCTCATCTTCTTCTTTTCCTTTCGGCTGTTCCCTTAAGGGTCACCACAGCAAATAATCTGTCTCCATCTCACCCTATGCTCTGCATCTTCTACTCTTACTCCAACTACCTTCATGTCCTCCTTCACCACATCCATAAATCTTCTCTATGGTCTTCCTCTAGGCTTTCTGCCTGGTAGTTCCTCAGCATCCTACTACCAATATACTCACTATCCCTCCTCTGTAACTTAAAATTATTTTATTGTAAATGAAAAGGGAATAATAGTGTTAGATTATTAGCAGGTAGGTCTGTCAACTGTCAACATATTATGTAATTGGTGCTGCTGGGTTTTCACTCACATGGTTTTCGCCCAGGTGGTTTTCGCCCAGAATGTTTAGGGTTGGGTTAGGGTGGGAAGAAAACACCTGGGCAAAAACCATGGAAATCTATGCAATTATAAATAAATACATGAAATTTAAATGCAAAACATCTTAAAATTATAGGCTTTGAAAAAAAAAAAAAAAAACAGGCAGAAACTATAAGAAAATCTTGTAATTAGAATACAGAAATGTACACAGGCAAACGAAAAAGTATAAGAAGGGAGTTGTGTCCAAATTCGAAAGATACTACAGATTATTCTGAGAACACTTTTGTAAATCTGAATGAATACAGAACAAAACCTCACACCAACGTGATCATAAATAATCCTATTAAACATTACACTCACTGTCGTGTATTAGATTGTGCACAATAGCAACCACTATCAATTTCTACCAACTACCAGCTGTCAGAAACAACTGTCATCAACACTGTATACAGTATCTCATCTGGTGGGAGACAGGACATGACAGCCCTATAGCAACTGTCAGATATTTGAATACAGTAGTTAGAATATGTTGCATATCCTTTGGTGCATAACATGTAAGTAGACGATAGCCACATAATAATATAAAAGGTGGTTTAAAAAAAATCACAAAAATGAACCAGTCTTTAAAATAATTGATTTTTCTACTGCTCTAGGGAACAAAAATGAGAGAAATTGTTTAAATAAAATGTAAACTCAAGCAGCTGGGACGCAGTGCAATGTCTTCACAGATCCATGCAGTTGGTTTAATTCTTTAAAATTCTTTAACCTGTGCTACTTTGTTCTGCGAACTAATGCAATGCAAAGCCGTTGTATTATTTACGAGATGATAAGTTTGTAAACAGGATACTCAGCACGTGATCAATCTTGACTGCGCGCTATTCGGAGCGCACATTCCTGCACATCAGCGAGTGCCGGGTGAGGTTTCTACCTGTTCATCAAATACAGCGTGACAGCGGGTCAACAGCGAGGCTGCGGACGAGGGGAAACCACAGCTGGGACTTACCTCTGCCTTTTGTCTCCTTGGCCATTTCGCAGGTGTGTGTGTGTGTGTGTGTGTGTGTGTGTGTGTGTGTGTGTGTGTGTGTGTGTTTCCCCCGCAGAAGACACAAGATTTTCAGTACTTTGGACAGCGCGCACGTTTCAGCGCAGCGGGGAAGCTACTGGTAGACGTACGCGCCGAATCAACCCCCCTCTCCCCTCCTCTCCCCACACACACACACACACACACACACACACACACACACACACACGGATTTCTGCTTCAGGATGCTCAGTACATTCTGTCTCTATAGAATCCGACACATGAAGAATAAAACGCGGCTGCTGCTGAACACACACATGCGCTCGCACCCGCGCGCGCTGGGGTCTGTAGTACTTGTGCAGTCTTCTGCGCCGACCCTCTCCAGCGCGCGGTCGGTGTGTGTGTGTGTGTGTGTGTGTGTGTGTGTGTGTGTGTGTTGCGCCTTATGTTCGACTGCCTCCAGCGGCGCAGGCGACTGCCCGCGGTTTTTCTAACTGTGACGTTCTAAAATTTAAACTGCATCACGCCAAAAACACCAACCTCCTCCTCTGAAGACATTTCGCCCATGCATTATATTCACGAGCCGTTGCATTTGTACCGAAACTGACCAGTAGATTACACGGTTGCTTGAAAGCTGGATCACCTGTTACGTACTTTGCAGAGCTCACCTTGTCTCATGTTATCAGCCACATCCGAACATGAAAAGGTACCGGCTCTTTCTCCCTCTGCAGATGCTTCTGGACCTAACCGTGTGTTTTACATTTTAGCTTCTGGGCGAAACATAGCTTTGCTGGATCATGATCTCAAAAAAAAAAAAAAAGTTACATCAACTTTGCATTCAAATCAAATAGAGGAGGCAAGTACTGTACATAATCAGGTAACATGATGCAGTAGGTATGTCATGCTTTTTTAAGGCTACTACCACATGTAAGATGTTTTGGAGACAAAAATCAGAGAGGCTAGATTGAGATGGTTTGGACATGTACGGAGGAGGAATAGTGAATATACTAGTATTGGTATGCTGAGGTTGGAACTACCAGGCAGAAGACCTAGAAGAAGACCAAAGAGGAGACTTATGGATGTGGTGAAGGAGGACATGAAGGTCGTTGGTGTAAGAGAAGAAGATGCAGAGGATAGGGTGAGATGGAGGCAGATGATTTGTTGTGGCGACCCCTGAAGGGAACAGCCGAAAGGAAAAGAAGACCCAAGACAGAGTGTGAAGTTCTCCACCTGACTGACAAAATCTGGAAATATATGTTATGAAGTCAGACTGTTTATATTGAATGAATGTGCAGCATTGCCTAGCTGAAATCTGAAAAAAAAAAAAAAAAGTTCCCTTGATGCCTCAAGTCACATAAACAAATACGAGATAGATCAAAAGGAAATAGGAAAACAGAAAAACAAATGTGCTGGAACCTTTTCAGTCCTGAATGGTAATCAAATCAGGGTCCTGTAGACCAGTGGTCCCCAATCCCCGGGCCACGGACCGGTACCGGTCCGTGGATCAATTGGCACCGGGCCGCAGAAGAAATAATTATTTATTTCTGTTTTATTTATTATCTGAGTCTAAACGATCTTTTATTTTTGAAAAAACTTTTATTTTGAAAAATGTCCGGATTCTCGTGGTTACATGTTGGTCGTTTGAGCGCTAAAATGTAACCCAGAAGAGGACACCACATGAACAGAGGCGAGTTGGATATGTTTCGAACAATAGCGGGGCTTTCGGGTGAGACTGAGCCTGAGCCTTCATTCTCCCAGCTGGTGCACCATCACCTGTGTTTTTTTTTTTTAAGAAGAGTTCGAGCTCGGTTAAAAATGTAACGCTTAATCCTGATTAGGGAGGCTGGTGCACATCTCAGCCGACTCTGGGCAAGGGCGGGATATTATATTTACAATATAAACAAGCTACCCCCCCCCCCCCCCCAGGCTGCGGTAAAAGTCATGCGTTGACCAGTCCACGGTGATAAAAAGGTTGGAGACCACTGCTGGAGACCTCTTATTAGACCTTGAGGTATCACTTGTTGTGGGGTTGGACAAGGGGTATGATGATGTCCTCCTTGTGAACTGGCGCCTGAAACTTAAGGAGCACCCCAAAGGAAGATGTACCAGTAGACGGACTGGTCAGAGAATTGTGTGTATATTTGATCCTCTAGAATTGAGTCCTTCAGGAAGCAGGGTTTTGGGTAAACATGCGCTGAGGTATGCCTTCCAACTCTGGTTTTGAATATTCTGTCTTTCCATTAGTCGAAAGGCTGTAAACCTGGTGAAAGAGTCAGTGTTGCTCTATGGCTTTACAGAAAGTTCTCCAAATCTGGGCACCAAACTGAGTGTCTCACTGATGTTTGATGGGATTCAATGGATCCCAAAAGCATGTAGAACCAGGAGACTAGCAGGCTCACAGGCACAGGGGAGTTAAGGAAGGGCGATAAAGTGAACCAGCTGGAAGAGTCAGTCAATGAGAGCAAGTACTACTGTCTTCCTTTTGGCTTTTTCCCTTTTACTCGGGAGTCGCCACAGCAAATCATCTGATTCGCACGTTTGATTTGGCAGAGGTTTTTACGTCGGATGCCCTTCCTGTCACAACCCTTTTAGCAAGGGACAGAAACACTCTGACGGCTTTGCAGCTACTCTTTACGAAAGTCAGCAATGGTTCTTTTACATGCCTCACACCATAGACAGTGAGAGACATGGCCCACCTTTGATAACCCAGTTAGCTGCACTGGGGGGGGCAGTGACAACCTTGTGGAGAGTGGGACTCGAACCCCCAATCTTTGGATCGGCGATCCAGCACCCTATACCACTAGACCACCACTGCCCACTACAGTGTTACCTTATGAGGGGTGGGTAGGCTTGTGACAAAACTGAATACAAAATTGGGTGACTCTGATAGGCAGAAGACGAAGAAGCCCAGAGGGTGGTCAATGTGAGGTCTTACTGTAGGTGGAGACATAGGCCTGGGGTTCAGCACAGTGAGCCACTAGAAATGTCACTTTAAAAGCCCGGTCCAGCAGCATAACAGTTTGTTCCCCAGGAGTCTCTGGGTTACCAGCCATACCTGTTGTTGGATATGTTATTGGGAATTCCTGGAGAAAATAAGAATGGCATCCAAGTACACAACTATATGTGACACGCTCCAGCATAATACGGATTAAGTCGGCATACCTGTACAAAAGTGCGATATTGCCACGTCAAAAGTACATCCTTCAACATGGCAAAAGGTCAAATATCTACAAACACAATCTATCCATGCTAAAATTTAAGTTTAAGAAAGTGTCCCATGTCAAAGTTGTTGTAAAGCAATGGGAATATCCACTTCTTTTTCTGATTTTCAATCCATTTTTGAGAGTGCTCACATTATTTCCCTATTATCCATTTTCAGTAACACAATACTGTACTCACTTAAGGAATCCTAGAAGGGTTCCCTGAATCATGGTGGTAAACAAAATAAAAGTCTCAACACAGACATGACTTGGTGTAAATAGAACTCATCTGTTGCTAGGTAGATTCTAGATTCAGGCATGCTGCCTGATTGAGAGCTGGAATCATTTAGTTTATGGATGCTGTGGAGTTTCAAACACCGGCATTCAGAAACTCATTCTGTAGCTGTAACAGATATTTTCCTAAAAGAAGCATTTCCTAAGTTGCCACATACAAAGTGATGTCACTTGGTCAATATTCATGCTATAATCATGGTTCAGTTCATTAGTTCATCCTAATTTCCTATTTAAATCCCAATCATAGTTCAAATCCTAATTAAATCCCATCATAGTTCATCCTAATTAGGGTCGCGAAGAGGCTGGTGCCCATCCCAGCCGACTCCGGGCGAGGGCAGAGTACACCCTGGACAACTCGCGAGGCAATCGCAGGGTGGAAACATGCTAACGGCTTTGCAGCCTACTCTTGAGGAACGTGAGCAATGGTTCTTTTACATGCCCCACACCATAGACAGTGAGAGACATGGCCAGCCTTTGATAACCCAGTTAGCTGCAATTGGGGGGGGGACAGTGACAACCTTGTGGAGATTGGGACTCAAACCCCAACCTTAGGATCAGCGATCCAGCACCCTATACCACTAGGCCACCACTGCCCCTCGCTATAATCATGCGGTACTTAATTTTGAAACATATTCAATAAGCTTTCCAAACATGGGAATATCTGATTATGTTAAATTTCTGACTTAATCCAGCTGGAACGAGTCACATATAATGATTTTGTAAAGCCCTAAGGACATCACCCTCAGTGCAGCCAACTGGGTTGTCAAGGGCCGGCCGTGTCTCTCATTGTCTATGTAGTGAGGCAGGTAAAAGAACCATTGCTGACTTTCGTCAAGAGTAGCTGCATAGCGGTCAGTGTGTTTCTGCCCTGCGATGGCCTGTCAAGATGTTCAGGGTGTACTCTGCCCTTGCCCTGAGTCAGCTGAGATGGGCGTTCGCCTCCCCATGACCCTAAATAGGATTAAGCGGTTCAGAAAATGAATGAATGAACATGACCACTCTAATTCTTTTGCTTATTTCTTTCATTAATTTCAACAAAATCCATGTTATGTACAATGTAACTGTAGAATGTTAATACGTTAATAATGCATAATGTTAATTGGTCACATAATTCAAATGATTATACTTTATTATTGTACATTAGATTTAGAAAAGCAATGAAAGAAATTTAAGGAGGTACCATTATCTAGTCAACTAGCTGTGCCATACCATCATGCTTTACATCATTTGGTACATAAACTATCATCTTGGCGTGTGTGTGCTAGTTGCAAACAACAGCATGGTGGCCTGTGTGTGATTGCTATAATGGAACAGTACTTGAGGTCTGCCAAAGCCTGCCTGCTGAGATCTTTTTTGCACTCTCTCAATGTGAGAGGTGATTCTGGAGATTTTCAGATAAAAATACAGGACTCCAGTTCAACCAACGCTCTCCATTGCCACTGTATTACTAACAAATTTCTATTAAATCGTAATTAATAATACTTGTGCGGTTACTCATTCATGTATGTATCCCAGGACATTGTACAAGAGGCATGCAAGTCTAAAGCTTAAAGTTTCAAAATTATAATGAATAGATTTGTAAAATAAACTCAATTATGGATTGCAGCAAAAGAATCAAATTGAT
Organism: Plotosus lineatus; assembly: GCA_024760905.1. Taxonomy (NCBI): domain Eukaryota; kingdom Metazoa; phylum Chordata; class Actinopteri; order Siluriformes; family Plotosidae; genus Plotosus; species Plotosus lineatus. Next base: position 22,163,539 of record CM045747.1, on the reverse strand, counting down.
TGAATACAGGGTGGTAAATCAACACTGGTGATTTTCCTGTGTGAAGTGCACAATAACTACTGCAATGTTTTCCCCACTTTTGTGCAAATGTGCTCAACTCCACTGCACTCAGACTACTTTTGTGTGGGCTTGAAGTTCCTGCTCATAAATTTCTGTGCACTCTTACTGTTTTTTAAGAATAATCATCTCAGTCTCTACAAATCACTAGAATCCAAATTTAACCAATCGTATCATCAATGCATCCTGAAAAGCATTCTTTTTCATGTGGGCAGGTTACTGTTTAGTCCTTAGCTGAGGTTCTTGACTTGTATGATTCACAGTAATGGAGGGATTAGAGGCTGAAGCCACTTTACCACTGAACACAAACCCACCTGGAAGTAATTGAGTGCAATCAGTGTGAGGCAGTGATGATGCAGTGTTCAAAATGTTACCATACACAAATTGAAGGTAATATATTATAGATTACTATTTATACGTGATACATAATGTAACTATTTTAATTACTTCAAGAAATTATGAAATTAATATTATTTATTTATTTATGGATAGTATAGAAAAGTTGGTGGTCAGCTGGGCAACTTGTGTAGCCTGATGGGGAGTAACTAGTTAATAAAATTTCAAGTAAATGTAATTGTAATCCACAATATTTACTGAATACAAAAAAATCTAACATGTAATTTATGCATTTTGTAGCATCACCCAACACAATACTTTAAAATACTAAGTTATTTAACATTGTAAAGGGATCAAATGATCAGTGTATCTTACTTTTCTGCTACAGCATTGCTACCACACAATAGTGTGCAAAACAGCATGTTTGTGTGTGCGTGTGTGTGTGTGTGTAACTGGCATGTAAAGAAAAAGTGGACAAGTTCTCTTTTGGGACTGCTTCCAGCTGATCTGTAAGGTTGTTTGTACAAATTCGGATAGTATGTTTAAATATAGTTAAACCAAATTACTCTCAGTGGACTATCAAGAAAATATTTTTTCCTGTTGCATTGCAATGCTAATGATGTGGTGTGACTGGTTACTTGAATTGCCCATTCAAACTGTTTTTTTTTTATTATTTTAACTCTTGCAGTTATTATTGTACATATGATTACTGTGCTACAGATAATTTAAGAGCTAACAGGCATGCAGGAGAAATGAAGAACAATTATCACGCTACCGGCGGCACGGTGGCATAGTGGTTAGCACGTCCGCCTCACAGCAAGAAGGCCCGGGTTCGATTCCCGGCCTGGGCGTTTCTGTGTGGAGTTTGCATGTTCTCCCCATGCTTGTGCGGGTTTCCCCCGGGTGCTCCGGTTTCCTCCCGCAATCCAAAGACGTGCACTGTAGGTTAATTGGCCGTTCTAAATTGACCGTAGATTCTCTCCTGCAGCGGCACTGGAACCCAGTCGTATCGGCACTTGCCTTTCCATTGGATCCTTCTGGTGGCGCCGAGACGGGGGACTTGCTGCTTGGGTAACAGCCTGTCCCTCATTACTCCCTACCCGGGCTCTGCGCACTGGGGACTATCACCAGTCGGGATACCAGCCAGAGCGCAGCCATAGTCCTTCAGGACTGACGGAGGCCTACCATCACGCTACCAGAACAAATATAAATAATAAAGGGGTCTGCTTACTGCTTACCTGAAGCCACAAGATATGACACACTGGGATGCATTTTGATTATCCACAAATTGCTGGGTTGTGTAATAGGCATACACTATATTGGAAAAGTACTTACATGAAATGTCCTGTTCTTTTTGAGAGTCAAGGCCAGAAAAAAAGAAAAATAATAAGCCTACTTTCAGTGAGATCACAGGGTGCAAAAAACTCCAGGGAACCCAAGAGAATTTACAAAAATTGCAGAAAAATACACAACACAAAACAGAGTAATGAGCTTCTATCACTTTGCATTTTGTATTTCTTTCCCTTTATTGTGATCTTATAGATCAGGATTTCCCCTCACCTGCCACACTCTGATCACATGGCATGCAGGACTTTACATCCAGCTGTCTGAACATAAGGGGATTTTCGTACACGACTTATCTATTAGGGTCATATGACCGGCCGCAGGGAGGGGGTAGGGAATTGCACCAATCTATCACAGGGCTAATACAGAGACAAACAACAATTTACTTTTACATCTGTCTGTAATTTGGAGTAGCCACTATTTTTTATGGTTCCAGGTCCAATGATGTCTGTCTGTCTTCCTTTCGGCTTTTTCCCTTTCACTCGGGAGTCATCACAGCGAATCATCTGATTCGCACATTTGATTTTGGCAGAGGTTTTTTTTTACGTCGGATGCCCTTCCTGTCACAACCCTTTTAGCAAGGGACAGAAACACGCTGACGACTTTGCAGCTACTCTTTACGAAAGTCAGCAATGGTTCTTTTACATGCCTCTCACCATAGACAGTGACAGACATGGCCCGCCTTTGATAACCCAGTTAGCCGCACTGGGGGGGGGAGTGACAACCCTGTGTAGAGTGGGACTCGAACCCCCAACCTTTGGATCAGCGATCCAGCGCCCTATACCACTAGACCACCACTGCCCCCCCCAGGTCCAATGATGTAAGCAGGTAAAAAAAAAATGTCTACTGTTCTGGAGCAAGTAAATCAGGGTTTAAGTCAAAGAAAACAACAAACTTTTTCTGCATGAAATTCTTAGTCTTTACGTAATTTGAAATTCAAGCTTTAAAACTCTCAAAAATAAAATGTACACTACTGTGTTATTTGAATGTAAATCTTCCCAACTAGGCTACCAAAGCATAAAACTGATTTTATGACATGGCAGCAGACAGTGAAAAGAATTAATGCAGGATTGCAGTGTTTTATTTTCATAAAACTGACCTTATTAACCAGAACCGTTTATGTGAGATTACTGTTTAAATGACAGCACTACATGGATTAAAGTGCTTAGCCATTAACCCAAAGTGTCTCATGAGCTCAACCAAGGAGATTTGTCTTTATTAAGGCAGTTAAACAGCTTCCGATTTTTTTTTATTTGCATATTAATTCAACTGCCCAGTAATACAGTCACACCAGCGCATATGATGACACACTGTACGATTGTACTGTATAATATAATGTAAAATTTAATTTGCACCACAACCACCATAACCCTCCCCAGTGCTTTTTTTAATTAGTTTAGCATATTGTGAAGCCTTAATTATTAATATGTGCATATTAAATTTTGAAGTCAGGATTAAATGTGGAACTGTATCATGCACTCCACCTCATCAGACCTGTGACCCTATGAGCAGTAGATTGATATACTAGTCCTTCTCAAAAAATTAGCATATTGTGATAAAGTTCATTATTTTCTGTAATGAACTGATACAAATTAAACTTTCATATATTTTAGATTCATTACACACCAACTGAAATATTTCAGGTCTTTTATTGTTTTAATACTGATGATTTTAAGATAAGATAAGATACAGCTTTATTAATCTCACAATGGAGAAATTCACTGTTACAGGCTCTTGAGGTACCATCAGTAGGGGGTGCAAAAGTAGATACAAATACAAACATACACACATACATATATATTATATAAGTAAATAAATTAATAGATACATAAATAGTAGAAATTAATAAACAATAAAAGAAAAGAAGGGAACGGCTTTGTAGACTGGCCTATATTCAAGTGTACATGTATCTGAGTGCAGAGTAGATGGGTTGATATGGTTCACAGTCAGTGGGGTAGATGTGGTTGATTAAAGTGCACGGGGTTTTTATTGCACATAACCGGTATTTTCACAGACAGTTACAAAGTGGCGTTGTACAGTCTGACAGCGGTGGGAATGAACGACCTGCATACAACCTTTGGCATACAGCTCATGAAAACACAAAATTCCTATCTCAAAAAATTAGCACATCATGACAAGGTAGTCTAAATGAGCTATTAACCTAATCATCTGAATCAACAAATTAACTCTAAACACCTGCAAAAGATTCCTGAGGCTTTTAAAAACTCCCAGCCTGGTTCATTACTCAAAACCGCAATCATGGGTAAGACTGCCGACCTGACTGCTGTCCGGAAGGCCATCATTGACACCCTCAAGCAAGAGGGTAAGACACAGAAAGAAATCTCTGAGCGAATCGGCTGTTCCCAGAGTGCTGCATCAAGGCACCTCAGTGGGACGTCTGTGGGAAGGAAAAAGTGAAAGAAGGGCCGATTCCAGACCTTGGGGGGCCTGTGGAAGCAGTGGACTGAGTCTGGAGTAGAAACATCATTAGAGTGACCGTGCACAGGCGTGTGCAGGAAATGGGCTACAGGTGCCGCATTCCCCAGGTCAAGCCACTTTTGAACCAGAAACGGCGGCAGAAGTGCCTGACCTGGCTACAGAGAAGCAGCACTGGACTGTTGCTCAGTGGTCCAAAGTACTTTTTTCGGATGAAAGCAAATTTTGCATGTCATTCGGAAATCAAGGTGCCAGAGTCTGGAGGAAGACTGGGGAGAAGGAAATGCAAAAATGCCTGAAGTCCAGTGTCAAGTACCCACAGTCAGTGATGGTCTGGGATGCCATGTCAGCTGCTGGTGTTGGTCCACTGTGTTTTATCAATGGCAGGGTCAATGCAGCTCGCTATCAGGAGATTTTGGAGCACTTCATGCTTCCATCTGCTGAAAAGCTTTATGGAGATGAAGATTTTCATTTTTCAGCACGACCTGGCACCTGCTCACAGTACCAAAACCACTGCTAAATGGTTTACTGACCATGGTATTACTGTGCTCAATTGGCCTGCCAACTCTCCTGACCTGAACCCCATAGAGGATCTGTGGGATATTGTGAAGAGAAAGTTGAGAGACACCAGACCCAACACTGTGGATGAGCTTAAGGCCGCTATCGAAGTATCCTGGGTCTCCATAACACCTCAGCAGTGCCACAGGCTGATATCCTCCATGCCACGTCACATTGAAGCAGTCATTTCTGCAAAAAGGATTCCCGACCAAGTATTGAGTGCATAACTGAACATAATTATTTAAAGGTTGACTTTTTTGTATTAAAAACACTTTATTGGTCAGATGAAATATGCTAATTTTTTGAGATAGGAATTTTGGGTTTTCATGAGCTGTATGCCAAAATCATCAGTATTAAAACAATAAAAGACTTGAAATATTTCAGTTGGTGTGCAATGAATCTAAAATGTATGAAAGTTTAATTTTTATCAGTACATTTCAGAAAATAATGAACTTTATCTCAATATGCTAATTTTTTGAGAAGGAATAGTACAGTACTTATTTATATATAACAATATTAACATTACATGTATATATTAATACCATCATAGCAATGCGCATAGGCCTGCTGGGCACATGCCGCACATATAACACTCACAGTGACACTGACGGCTCAGGAAAGTCCGTCAAACTCTAGAACTTTACGATAAGAACATGCAATATGATTTATCAGATGAATCACATTAATTTTATCATTGTTCTGGAGAGAAGTGAAATGTGATTTACCTGAATCTGGAACGATTTGGAGCATGTTGCAGAGTCCACAAGTTGTGTGATGTCATTTTTTCAGAGTTGACAGATATTATTGCCACGTTTAGCTAAAAAGAAAAAAAAAAAACATGCATGGTTAATGTGTCTTGTTGGAGATCAGGTTTGTGGGATCGCTTCCCACTTTTGCTCATTTTAAAATAAATGTTAAAGCAAAAATCTAGATGTAGGAGGTCAGTACATTTCTGAGCAATTAGCAAAATGAACCATGGTTTTGTTTTTAGCGGGAATTTATGTATCCGGTATAAAAAAAATTCTATTGACTGAAGGCTTTCGTGACAATCCACACTGCCCAATCACGGCATGGCTCTTATTATATGTCATTGATCTCCACACACTCAATGAGAGGACGGAAACACGATTGTGTCAGGATTGCATGCCACAACCTCTGCGGTCGCCATTTTTTTTTTTTTTCAACGAAAGCATTACTTCCGGTTCTATTAGCGGAAATAGCTGAAGTTATTTTTTTATTGTTCCGAAGTTTTTCGAATGCATGTGAAAAAAAACGGATTTGCTTCAGAGTATCGCAATACGTACATATTTTTTGCACGTTAGAACCGGTTTAAACCGATAAACTGGTTTTATTGCACAGCTCTAATAGTTTTACTCAAAATCATTTACTGAATAAAAAAACTACCAACCAAGGGATGCAGCTGATGAGTTGATTCATTTTGGTTAATTTTTCTCTTCTTTAAAGAGTACCTGCATAACGACACATAAGGACGTGGGAGTGGACGGGCATCTTGCTGCCTGGATTATTGACTACCTTACTAACCGTCCACAGTACGTGCGGCTGCGCGGCTGTAAGTCAAAGGTGGTAGTCTGTAGCACGGGGGCACCGCAGGGCACCGTCCTCTCACCCTTCCTTTTTAACATCTATACCTCGGACTTCATATATAACACAAACAGCTGCCACCTCCAGAAGTTCTCGGACGACTCCGCCATCGTGGGCCGTGTGTCAGAGGGGAACGAGCTGGAGTACCGGTCGGTCATCGGCGACTTCGTGGACTGGTGTGAGCGCAACCACCTGTGCTTGAACACTAGGAAGACGAAGGAGATGGTGGTCGACTTCAGGAGAAGCACTCAAACACACACACACACACATTTACTAGTGAACATCCAGGGACAGGACATTGAGACAGTGGACAGTTTCAAGTACCTGGGTGTTCACCTTAACAATAAACTGGACTGGTCCCACAACACCAACGCCCTGTACAAGAAGGGCCAGAGTCGCCTCCACCTTCTGAGGAGACTCAGGTCCTTCGGCATATGCAGACCTCTGCTCAGGACATTTTATGACTCTGTGGTAGCCTCTGCAATCCTCTACGCTGCCATCTGCTGGGCCCCGGGCAGCACAGAGCGGGACAGAAAGAGACTGAACAAGCTGGTCAGGAGGGCCAGCTCTGTCCTCGGCTGCCCACTGGACTCTGTGGAGGAGGTGAGTGAGAGGAGGATGGTAGCAAAGCTCACATCCATCCTGTCCAACAGCTCTCACCCACTGCACCAGACTGTCGAGGAGCTAAGCAGCTCCTTCAGTGTACGACTGAGGCATCCTCAGTGCAGGAAGGAGCGCTACCGCAGGTCGTTCATTCCCACCGCTATCAGACTGTACAACGCCACTTTGTAACTGTCTGTGAAAATACCGGTTATGTGCAATAAAAACCCCGTGTACTTTAATCAGCCACATCTACCCCACTGACTGTGAACCATATCAACCCATCTACTCTGCACTCAGATACATTACACTTTAATATAGGCCAATCTATAAAGTTGCTCCATTCTTTTCTTTTCTTTTATTGTTTAGTAATTTATACTATTTATGTATCTATTTATTTATTTACTTATATAATATATATGTATGTGTGTATGTTCGTACTTGTACCTATTTTTGCACCCCCTACTGATAGTACCTCAAGAGCCTGTAACAGTGAATTTCTCCATTGTGAGATTAATAAAGCTGTATCTTATCTTATCTTATCATAAGTCATTCTGACAGCATAATTTGTGCCTATGTAACATTGTGCTTATCCACCATTAAAAGTACGAAACTGGTAATTTTATCCCAGGGATTCGTGCTGTGCTAAACTGCAGGGGTTAGCAGCTTAGTTGTTGTTTTTCCTCAGAAGTGAAGTCAATTACTGTATATCAACTTGGTGACATCACTTCCATAGAAGAACATCTGCTAACCTGCTCTTATGGAGTCATTGAGGTGTTATATTCTAGTGACTCTGAAGACAAGAATGCTGCCAGAGATGTGTGTGATCGTAGGTCCAAAATGGCTTATGCAACTGACATTTTGTCAACTCAGCTTTCCTGTGTTCAGCCGGTTTAGGAGAAAAAAGGACTATTAAAGGAATTTCTGCAGTTGTTGGTTGTGCAGCACAACACTGGCTGATATGTTCTACTACAAGGAGTCAGTGACATAGGCCAGCCGATCCAATGAGTTTTTGTCACTACCAGGCTGGAACAGTCAATCAGACAGGCAATATGTCTCTGAGCATGCCTAGGGTCATAACACTCAGATGCGCTTTGAAAACAGGCAAGGACTGCTGCTGCCAATAGGATCCGCTTGATGTTAAACGTGATTGTTTTGAATAGCGAGTAGCACAAAATTCACTAAAGGTACTCTTTAAACATTTAAGTGTTAATGATCCTCGTTGAGGGCAGTGGTGGTCTAGTGGTATAAGGCGCTGGATCGCTGATCCAAAGGTTGGGGGTTCGAGTCCCACTCTGCACAAGGTTGTCACTGTGCCCCACCCCCCAGTGGAGCTAACTGGGTTATCAAAGGCTGGCCATGTCTCTCACTGTCTATGGTGTGAGGCATGTAAAAGAACCATTGCTGACTTTCGACAAGAGTAGGCTGCAAAGCCGTCAGCGTGTTTCTGCCCTGTGATGGCCTGGCGAGCTGTCCAGGGTGTACTCTGCCCTCGCCCTGAGTTGGCTGGGATGGGTGCCAGCCTCCCCGTGACCCAAGTTAGGATTAAGTGGGTACAGAAAATGAACTGATGATGATGATCCTTGTTGAATCAAACAGACTTATTTTGATGTTTTGGTGTTGTTTACATTTACTTGTGTGTGGGGACACTTATTGAGATTTTTGGGTTTGGAAAAGTAACAAAATGAGCTCCCTGTAGCTTTTAAAGAATATCTTTTGGCAGAACTGCACATTCCCCCAAATGTATCTGTCTGTCTTCCTTTCGGCTTTTTCCCTTTTACTCAGTAGTCGCCACAGCGAGTCATCTGATTCGCACGTTTGATTTGGCAGAGGTTTTTACGTCGGATGCCCTTCCTGTCACAACCCTTTATAGCAAGGGACAGAAACACGCTGACGACTTTGCAGCTACTCTTTACGAAAGTCAGCAATGGTTCTTTTACATGCCTCTCACCATAGACAGTGACAGACATGGCCCGCCTTTGATAACCCAGTTAGCTGCACTGGGGGGGGGGGGCAGTGACAACCTTGGGGAGAGTGGGACTTGAACCCCCAACCTTTGGATCAGCGATCCAGTGCCCTATACCACTAGACCACCACTGCCCCCTAATTCCCCCAAATGTATCTAAGAAATATTATTGAAGAAGCAGTAAAGAGATCCTTATAGTTTCTCTATAATCCTCTATCTGATTGTGGGAGGGTTTGCCAGTATGAGAGCTGGAGGTGTGTGTTTCAGAAAATGAGCTTTTGACTAGTTAAAATTGTACATGTGACTGACAGGGGGAGAAAGAAAAAAAAAGCTCTTTAGGTATGTCTCTATGAAATTGGTACATCTAACCACTGGAATATTTGCTCATTCTTTAAGCAAAAAACTTCCAGCTCATTCAAGAATTTCTCTTTCTCGTGAATGTCACTGTAAATAACACCATCTCTCAATTCTGACTAGATTTCAGGTTCACCCTGATGAAATACATTTCTACAGCATTATTCTATCACCACCATTCTTCACTGTGAGGATAATATTCTTAGGGTGATGAGAGGTGTTGGATTCACACCAGACAAAAAAAAAAAAAAAAAAATCAGCTTAATTTTTTTTCTGCCCAGAGAATATTTTTCCACGTCTAAATTTGCTTTCATATTTTTACTGCAAGTAATGGCTTTTTCTTGCCACACTTCCATAAAGATCAGCTCTGTTGAGTGTGAACAGATACACCAGTCTGTGCGGTGACGCTTTACAGCTCCTTCAGGTTTATGTTTGGTGTCTTTGTTGTTTCTTTTATTTAGAGCATTTAACAGATGCTCTTAACCAGAGCAACTTGCAGACGTGCTTTAAAGTCTCTATCAGTGAATATATTCTTGTACTGGTTTGTTAGAACACAGACTAAGTATACCGTCAATCAAACTCAAATGGTAGGTGCTGTGTGTGTGGGCAGGGCTTGTGCTGTGTGTGTTTGTATACAGCATAGTGCTTAATCTAATTACTGCTGAAAAAGGTAAGTTTACAGTAGTCGTTTGAAGATACCAAGTGACTTTGTGGTAGGAAGGTGCAGGTCCGATTTTGGCTTTGTAGGCAAGCATTATTGTTTTAAATCTAATGCAAGCAGCTACAGGAAGCCAGTGGAGAGGTTGCAGCAGTGGTGTGGTGTGGGAAAATTTGAGACAGTTGAAAACGAGCTGTGCAGCTGCATTCTGGATCATTTGCAGAGGTTGAATAAAGCTTAAAGGTAGATCTGCCAGGAGTGAGTTGCAGTGATCTAGTCTTGAGATGAATAAGTATTTGAGTTGCCTTCCTGGAAAGAGGTGAATGAATCCTTTGGATATTAAAGAAAAGATATTGATATGATCAAGAAAGCATAATGAAATGAAAAGAGAAGAACGGGTACTTATCGATGGTTACTCCAAGACTTCGTGCAGTGTCTGAAGGAGTGACCACAGCATTGTCCAAGAAGATTGCAAGATCTTGTTGTGGGGATGAGTCAGCTAATATTAACAGCAATTCAGTCTTGCTGGGATTATGCATCAGCTGGTGAACCGCCGTCCATGAGGAGATGCTTGCCAGGCATGCAGAGAAATTGGATCCAGTGAGCAGGTGGTAGGGTTGCATGGTGAAATTAATTGCTGGAAGTCTTCATTTGTGAGATTGGAAAACTGTGCAAGGGAATGGGAAGTGGATTCTATGCTGTGTAGTGCAGGAGTTGGGGTGGGAGTTTCATCTTCCTACCAAAGAAGTCAGCAAAGGCAGGTGGAGCAGATGGATTGAGTAATGATGAAAAGATGTTGTGAAGTTTGCATGGGTCTTGTGTGGCAGTGTCCAACTTTTTCTTGTAGAAAGTTGTCTTAGCAGAAGTCACATCAGATGAAAATGTGGATAGGAGAGCATGGTAGGAGGCCAAATCTGATTCAAGTTGAGATTTCTTCTATTTTCTCTCAGCTGCTCTGAGTTGACTACAATTGCTTCAAAGTAGCTCTGAGAGCCAAGGAGCAGAACAAGAAGTCTTCTTGGATTTTGTCAACACAAAGATCAGAGGCGATCCATAGAAGCAGAGAGTGAAGCAAGAAAAGTGTCAGTAGCAGATTCAAGTGTTTGGGGAAAAAAGGAGACTGGGTTAGGAAGATAAGATAGAGTACAGGAAGCAACAGATGAAGGAGATAGAGTTTGGAGATTTTGTTGAGTGGGGGAAGAAAATTGTGAGCTACTGTTAGATAGAATAAGTAAGTTGATTGTAAAGGAAAGCAAGTGGTGGTCAGAGATGTGTGGTGGAGTGGAATTTATGCCTGTGACTGGAGAAGGATGACTGGAGAAGGATGACTGGAGAAGGATGACTGAAAACAAGATCTAAGAGCTTCCCTCTTTGTGTGTGGGAGAGCAGTTATTAAAAGTTAAAGAAAAGGGAGAGCGCAAGAAGACTGGAGCTTGTCAGAGGGGAGATTAAAGTCTCCCAGTAGAGTGAGAGGGATTTTGTCGGTGGGGGAAAGTGCCGAGTGTGTCCATTTCTTCCAGAAAGTGTTCTAGGGATCCAGGAGGGTGGTAGATAATAATGACGAGATTGGTTGGAGAGCAGACTTTTACTGCATGAAGCTCAAAGGAGGAGATGATTAGATGAGACAGAGAAAGTGGTGTAATTCCGATCCCTCAAGGAATCAAATTAAAGTTGAGTTTGTCAAGCAGGGAATGCGCTTTGAATTCACGTCTTGTGGGCGTGGCCCACAGTGCGCGCACGAGAGAGGGGGAGAGAGAGAGAGAGAGAGAGAGAGAGAGAGAGAGAATAACACTTTAGTTTTTAGTTTAGTTTTTTAAATTGTTTTAATTCAGTAAATGGTCAAGCAGGGAATGCGCTTTGAATTCATGTCTTGTGGGCGTGGCCCGCAGCACGCATGTGCCCGCGCGGGACAGACAGAGAGAGAAGGAATAACGCTTTAGTTTTTTAACTTGTTTAATTCAGTAAATGTTTAATAAATGTGGGTGAATTTGAGTTTATTGGCATCCCGATCCCTCAAGGAATCAAATTAAAGTTGAGTTTGTCAAGCAGGAATGTGCTTTGAATTCACGTCTTCTGGGCGTGGCCCGCAGCGCGCACGCAAGAGAGAGAGAGAGAGAGAGAGAGAGAGAGAGAAGGAATAACGCTTTAGTTTAGTTTTTTAAGTTGTTTAATTCAGTAAATGTTTAATAAATGTGGGTGCATTTGAGCTCATCTGGAATTCCGATCCCTCAAGGAATGCGCTTTGAATTCACGTCTTGTGAAGGAGAGAGAGAGCGAGAGCGGTGTGTGTGTGTGTGTGTCTGTGTGTGTGTGTGTGTGTGTGTGTGTGTGTGTGTCTGTGTGTGTGTGTGTGTGTGTGTGAATAAAAATGTTTAATAATGGTTTAATTAATAAATATGTTAATAAAATTGTTTAATAAATAATTTTCTTTTACTTTTAACACATATTTCATTCAAAATTGTTGTACTTTTATCATTTTTAACAGGTTTATGGGGTTTATCCAGTCCAAGGACTGGAGCCTTGGAACGAATTAGGCGTTTAACATGTAAAATGCAACCCCTACTTATGAAATCCCTGCTATACGAAAAGGGCTCTGGAACGTAATTCGTAAATTGGGGGCCGACTGTATATGTATATATATATATATATATATATATATATATATATATATATATATATATATATATATATATATATATATATAATAAATTTAAAAATGCAGCCATGAGGGGGGGGGGGGCACTAACCAGTGACTCTCCCCCTTATGGCGGTCCCAAGCCCGGAGGAATACAGAGGGTTGTGTCAGGAAAGGCATCCGACGTAAAACCAATGCCAAACTTTTATGATGCAAATCAGAAGTATTACTCCCATACCGGATTGGTCGAGGCCCGGGTTAACAACGACCGCCATCAGTATGGTAAAGGAAGACATGAAGGTCGTTGGAGTCAAAAAAGAAGATACAGAGGACAGGGTGAGATGGAGACGGATGATTTGCTGTGGCGACCCCTGAAGGGAGCAGCCGAAAGGAAAAGAAGAAGAAAGAAGATATATAAAATAAAAATAAATAAAAGAAAATCTCTGTTCAAGAACAAAAAGGTAATAGCTGAGAAACTTAAAGTTGTGGTATCGCTGAGAGTATTTTTATCCCTTCTTTCACCATGCCAGTGCTCTACCACTGCCTGAGCTGTCACTTGATTGATGTGTGTGTATAGATAGCGTTCCTTTTTTTTTCTTGCTTCCAGCTATGAACTAAATAAGATCATTACTCTACAGATCAGCCACAAAGTGTTGCATATAATTACACGGGGCCTTTATCATGCAGATTATGATTAGAAGGGTAGGCCAAACTTCTCAACACTGCACCCAGGCAGGAGTGAGAACAGCGCAGAAGTTAAACTTCATATGTTGGGTAAACAACCATAAGTGAATAATGTATAAATTTCGGCACGGCCTAAAAGTGGAGCTCCCGTATTATTTCCCTTACTTAAGTTTTTTTGTTCGAACGCACAAACTCCACACACTTATTCTATGTATATCAATATGAATTAATTTTATAGTAACTTATTTATTGAAGGGAATAAAAATGAGGTAACAAAACACATAATGTTGACATGTAAAGTACACCATTTAGAACCATAGGTTTAGTGAACATTTCAATAATACAAGAATATCATTCACTGTTTATTTCTGAATTGCATACTCTGCTACAAAACATCAAAAATATAATGTATCATAGTAAGAGTGCTTATCCATAGGATGAAAAAACCCCAATGCAAGCTCTGCTATCACCGCAGGGTAGCAAGATGCCAGCCATTCAATAAGCACATGAGATGTGCCAGAAAGTGCTTCCTCAATGTGATTAAGTTAAAAGCCTTCCGATTCAAATGAGTAATGCATTGTAAGGCAGCAATAGGTTATTTTGGCAGCTTAACAATCTAAGTTAAATTCTGCATATGACACAAAGAATTCTGTTTACATTATTTTTAAAAAAAGAAGTAGTATTTTATTTCATTTTAAAAAGTGAAACAAGTAACAGTTTGGAAGGGAAGCTCGAGTAGAATAAGATACCATCACTCAGACATTCATTTCCATTATGATAGATATACACTGGCATGAGAAATTTCACCACAGGGTTCCCATGCGTACACTTACACCAGAGAAATGGACAAATAGACACACTATTGACGTTCCAAAAAGTAACTCGATAGTTAAATGCTTTTTACTATTAATGGGACTCCACAAAGCACTGCACAGGAGCTCAGCTATTATAATACAGTACGTACTACAATACATGAGTCACATGCGTGGTTCAGGGTTTTTCATTATTATTATTATTATTATTATTATTATTATTATTGTGTTGTTGCTACTATTTTTATATGTTTAAAATAAAGTGTTTGATTTCAGCCATTCAACAAAACCATTGGACTCAAAAACCCATCCCATCAGAGGCCAGAAACAAATAGACCAATATAATGCATAGTAGAAATAACAGATGTAAATACGGGGCAGTGGTGGTCTAGTGGTATAGGGCGCTGGATCGCTGATCCAAAGGTTGGGGGTTCGAGTCCCACCCTCCACAAGGTTGTCACTGTCCCCCCCCCCAGTGCAGCTAACTGGGTTATCAAAGGCGGGCCATGTCTCTCACTGTCTATGGTGAGAGGCATGTAAAAGAACCATTGCTGACTTTCGTAAAGAGTAGCTGCAAAGTCGTCAGCGTGTTTCTGTCCCTTGCTAAAAAGGGTTGTGACAGGAAGGGCATCCGACGTAAAAACCTCTGCCAAATCAAACGTGCGAATCAGATTGATTGAAACATATTTTATTCATTGAAGAAAGGGATTGGGCACAAGTTATCCAACTTAGTGAAGCCCTCTCCACAGATTATTTAGCCAATTAACCTACTGTGCATGTTTTTGGACTGTGGGAGGAAACCAGAGTACCTGGAGGAAACCCACGCAAGCACAGGAATAACATGCAAACTCCACACAGAAACGCCCAGGCTTGGATTCGAACCCAGGCCTTCTTGCTGTGAGGCGGGTGTGCTAACCACTACGCCATCGTGCTGCATCAGATGATTCACTGTAGTGACTCCCGAGTAAAAGGGAAAAAGCCGAAAGGAAGACAGACAGAGATAACAGATGTAAACACACACACACACACACACACACACACACACTTCTGTTGCTGAGAACAGGGTCAATAGCAATTAAATGTACATTAACTTTCAATGACACCGTTTTATATGTAGTTACTCATTTGTTTACTTATTTATCTACATGACTTTAAATTTGTGACTCTAAACCCTTTCATCAGTGGCTAACTCGAGAAGCAGTGCCATAAACCTTTGTTAGTGTCATTTGCTAAATGCTTCCAAATATAAGTCAAGCGCTCTGCCCTTAGAAACCACTCTCATTATACCAGGTGCCTGTGTAAAGGCAACATACTGTTAGGAAATGCTGCAGAACAGGTCGAGGCACAGCTTGCACACTGACCCAGTATGAGTGACTTCATACACCCAAAGTACACCTTTCTTTTGTTCTATTCACCACTGATATCTATAAACAGTGGGAAACAGTAGAAGTATGCTTGCTCTACTTTTATCCGTAGATCCCCTCTATGGCTTAGATCTGGAATATATTTTCCTCACTGTCTACTGATAGAGTCAAGTCAACATCAGAATACAAATGTACTGAAGCATTCTTTAGAACTGTGATGAGGAATCGTTGTGGTCTCATAGTAAACACTGAACACACACATACACACACACACACACACACATATATATACATATACATACATACATATATATATATATATATATATATATATATATATATATATACAGTATATATATAATGTGTGTGTGTATATACAGGGAGTCCTCGGTTTATGACGCTGATCCGTTTTTAAGATGCAATGTAACCCGAATTTCAGTGTATGTCGGAACATAACATAAAAGATACTGAAAGGTACTGTAGGTACAGTGCTATAATAAAATGTAACAGTTAATGGCATAAAAAGTATTAAAAAAAGAGAGAAAACAATTCCTTACCACAGGAATGAAATACAGTAAGGGAGGGAGAGACAGGCTTATTGTGCTGGAGACGCTGGGGCAGGTGAGCCTGGAGTAGTAGATGCAGCTGAGGTAGAGGGTACAGGATCTGTTGCAGGCCTCTCTACCTTCTTAAAATACTGTTCAGAGAGCAACCTCTTCTCATCCAAGATCTCCTTGTAGCGTTGCATCAAAGCCATGATGCCTCTGGAAACCCTAGTGAACCTTTCCAAGTTGGGATCCTGAGCCTCAAAAGTTGCCAACGCTTGCTGCATCTCGCGCGCCAAAAACTAGTTCGGGTTTGTTAACGTAACCGCGTAAGACATAGTGACGCGTAATATCACAGTACCGAGACAGAGCGAAGGGAAGCGACGCCATCTTCCGCGGCCCACAACCACAACAAAGCGTATTCTTCTGCCTCGCCACCCGAAACTAGTTTAGGTTTGTTTAAGTAACTGCAAAAGACGTAACGACGCGTAATATTATTTTTTATATTTTTATGGCGGAGCGTTTGTCACCACAAAATGGTGTAAGTCGGGATAGGTGTAAACCGAGGACTCCCTGTATATATACACACAGGGATTCTTTGCTACTTCGCGCTTCAATTAATGCGGAAATAAAAAATTAATAAATTTTTTTAAATAAATAAATAAATATTCATCAAATTAAAAAATAAGAAAATTAAGGAACAATAGGTGGAAAAAATAAGGAAAATGTCACAAAAACAAGGCCAATTATGTATTAAAAAAAAAAAAAACTAAAACAACACAAAACAAAAAAACAACCCAAAATCTCCCATCAAAACTACTTACATTGTTGCATCTGTGTGTGGCGTCTGCGCATCCACGCCCCCCTCTGCCGGAGCCGAGTATTAAGTGCACCTCAGGATAATGTTTAATCATATTTCATACTTATATTTATGATCTATAGTTCTGTACATTTTATTCCATTTCTATTTCTATTTGTTCTTCAATTTCATTTCACTTTCACTTTCGATTGGTCTTCGGATGTTTGGTAAGTTGGAAAGCGTCTGTATTTATATTTTTATTAAATCTTGTGTTATTTTTTCAGTGTTTAATTGTTATTATAAGCATTTATATAGTATTGGATATGTATTTAGTGATATTATATACACATATACATGTATGTATGTCAGTCGGGGGTGGGGGGTGATCCGACTTTGCAAATTTCGATGGTCGGGTGGGGCTCTCGGGCCCAATTAACTGGAAAGTGTGGGATCCCTGTATACTATAGGCCAATGACATGCAAGAAAAACTATAGGCCCTTGACTATTAGCAGACTTGCACTGTTTAAGTTTCTCAGCTATTACCTTTTTGTTCTTGAACAGAGATTTTCTTTTATTTATTTTTATTTTATACATTTTATATATATATATATATATATATATATATATATATATATATATACAGTCGGCCCCCAATTTACGAAATTAATCCGTTCCAGAGCCCTTTTCATATAGCGGGGATTTCGTAAGTAGGGACCACATCTTGTATCCATTTACTGAATTAAAACAACTTAAAAAACTAAACTAAAAACTAAAACGTTATTCCTTCCTTCTCTCTCTCTCTCTCTCTCTCTCTCGCGCGCGCGCTATGGGTCACGCCCACAAGATGTGAATTCAAAGCGCATTACCTGCTTGACAAACTCAACTTTAATTTGATTTTGTGAGGGATCGGAATTCCAGATGAGCTCAAATGCACCCACATTTATTAAATATTTACTGAGTTAAACAACTTAAAAAACTAAACTAGTGAAGCTTCCTTCCGTCTCTATCTGGGAGGCCAGCGGGGTGGGATGTTCAGAGACAGCCAATGAGAGAGCAACTCGCGCATCTGTGAGATTTTGATTGGCGCATTTGAATTTCTTTTCGTAAGAGGGGGTTGTTTCGTATCTCGGGGACGGAAACGCAGGAAAATGGTTTTCATAACTTGGGTATTTCGTACACAGGGGTCTTCGTAATTTGGGGGCCGACTGTGTGTATATATATACACACACACACACACACACACACACACACACATACAAACAAATATATATGCTGTATAATGTTTATATTTTATTATCAATAAATATCACAGTAAAAAAAATTTCTTAATCATTACTACATTAATACTGTATAAATGTGTACGATTGTCCACAGAATGTGTTTAAGAAGCATTTTTTAGTGCATGTAATAGATACATAATTGGCTGAAATGGGCACCAGCCTCCGTGTGACCCTAATTAGGATTAAACCGTTACAGAAAATGAATGAATGAAGGATCAGTGTTAGCTATTTTAGAAAAAAAAAAAATATATATATATATATATATATATATAATGTATATTGTGTGTGTGTGTGTGTGTGTGTGTGTGTGTGTGTGTGTGTGTTTTTCTGTTATCTGTGAAATGGGTTAATAACAGACATAAAAAGAAGAAGAGTGTTAAGAACATTATGGGAGAAAGATGACAGATTGTCAGATTGTGCCAGAGGAACATCACCAGCCAGCTCTAAGAATGACAGGGCCAACTGTCCTCTTTAATACAGAAGAAAGAAATGAGGCAAGGAAAAACAGCTTGTTTTCTTACAATAAATAACCCAACTCGGTGCACCTGGTGCTTGTAGAACAAAATAATGGGTTCGATTCAGCATGATAAAGAAACGATCTACAGAAGCATAGCTTGTGGCTTATTTAAAGGAGTATTAGACCTTGAGAAGTTTGCAGACAAAATGTAAAGTATTGCTGCTGAACCTTTATAAAACTGGCAAATTCTGGCTTTTTATGTAATGGTGTACAGTATACATGCATGGGTACACTTTTTCTTTGAGTTCATTGAACAACATGAATATTCATGTTAGTGGTGACAAATTGAAAAGCTGTTGAGAAAGCCAAATTGTTGGTCACCTTTTTTGGCTTTGTAGTTTGTAGTCTTTGATGAGCTGCAAATGTAAGTTTTTTTTAGCTATCACACAGTATATTAGAAGGCTGCTTTTGAAGCACTTTTCAAAAAGCTCAATCACTGATTAAATAACCAATCAATTTCTTCAAAATTATATTGACTAGCAATTTTGAATGAGGTGGCGGGCGATATGATGCTGTAGTGTTTAGCACATCTGCCTCACAGCAAGAAGGTCCCGGGTCTGGGTCCAGGGCTTAGCCAGGTTGTTTCTGTGTGGAGATTGCATGGGCTTCATCCTGTACCTCTGGTTTTCTCCAAGAGTCTAAAGACATGCACATCAGGCTAACTGGCTGTTCCAAATCATTCCTAGGTGTGTAAGTAAGTGTGAATGGTTAAGTGCGGAGTTGCAAGCGTCAGCGTGCATAAAGCCTTCTCCCAGAGGCGGCTGCGATAGGCTCCAGCCTCCACCGAACCGAGCAGTGGATGAACAAATTAATGCTTTTGGCACATAAGCGATATTTCAGGGTATTGTGAAAAAGAGCACGTGATACAGGAAAACAAAAGGAGTGAACTGTAATTAGTATATTCCACCTGGATACTGTTCTGCTGTCATAAGATTAAAAAAACATTATTTAGAGTGGATAATGTTGAAATCAACATGACAAACACTTCCAGACAGTTTGTCATGGTGACTTGGATCAGGTTGAGTGTTATTTACCACATGCAATGTATTCATGTTTTCTTGTATTATGTACTAAACTCTGAATAAGTAGGCTAAACTGACAATGTCTGCGACCTGGTTTACTGCTTAGCAGAAGTAAAAATAAATTTTTATATTTGTCTTTCATGATATGAAACTAATTGAACCATAATAATCTCATTTTAGTGTGAGTTTTTTTTTTTTTTTTGCTCATGTTTATATTTGTGCATGTATTAAATATTAAAAGCAATTAATCATGTGGTAAGGTGCTGGATTCATGTGGAAAAGCTTACCCGTTTATCAAAGGCTGCCATGTCTCTCATTGTCTGTGGTGATAGGCATGTAAAAGAACCATTGCTGACTTTTGTCATGAGTAGGCTGCATAGGGTCAGTGGTGGACTAGTGGTTAGGGCACAGGATCGCTGATCCTAAGGTTGGGGGTTCGTGTCTCCACAACGTTGCCACTGTCCCCCAGCCCCCCCCCCCCACCCCCCCCCCACCCCAATGTAGCTAACTGGGTTATCAAAGGCCGGCCATGTCTCTCACTGTCTATGGCATGACGCATGTTAAAGAACCATTGCTGACTTTCGACAAGAGTAGGCTGCAAAGCCGTCAGCATGTTTCTAATTGGGAGTCAGAGTCCCCTGAGGCAGTTCGTTCACAGTAACGTTCTGGCAACTCCTGCAGCGGCACTGGAACCCAGTCGTATCAGCACTTGCCCTTCCATTGGATCATTCCGGTGGCACCATTCTTGGGTAACAGCCTGTCCTCCATTACTCCCTACCCTGGTTTTGAGCACTGGAGAGTATCACCAGCTGGGATACCAGCCAGAGCACAGCCATAGTCCTTCGGGAATGACGCAGGCCTACACAGGCCATCAGTGAGGTTCTGCCATGTGATGGCCTAGTGAGCTGTCCAGGTTGTATTCTCCCCTCGCCCAGAGTCAGCTGAGATGGGCACCAGCTTCCCCATGATCCTAATTAGGATTAAGCGGTTCCGAAAATGAATGAATGAATAATTCACCCCAGTGGCTTTATTAGGGATTATTCAGCATCATCCACCTCGTGTTCAGCAAAAAATTGTTAATTATACTCAAAATTCAAGTTTCAGAGAAATACCTACTGTCTATGTGACTACTCAAGTGGAAACAGCATGGAATATGTACACACATTCACAACGTGGGTCTGTTAAAAGTGTAACTGGCATGCTGGGTTTTAATAGTCTTTCTTTCATCATCTCCTAATTTGATAGATCCAGAAAGAGATGTTTTTTATATATACAGTTGGAATCAGGCGTTTAACATGTAAAATGTTAACTGACGAAATTCCCGTGTTACGAAAAAGGTGGTGGAATGGATTAATTTCGTAAATCGGGGGCTGACTGTGTGTGTGTGTGTATATATATATATATATATATATAAATAATGTATGTATGAGAGAGTGTGTGTGTGTACTTACAGAAGTAGAGATACAAGCTTTTTTAACGCCTAATTACATTAACAGCATTTAGTACACTCTCATATCCAGTGAGACATAAAGAAGTGCTTTAAAGTCACATCAGTGAATATATTCTTATATTGGTTTGTTAAAACACAGACTAAGTATACTGTCAGTTAAATCAAGTTGGTAGGTAATGTGTTTGGGGGGGGTTGTGTGTGTGTGTACAGCATAGTGCTAATCTAAGTACTGCTGAAAAAGGTAAGTATTCAACTGTCGTTTGAAGATACCCAGTGAATTACTGTCCAAACATCCAGAGGAAGTTCACTTCACCACCTTAGAGCCAGAACAGAGAAGGGCTTAGATGCATTTTACCTTGTCCTTGGTAGAGGGAGGGACCAGTCTAGCAGTACTAGAGGATCGAAGGCATTGCACTGCTGGGTGTGATCAGTGCTTTGAGGTAGAAAGGTGTCGGTCCATTTTTGGCTTTGTATTCATGCATTAGTGCTTTAAATCTAATGCGAGCAGCTATAGGAAGCCAGTGGCAAGATCGCAGTAGTGATATATTTCCTTTGTGGGAAATTTTGGGATGATTGAAAACAAGCCTGCATTCTGGATCAGCTGTAGAGGTTGAATAGCGTTCAAAGGTAGACCTGCCAGGAGTGAGTTGCAGTAATCTAGTCTTCAGATGACAAGGGATTGACCACGTATCTGTGTGGCCATAGTGGAAAGAAATGGATGAATCCTTCAAAAGACCAGGGTTCTACCCATCTTAAAGAAATCCTCTTTGGATCCATCAGACATCATCAACTTCAGACTGGTATCAGTTCTTTGTTTTCTTTCTAAAATTATTGAGCACACAATTTCTAACCAAATGTCTTTCTATCTTTTGCAGAATAACCGTCAGATGTTAAAGAGAAGAAATCAACATGATTGAGAAAGATTAGAGATATGAGAAGCGAAGGACAGTCAATTGTCCATGGTTACTCCAAGGCTTCATGCAGTGCCTGAAGGAGAGATCATAGTGTTGTCCAAGGAGATTGCAAGATCTTGATTTGGGGATGAGTCAGCTGGGATGAACAGCAATTCGGTCTTGCTGGGATTAAGCTTCAGCTGATGAGCTGCCATTTGTGAGGAGGTACTTGACCAGACAATCAGAGATCTGGGAAGAAACATCAGTGTCTGAGGGAGAAAAAGAGGGAACAAGTTTAGTGTCATCTGCAGAGCAGTGTTATAAGAAGACAATGCAAGGGACATAGTGTAAAGAGAGAACAGAAGTGGACCAAGACCTGAGCCCTGGGGGACGCCAGTGGAAAGTTGGCATGGAAAAGATACGTATCCTCCTTCATATAACCTCACATGAATGACCTTCTAGGTAGGAAGCAAACCACTATCACGCTGCACCACAAATTCATAGACTCCTAAGGGTGGACCAGAGTGTCTTGTGGTTGACCATGTCATATGCTTCTGAAAGTTCGAGGAGGATTAAGGACTGATGATATCTTGGCTGATCTTCCAGCATGTGGCTTCTCTGTGCAGTGCAGTCTCTGTGGAATGTGTTAGTTTGAAGACAGATTGATTAGGCTCAAGGAGGTTATTCTGCAAAGGATAGAAAGATATTTGGTTATACATAGTGTGCTCAAAGAAAGAAAAGAAAAAAGTGATATCAGTCTGTAGTTGCTGATGTCTGATGGATTCAGAGAGGCTTTCTTTAAGGTGGGCTCTTTTGAATGCTGTACATGACCAGATGATATGGAGTTATTGATTATAGTGGAGGTAAAAGGAAAAAGGTCCTGAGAGATAGTCTGGTGTATTGTGGAAGTAATTTTATTCAGTGAGCATGTGGTAGGATTGCACAGTGAAAATAATTTGCTATATGTCTGCATTTATGAGACTGGAAAACTGTACAAGGGCAGGAGGAGTGGACTCCATGCTGTTGTAATGTAGGTATTGCGGTGGGCGTAAATGTCAACAGATTTGTTCAATCTTCACCTCAAACAAGTCGGCAAAGACTTCATTGGTCAGGGAGGATCGGGCAGATGGGGCAAATGGAGTGTGTAAGTATGAAAGGATGTTGTGAAACTTGGATGGGTCTTGTGCAGCAGTGTCCAACTTTTTCTTGGAGAAAATTGTCTTAGCAGAATTCACATCAGATGAAAATATGGATAGGAGAGCATGGTAGGAAGCACGATCTGATTCTAGTTGAGATTTCTTCCCCTATCTCTCAGCTGCTTTGAGTTGTCTATGTTTGTTTTGCAGTACCTCCAAGAGTCGAGGAGCACAACAAGAAGTCTTTTTGCATTTTCTAGATAATGGGAAGAGGAGAGCCAGAGAAGCGGAGAGTGAGGCAAGGAAAGTGTCTGTAGCAGATTCTAGTTTGAGGGAAGAAAAGCAATTTTTTTTTTTTTTTTTTTTTTATGGAGAGAAGATAAAGTACAGGAAGCAACAGATGAAGGAGATACAGTGTAGAGGTTTTTTGAGTGGGGTAAGAAAACTGAGAGCTATTGTTAGAATATGTAAGTTGAGATGTGAAGTGAAGTGGAATTAATACGTGCGACTGGAGTGGGATGACGGAAAACAAGATCCAACACATTCCCTCCTTTGTGTGCGGGAGAGCAGTTGTTGAAAGTTAAAGGAAAGGAATATTGGAGCGGGAGAAGAAACGAGGACTGAAACTTGTCAGAGGGGAGATTAAAGTCTTCCCAAAGAGAGACATGGCTGTTGTCAGTCGGACAAGTGCTAAGGAGTGTGTCCATTTCTTCTAGAAAGTGACCTAGGGGTCCAGGAAGGCTTACCAATAATGATATAATGTAATGCTACACACTCTGCTGAGATGCCACCACCCTGGGATAATCCAACTGTAGGCCTTTATCCACGATTTCTAGTTTATTGTTTTTTATTATGTGCCAACAGTTATTTATTTATCCATTCACTTTCTAAGAAATTTAATTCTAATTGGAGTCATGGGGAGGCTATCGCCCTTCTCAGTTGACTCTGGGTGAGGGCAGGGTACACCCTGGACAGCTCACTAGGCCATTGCAGGACCAACACTCACACAATCATTCAAACTCAGACCTGGGGGTGATTGGGAACAACCGGAGGAAACCCACACAAGCACGCAGAGAACATGCAAACTCCACACAGAAACGCCCAAGCTGGGAACCCAGGACCTTTTTGCTGTGAGATGTGCTAACCATAGTGCTGCCCGTGCCAAGGGATAGTTCATGGACTATCTAACTTACTTAAAACATGCATTTTATAAATTGAACTTCACTGAAATATGAATATATACCTAGTATAAGTCTTTGTGACAGTCATGCAGTTGGAATAGGTCCATGGTTCATTAAAATTGGCTGCATTGAATCTTCTTCTTCTTCTTTTCCTTTCGGCTGTTCCCTTCAGGGGTCACCACAGCAAATGATCTGCCTCCATCTCTCCCTATCCTCTGCATCTTCTACTCTTACTCCAACGACCTTCATGTCCGCCTTCACCACATCCATAAATCTTCTCTTTGGTCTTCCTCTGGGCCTTCTGCCTGGTAGTTCCAACCTCAGCATCCTACTACCAATATACTCACTATCCCTCCTCTGTACATGTCCAAACCATCTCAATCTAGCCTTTCTGACTTTGTCTCCAAAACATCTAACATGTGCTGTCCCTCTGATGTACTCATTTCTGATCCTATCCATCCTCGTTACTCCCAAAGAGAACCTCAACATTTTCATCTCAGCTACCATCTGATTCGCACGTTTGACTTGGCAGAGGTTTTTACGTCAGATGCCCTTCCTGTAACAACCCTTTTAGCAAGGGACAGAAACACGCTGACGACTTTGCAGCTACTCTTCACGAAGTCCGCAATGGTTCTTTTACATGCCTCACACCATAGACAGTGAGAGACATGGCCCGCCTTTGATAACCCAGTTAGGTGCACTGGGGGGGACAGTGACAACCTTGTGGAGAGTGGGACTCGAACCCCCAACCTTTGGATCAGCGATCCAGCGCCCTATCCCAATGACTATTGCATAAAAATGTAAAAGTTGATTTAAAATCACCATTGTTTATTCTAGTGAGAGATGACATATCTGGTGAGAGGCAAAACATATAACAGATCAAGTCTGAAATCAAACACGAAATGTCTTTAGGCTACCGTTGTAGATTCTGTGGTACTTACAAATGAAAAATAAGAAGTATGTATTTAAAAGATCGATAAAGAGAGAGTAAAACAACTTTAGAGTGATATTGAGGATTTTGAGAGAAATAATGTTTATGTGCGTCTCTTGATAATAATGTCTCTTACTGTTTTATACAGACCCAAAAGTAGATTAATTGAAGATTTATTACAATTGTTTTTGTTTTTACACCTGGTTCCCAAACTGTCCCTTAAGAAATTGCTGAAGGTAGTGATTCTATATGCACAATACTGTATTGGTCATTATAAGAATTGATGCAATGGCTGCTTGTATGTGTTATGAAAGGAAATGGCGTCTTTTATAAATCAAACACTACAGAAATGCTGACTGAAATTATGTTTGTCTGCTGGTTTAGAGGTAAACAAACAAACAAAAAAAAATCAAATTATTATGTACCAATAATTATTACTTCATTTATGTAAAAATGATGATCTGCAATGGCCAGCTTGCCAGGTCCATTGGCCTGGAAAGCTGTCTGGGGTGTACTCTGGCCTCGCCCAGACTCCTCTGAGATGGGCACCAGTCTCCCCGTGACCCTGATTTAGATTACTCAGCTGAGAAAATGAATCGATTAAAATAATTATATCCCACTAATCCATACACATCTACTATTTCATAAAGTTTCCTAATTTTGTAAAATCACAGAGGCATCAACAGCTGGATTTCAGGTCTTAATTTTGACATCGTTATCCTAATAATTACCACTTAGAACAGCAAAATATAATTTTGAACATGAAACACGAAAGGAAAAAACATAATTCTGTCTTTGGAGGTTTTTTTTTTCATTCTTTCTGAATTTAGCTTAATTGTCAATGGCTAATAAAGTAAAGGTCTTTAGTAAATTAATGAGTTAAAGGTCTTTAGTCTCTGTTTGATGAAACACACAAGATGCACGGTACTTTTCAATGTCCTGAAGGGATCGTAAATTGCATTAATTCAGTTCAGTATGCCTTGTCAGCGAATCCTGCCAAAGACTATTCTGATGAGAAATGACTCAGCTGTTTGGACAGTCGGAGGATGTTCAGTCCACCCTCTGATGAACATGTGCCACACTGCAGATATTAAAAAGGGCATCATAATACAACAAGTGCCCGCCCTCACACCGGTCCCAAGCCCGGATAAATGCAGAGGGTTGCGACAGGAAGGGCATCCAGTGTAAAACATTTGCCAGAATACAAAATGCAAACCGTAAAGACAAATTTCATACCGGATCGGTCGAGGCCCGGGTTAACCGCAATCAGTACTGTTAACCAACAGGGTGCTGGTGGAAATTGGACTACTGTTGGACTAAGAAGGAGAGGTCGAAGAAGGCGAGGCGGGAGGCGTGTCCATAGGCAGGGAGAGAAGAGGCAAAGCATGTGGATGTGCTGAAGGAGGACGTGAAGGTAGTTGGAGTCAGAGTACAAGATACAGAGGATAGGGTGAGACGGAGGCGGATGGTTTGCTGTGGCGACCCCTGAAGGGAAAAGCCGAAAGGAAAAGAAGAAGCAGAAGATCTAAAGCTCAGTTCATCATTTTCTGTACCCACTTAATCCTAATTTGGGTCGTGGGGAGGCTGATGCCCATCCCAGCCAACTTCGGGCGAGGGCAGAGTACACCCTGGACAGCTCGCCAGGCCATCGCAGGGCAGAAACACGCTGACGGCTTTGCAGCTACTCTTGTCGAAAGTCAGCAATGGTTCTTTTACATGAACCTCACACCATAGACAGTGAGAGACATGGCCGGCCTTTGATAACCCAGTTAGCTCCACTGGGGGGGGGGGGACAGTGACAACCTTGTGCAGAGTGGGACTCGAACCCACAACCTTTGGATCAGCGATCCAGGGCCCTATACCACTAGACCACTACTGCCCAGATCTAAAGCTGATGTTGTATATGTTAAGCAGATAGTTATGATCTTGTACTATGCTTAACAAGTACGTAATAACTATGCGGAACAGAAGCCAAAAGGTTACAATGCTTCATGTGGTCATATCTTAATGGGGACCAAATGACCCTGAATACACAATTTTCTCCAGGATTAATAAAGTATTCTGATTCATATTGTGTGGGTTAGGTGTAGGTGTAGATGTAGCATTAATGAGATGAGTTGCATTACTAGTCATGTCACTGAAAAAATGACAAGGATAGCAAGATGCGTGTGTGTGTGTGTGTGTGTGTGTGTGTGTGTGTGTGTGTGGCAAGAATGATTTCATTCAATGTGTTGCCCAAATCATATTTCCTTGAACATCTGTGCCAGCTCCAAAACCTTCGAACAGGAACAGAGATTAGTGAGATGATGGCTCCCTGACATGAAGCAGCAGTAGTATCCGGACAGAGCACAAACAATTTAAAGTGTTAACATTCTAGACACCTTGATATATACTGAATTCTGCTCAAATATACAAGCCCAGATGTGCAGCCATCTGGTGTCTTTGGTCGAATAAGTTGATGGCTCTTTCATGCTATAAGCCAGCATTTCTGAAGAGACATTTCTAACAGGAATTCAACTGGGAAATAAAAACCACAAATTCTAGAAGGATGAATATGACTCAGAAAATATATTACTCTTCTGCATGTCTTCTGTTTAACAGAGTATGTTTAATGCGTCTTCTTTTATCTTATGCTCTCTATTTCTCTACTGCCCTTGTTCTCCTCCTCCAAACACAGATGGTGCCCTGGGTTTATGTCTAATACTTCAGAAATATTATGCAAACAAACTGATGATGCCGGTACCAAGGCTTGTTATGACTGTTTTACTTTCCTGGAGGCGATGAAATTATAAGACTGGCAGGAAAAATGGCAGAGGAACTTGTATGCGATCGAGTACATTAAGAAGAAGAGTGAGCTTGAATGACATTATTTCATTTTTTTTTTTTCATCTTCCGAATGTGTGCTTCAAATTTTCAAGTTGCTCATCTCCACTTGATACCTGCTACCTTCATTAATTTTGGAAAGCATTGGAATCCATTGACAATCCTAACTATAGATAGAACATATAAACCTGATTAGATTTTGGTATGGCATGATGAGAAGCAAACAAAACCATAACTCACTTACTGAAACAGTACATCATGGTAGCAACACAGTGAGCTCAGCTTCTCCCAAAAAAGCTGGGAAATAGAAAGCACTGTGAAAATTGGGGCAGAAATGTTGAAATAAAAGTCATTTTGTTTAATTGATTTTTTTCTTCTATTTAATCTCTGTCACACACACACACATACACACACACCATTACTTCACACACATGGAGTACTCTGAGCATTCTGCTTGTTTACCCCACAGGCAGTAGTTGTCAGGTCACAGCACAGTTCAGTGGCAAGAGGAAATTAAATCCACGACACATTTCAATCTACAAAAAAAGCATAAGTGGAATGAGCTAAGCCACATGAGCACCTTTAAAATTGCCAAATTGAATTAACAACCAAAAACCAATTTGATAATTATAAGTACTTTTTTCTTGACATACATCTTTCTTTCCGTTTGCTTATCCATTAATAAGACTTCCTCCCTCCATTAGTATTAAGAAGCCTCCAATTTTGTCCTAGGCAGTCTTACACAGCAGTAACACAAAGCACAGCGTTAGTTTAGGCAGGACATCGAAGTCTACCAACAGTCCGCTAACCAACCACAATCATGCCAACAATGAATGAGGCATTTTTAAGCAGCTTCACATTCATTCTCTTGTATTTGCTGAAGTTTCGGCCAAAATAGCCACCACTACCACTCCAGCTCCATCCAGTTGTGCCTAATTACAAGGGCATAGGCTGGTCTGGGGGGGGGGGGCACATCTTGGTTGACCGAAACTCGAGTACCAGGGCCTATAATCCTAAGCCTTAAAGGAGTGTAGAGAAACACAAGAGCAAATTGAACACCAGACTGTTTTAATTATATACATAATTTGGGTCATAATTAAAATTGGTGTAGAGATCTTATAAATGATGTTATACAGTTATACAACGCTAATGAATCTCAATGCAGTTACACTACACACTACAGTTTAACAAAGATGTATTTACAGTTCAATTATAAAAACAATTCAATCTATTTAACAACATTTGCTCTTTATAAACACTTTCACATAATCTTAGCAATTTATTAAGTTATTTTAATAAGCACTTTGGGGGAACCAGCTACACCCGTGGGTAGAATTGTAACTTAAAAAAAATAGCTATCAAATATTATCGTGCAACCAAAAACATTCTCAAATATATCTCAAACTACATCTGCAAGTACATGTGCTAAATACATTTACATTTTGAGCTCAAGTTATTGATCTATTCAAAGGCACAAACAAATATTAATACATATTTACAGCACAAAAACATGCTATTAATTTTATAAAAGTACTGAGCATTAGGCTGCAGATCCAGGCTGGATGGCGTATGATTATTTTATCCATTCATTCTCTGTGCATCAATGTTTTGTGTTCTAACACATGTGCAGGAGCCGGAGGCGGGACTAACAAACTGTGCTTTATTCTCACACTCGCACTTTGTTTGATTGACAGTGTTCAGCTATTATTGCTTACTGATAATATTATACGGGGCAGTGGTGGTCTAGTGGTATAGGGTGCTGGATCGCTGATCCAAAGGTTGGGGGTTCGAGTCCCACTCTCCACAAGGTTGTCACTCCCCCCCCCCCCCCCCCCCAGTGTGGCTAACTGGGTTATCAAAGGCGGGCCATGTCTCTCACTGTCTATGGTGAGAGGCATGTAAAAGAACCATTGCTGACTTTTGTAAAGAGTAGCTGCAAAGTCGTTGGCGTGTTTCCACCCTGCGATGGCCTGGTGAGCTGTCCAGGGTGTACTCTGCCCTCGCCCTGAGTTGGCTGGGATGGGCACCAGCCTCCCCGTGACCCAAATTAGGATTAAGCGGTTACAGAAAAATGATATTATGTTTGTTGATTGGTCAGCTCAGGCGTGCACATGCGCAATGCCCGTTACACATTAATTTCCGGGTTATTTCCTCACTGTAGTCATGCGGAACTTATCTCCGACTTTCTCTTCAATAACAGTCATTAAGTTTATTTGTAAGATTGTGAATACACATAATTTCTTGTCCAGCGGAACTCAACTCATGCTGTGGGGGATGGTGCACGTTCACCCTGTGCAGCAAAGCCTATGCCTATGAATTACTGCATGCCAATCACTTTTGTTGAGAGCCATAGTTGTCTAAGTGTCTCATTTTTGTTTGTTTCACCATTAAAATAACTTCAAACTACAGGTTGTAAGTTATAAACAGTTTCACACTCATCTCCATCATGAACAACTGAGTTTTATTTCCTGGTACACAATTGTACTTTTAATGGCATTACATGGTTATATAACAGAGTTCTATACAATCACATACCTGTTTTCACCCAAGTAAGAATGGGTTCCCTTCTGAGTCTGGTTCCTCACAAGGTTTTTGTTCATGTCATCTCAGGGAGCTGTTCCTTTCCACTGTCACCGCAGGCTATGCTCATTAGAGATATATGATATAGTGTGAATATAAAAGAATCACCCAAAAAAAGAAGCAATGCATGTTATGTATATGCCCTCAACCATGTCTTATGGTACTGTTTGATTTTTTTTTAACAGCTTTGTTCTTGAGATTCTCACCATGAACTTGCTTGTACTTCATTGCCTGCCTGTGTTTTGGTTCCTACTTAAAAATAAGCATTAACATTTTGGGAGTCCTCCCAATAAACGAATTAATGTAGCCTCGCACAACAGTAACAGTTAACCTTGAAAATATTAATCATCCTCAGTCATTTAGTGAGGAAGTCTGTAGATTTGTGAATCAACCAAAGTCATTGTTTCGCTTAATTGCGCGACTGTTGCCTTGATGATATTCTGTATGATGTAGCTTGAAACAAATGCAAGAGTGAGAAATTACGAAATCAAACATAAAACAAAATCGACATCAAAGCACCAGTATCAAGACAGCATTGTGCCTGAATGACAAGCATACGCTGTATCAACAAGCTTAAGATTTAAAGGTTGAGATTTTTTAATAGATAGAAAATCGACATAAATTTCAAGAAAACCATAATTTAGCCATATAATAACCCAAATAATCTACAACAGTGTTGGGTCTTGATAGGCACAGGCTTGTTTACATCAAGACTTAAAATAATTCCACTTTAAATGTCATTTATTTCTTGGCTAAAGCATTCATTCCTGTCAATAATTGGCCCGGCCTTGTAAAAACTCATAGCATGTTGTTCATACAGCAAGTGAATAAGATATATTTATTACCAAGCCAAAGATTTTTGCTGACATGCTTAATTTAGCTCAATCTGCCTTAGAGCAGTGGTCCCCAACCACCGGTCCGCTGACCGGTACTGGTCCGTGGCTCAATTGGTACCAATCCGCAGAAGAAATAATTCATTATTTCCGTTTCATTTATTATCTGAGTCTGAAAGATCTTTAATTTTGAACGTCTTTTATTTTTAAAAATGACCAGATTCTCTCAGTTATATGTCGGTTATTTGAGTGCTAAAATGTAACCCACAAGGGGACGGCACATGGACAAAGGCGTGCTGGACATGTTTCAAACGATAGCGGGGATTTTGGGTGAGACTGTGCCTGATCCTTCATTCTTCCGACTGGTGCACCATCACCTGATTTTTTTTTTTAAGAAGTTCAAGCTCTACTTTTTTCAACTTATTTCAGCTGTTGAAAAACAACATCCATGGAGTGCTTTATTATTTTTTTTTTAATTATAATAACAATAATAATAATAATAATAATAGTAATAATAATAATAATAATAATAATAATAATAACAACAATATTTTATATAAATGTTATATGAAATCTATAACCCCCATACCCCCCACCCCCGGTCTGCGGTAAATTTGCCAAGTGTTGACCGGTCCGTGGTGCTAAAAAGGTTGGCGACCACTGCCATAGAGTATACATGTGCAATACACATGCTGTTACAGTAGTTTGGTCTCTAAACACAGATAAAGCAAGGCAGTCATAAGATATTTGATTGAAACATATTTTATTAATTGAAAAAAGGGATTGGGCACAAGTTATCCAACTCAGTGAAGCCCTCTCATAATATAATATAATTATGTGCACAAAATTTATGTTTTTCTGTATGTATGTCTACTGACTTTGTTGTTGTATCTACTGACTTACTTATTTATTGTATTATTATCATTATCATTATTATCATTTTATTAATTCTTGTTTATAGTTATATATTTTTATTATTAGTAGTAGTAGTAGTAGTATTGTATTGTTTACTAGGCCTGTGTAAGGTCCCTTTTAAACATAGGATTTACGTATTTATTTTATAGAAGTGTGTGTTTTTGCTGTTCTGAGCTTTCCTGATTTTTTTTTAAACTTGGCTCCTCGCATGACCGCACAAGAATTCCTATCTCTGTAAAAGCACAAATGTCAAATAAAGATCTTGAATCTTGAAGAGGATAACTTTGTAAACTGAGTCAAATTTAATTATACTTTATAAGGTTGAGTACACTGGGATAATCATTAAAGCCTAAACCTGTTTGTAACAGCTCTTAAGAAATCTGACAAGATTAAAAGCTTCTGTGGATGGAATACTTCTAAAATATAAATCAATTGCTTCAACTTTTGAGTCAAGAAACAGGATATGGATCAGCTGGATATGGTGTAAAGATACTACAGACTTGATAAAGCTGTAAGAGGTTGCGGGATAAACAGAAAAAAGAAAGCCAAGTGTGATGTTTATTTATCCCAGTGTACTGGAAAATTGAGCAGTCTGAGTACAGGATAGAAAATTGAATAGGCTTAGGTGTGTGTGTGTGTGTGTGTGTGTGTGTGTGTGTGTGTGTGTGTGTGTGTGAGCGAGAGAGAGAGAGAGAGAGAGAGAGAGAGAGAGAGAGATTGTGGATCTGGGAAAATCCTTATAAATTATAACTGATAGAGGGAGGGACCAGTCTGGCAAGGCTAGAGGATCTGAATGTGGTGCAGTGCAAGGTGTGATAAATGCTTTGAGGTAGGGAGGTGCATATCCATTTTTGGCTTTGTACCCAAGTATTATTGTTTTAAATCTGATGCGAGCAGCTACAGGAAGCCAGTGGTGAGATTTTAGCAGGGCTGTGGTGTGAAAAATTTTGGGAAGGATGAAAACAAGCCATGCAGCTGCACTCTGCATCAGTTGCAGAGGTCGAATGGTGCTCAAAGGTAGACTTGCCAGGAGTGAGTTGTAGTAATATCGTCTTGAGATGACAAGGAATTGAACAAGTATCTGAGTGGCTTTAGCGGAAAGAAATGGATGAATCCTTCAGATGTTAAAGGAAAGAAATCAACATGATTGAGAAAGATTACTGATATGAGAAGAGAAGGACAGGCATTGTCCGTGGTTACTCCAAGGTTTTGTGCAATGCCTGAAGGAGAGATCACAGCATTGTCCAAAGAGATTGCAAGATCTTGTTGTGGTGATGAGTCAGCTGGCATGAACAGCCATTCAAGTCCTGCTGTGATTAAGCTTCAGCTGGTGAGCTGCCATCCATGAAGAGACTTGAAAAAGATGTGGATCCCTTCCATGTACCCTCATGAGTGACCTTCCAGGTAAGAAGAAAACCACTGCTGTGCTGCACCACAAATTCCTAGACTCCTGAGGATGGACAAGAGAGTTTTGTAGTTCATGTCAAATGCTGCTGAAAGATCGAGGAGGATGAGGCCAATGACATATTGGCTGAACTTCCAGCATGTAGCTGTCACAGAGAAGTTTCTTTAGAAAAGTTTCTGGGTTTCTTTAAGATGAGTAGAACCCTGGCTCTTTTGAACACTGTTGGTACATGACTGGAGGATATGGCATTAATTATGATAGTGGATGTGATGGGAAGAAGGTCTTGAGAGATAGTCTGGAGTATTAAGGAAAGAATAGGAAGTGAGCAGGTGGTAGGCTTGCATGATGAGATGACTTGCTGACCATACCTTGAAAACATTTTCTTTCAGATGTAATTCGGTAGTTAGCGAAAGACCACTCCAACTCGCTCCTTCAGGCAGAAGTACTCGGCACAAGCCCAGGCTTTTAGGGATAACAACAGACAAGAGCAGCACCTTACCAAAAGGAACCAGTCAAAGGTAAGAACCTTTATTTATTTGTGCGAGACAACTCAGCCGAACAAAGTTCACATTTCTTCCAGAAAAAACTTTGCTTCAGCCCAAGCTAGTAATCCACGGGATAAAATTGTCCAGTAAGTGTTTTATGGTCATTTATGTTAAAATAAGCTCTGTATTGCATGTCTTCTTCTTCTTTTCCTTTCGGCTGCTCCCTTCAGGGGTCGCCACAGCAAAATCATCCGTCTCCACCTCACCCTGTCCTCTGCATCTTCTTGTTTGACTCGAACGACCTTCATGTCTTCCTTCACCACATCCATAAATCTCTTCTTTGGTCTTCCTCTAGGCCTTCTGCCTGGTAGTTCCAACCTCAGCATCCTACTGCCAAATTACTCACTATCCCTCCTCTGTACATGTCCAAACCATCTCAATCTAGCCTCTCTGACTTTGTCTCCAAAACATCTTACATGGGCTGTCCCTCTGATATACTCATTTCTGATCCTATCCATCCTCGTTACTCCCAGAGAGAACCTCAACATTTTCATCTCTGCTACCTCCAGCTCTGCCTCCTGCTTGCATGTCTTTATTAAAAATGTTACCTTATGCACAAATTATCTTATAGCAATAACCATGTACTCTTTTAACACAATTTACTTTCTGTTTTAGATACAAATCAGATTAATTTGAAAATAAAAAAAACATAGTTATTGTATTAATCTTGTCCCCCATAGTGTCATTATTTCCAATAGATGGAAAATCCAGAATGGCTTGTCTATCAAAATGCTTCCTTGTAGACTTCTTTATTATATGTGAACAGCATTGTCTTATTTCATGCTCTAAACCTTGATGGCTTACATATCTTACTTTCCTCACTTCTTAGCTTCTTCTCCAAATTGCAGTGATGCATCACGATTTAAAGAATGAAAAATTATCTCTTAGAATCTTGCTGTTCTTGAACATAAAAACACATTCATAAAGTCTACTGAAGTTATTTACTTGTGTTTCTGTGTAGAATGTATTAGTTGCATCCTGGGAGCCAGAGCGCCGGACAAAGCAGGTTATCTTAGGTTCTTAGGCGAGCGCGGGTTCTCTAAGATAGTTATACATGCTGGAGTTAATGATATACGCCTTCTTCCGTTAATAAGTGTGTTTATAGAGGTGTGGAAATTAGCAAACGCAATGTCCGATGCTGTAATATGTCCAGGCCCCATTCCAATACAACATGGTGATGTAGCTTACAGCAGGCTATGGTTGCTGAACTGCTGGATGTCCAAGTGGTGTTCCACAAATGAAGTGGGCTTTATAGATAATTGGAGTACTTTTGAGGGTAAATCTGGCCTGATACGGTGGGACAGTATCCATCCCACCCGGGAAGGTGCTGCTCTCATTACTAGTAGCATAGCACATAGCCTAAGAAGAGGAATAATCAGTCAGTGACTATCCAGAGCCGAGGCCAGAGAGCACACAAACAGGCTAATCAAGGTCAAGTTCAATGCTATAGAAACTGTGTCTGTTTCCCGATCTCAACAAAAATGTCAAAACTCTCTGAGATTTTGTTTTAATAGTCTTATTAACATAAATTTAAATCACACTGAATCTACAGCCTGCCCTTTTGATCTAAAGATAGGGTTGTTAAATGTTAGATCGCTTACATTTAACGTGTTTATTCTTAATGAAATTGTTACTGATCAGGAGTTTAGTGTAATGTGATTAACAGAAACATGGATTAAACCCAATGATTATGTAGCATTAAATGAAGCCTCGAGTTCTCCCGAATACAGTTATATACACCAACCTTTTCTAACTGGCAGAGGAGGAGATATCACAGTTATTTATACCGATAAACTCGACCTTATACAAAAATCCAGGCATGAATTTTACGCATTTAAAATTCTATACACTAATATTACGTATGTTTCTGTAAACAATATGCCCACGCAGCCAATTCCTTTAATTATTATCTTCAGGCCCCAGAGCCGTACTCAGAATTCCTGTGTGAATTTGCAGATTTCATTTCAAACCTGGTTGTTTCTTTAGATAAAGCTTTAATTATTGGTGACTTTAATATTCATTTCGATAACCCAGCGGACCTTTTAGAACAGCATTCATATCTATCCTAGACCAGTGCTTCTCAATTATTTTCTGCCCCAACTCCCCACCCCATAAATAATGTTATTTGTCTAAAAACTGTTATAAGTAATCCTCTGCATACACTGTATCCTTATTAACATAATAAATCCTTGTTATCATTATGGAATACAAAATAATGAAGAAATATAGATCAACTTCAAAACAAAGAATAACTTTATTAACAATTTTTTTAGGCTTTAAACAAAAAGATTTAAAGAGCATCAATTTGCCTGAAATAAAAAAAAGGATCCTTATTTAAACTGTCAACATTTTTGAATAACAATTTGAACCATTTTATACTGAAAAATAAAATTAACTAAAATCAATAAAGAATAATACATTCAAGTTGATCAGCAATATTAACTCAGGAGCACAATATAAAACACTTTAACCTACAAAACAAAAATGAATAAAACAATTATTATTATTATTATTATTATTATTATTATAATTATTATTGTCAAAATGATCAAGTCCAGATTAATGGTTATAATCAGCACGTTTCACAGTGCACAGCATTTCGAAGCCGGGTTTAAAGCACGATACTGAACTCTCAGCTCCTGCTCAATGCTGAACTGGAACCTGCACTTATTTTCACAGCAGTGACATCATCCAGTACGATGAATACCGTGTCTGCTGCTCAAGGTAGGATCAGTTCCTCTATGCTGTGGGGTTTTCTGCACTGAGCAGTTTGGTACTCCATCTTATCTGATGCGAACAAAGCTCACTGGTTTGCTGGCATATCATTGACAAAGCGGGATGGTTGTTGGCAATACTAGTCACGTTTGCGCTCAAAAAACTCAAGCGGCCCATCACGTGATCCTGGTGTGATGTCTTTCAGTGACACCTGAATTTATTTGGGTTCATACTGTCCGCTGCCAATGTTTTCAGACACAGTAAAGACTGTGGTCTTTCCTCGTTTCTCACCGCAGCACAGTGAA
Source organism: Plotosus lineatus (assembly GCA_024760905.1). Lineage (NCBI taxonomy): Eukaryota > Metazoa > Chordata > Actinopteri > Siluriformes > Plotosidae > Plotosus > Plotosus lineatus. Next base: position 22,126,258 of record CM045747.1, on the reverse strand, counting down.
GCCGAGTGCTACATCCGCTTCATCATACCTCCTCAACTAAACTTCCGGGAGACTTACATGGACACTAGCAGAAGGCTGCTTTGTACCAAAGGAATTGAACTCATCAACACTATCCCAGTTCAGAGAAATTTCCTTGCTAGACATCGAGGGAAAGATCTTTTGGTCAATAGTGGCAAAGAGAATGACTTCCTACCTGCTAGCAAATGAATTTGTGGACCCTAGTGTGCAAAAAGGAGGAATCCCGGGCCATTCAGGATGCCTTGAGCACACCGCAGCAATCAGCCAGCTCATCAAAGAAGCAAAGAGACACAAGAAGACCCTGTCAGTGGTATGGTTAGATCTTGCCCAAGCCTACCCAAGCGTACCACATCAGATCATTCGAACAGCACTCCAACACTATCGCATACCACAAGATCTGGTTGAACTAGTGATGCACTATATGGACCATCTACAGATGCGTTTCACTGTTGGAGATTTTACCACCAAGTGGCAGAGGCTGGAGAAAGGCATAATGGCAGGATGCACAGTATCAGTCATCCTGTTTGTTACCGCTATGAACCTCATCCTGAAAGCTGGAGGAAAAGAATGCAGAGGTCCCATGGCCGAAGATGGCATAAGACACCCACCATGTCGAGCCTTCATGGATGACATTACGATCACGACCTCATCATTTGCAGGAACAAGGTGGATACTAAGAGGGCTAGAAAGAGCAACTAACTGGGCAAGAATGAAATTCAAGCCTTCAAAATCAAGAAGCCTATGCTTACAGAATGGAGTGCTGTCCAAGAACACCTTCAGCATCCAAGGGGAAAAGATCCCAACCATACAAGATGAACAGATCAAGTGCCTTGGGAAGAACTACGATAGCTCCCTGAAAGACACCAGCAACATCAAGGCTGTTAAACAACAAGTAAAGAACTGGCTTCAAGCGATAGACAACAGCCAATTGCAGGGAAGGTTCAAGGTGTGGTGCTTCCAGTTTGGCATTATACCAAGACTGCAGTGGCCCTTCTTGTTGTACGACATTCCCATGTCTGCAGTTGAAGCCATGGAGAGACTCTGCAGCAAGTTTCTTAGAAGATGGTTGGGGGTGCCACCCAGCTTTAGTGCAATCAACATCTACAGCAAGACTGCCAAACTAACACTACCAGTGACATCCATAGTGGAAGAATTCAAGGTCGCAAAAGCACGAGCTGTCACCACACTACGCACATCCAAAGACAAGAAGGTAAACCTATCAGCAGAAACCATCAAGAGTGGAAGGAAGTGGAAGCCCCAGAGAGCAGTCACAGATGCTGAAGAACTACTAAAACATCAAGAAATAGTTGGCACTGTGTGCAAGGGTCGTCTTGGCCTGGGAAACTACCATTCCCAGCATTGGAGCCAAGCCAACAACAAGCAGAAGAGAGAGCTAGTCGTGCAGAGGATCCGGGAATCGGAAGAAGAGGAACGTAGAGTCAAAGCAGTAGGGCTTGCAAAACAGGGCAGCTGGGTCCAGTGGGATGCTGCCCTAGATCGACCCCTATCATGGAAGGAACTCTGGGGAACTGATCAGGGCAAACTTAGCTTCCTTCTCCGAGCCATCTCTGATCTCTTACCAACTCCACGCAACCTGATGACCTGGGGAATAGAAGACAGTGCAACATGCAAACTATGTGGTACGAACTCTTGTACACTGAACCACATCCTATCAGCATGTCCAAAGGCACTTGGGGATGGAAGATACAGATGGAGACATGACAAAGTTCTAACAGAGATAGCAAAGTGGATAGACCTGGAGAGATTGAAGGCAAACAAGAGAGTGACATTACCACCACAACCCGTGAGCTTTGTTAAAGAGGGAAGTCCGGTACCCACAGGATCTGTAAAACCCACCCAGATCCACTCGATCCTTCAAGGGGCACAAGACTGGGAGTTACAGGTTGACCTAAAGAGAAGACTGGTTTTCCCAGAAGAGGTGGCAATAACATCACTACGACCAGATGCCGTTCTTCTGTCAAAAAGCTCCAAGTCCATCTTCATTATCGAGCTCACAGTTCCCTGGGAAGACCGGCTCGACATCGCCCATCAGCTAAAGAAAACAAAATACCAAGATCTGGTCGATGAGGCACAGTCAAAAAGATGGCACGCAGTTCTCTTCCCTGTGGAAGTCGGATGTAGAGGATTCCCTTCTTCATCAATACGTTACTTCCTGCAGAAACTAGGCATGCCCCCAAAGCAGGTGAAGCAAGCTATCAAGGAGATTGGCGCAGCAGCAGAGAGCAGTTCTAGATGGCTGTGGTTGAAGCGTAACAACAACTGGCGTCCTTCTGTGGGTGAGGGTTAGGTTTCACAACCGGCCCTCACTGCCCCACTCAGGTGAAGTGTCCAGGTTAAGGGGCGAAACACTGACGATCCTGAGCTACCTGCTGATGACACAGAAGGACGCACATCAACAACCAGCGAGTCAGCCTGCTCCTCCATTGGATCCTCACTTCAGTTTCAAGCAGCTTGGAAGGAGGATACAAGTTTCAGAAGACTCAAAGAGTAGTTCCAGCAGACTCTGATTGTAGCTAAGCATTCCAATGTTTAACTCATCATCATTTCTCTAACTTTCTCCATCTCTCTCCACCTCTTAAAAATTTCTATGGTGGGTTTATTAACTTCACTTCTTATTTTACCTCTGAGCACACTCTGACAGTGAGGCAGCCACTGCCACCTGCGGTAGTGGATGTAGAATTACACTTTATCCTAATACAACAAAAAAAAAAAAAAAAAAAAAAAAAAGCCATGTTCCCTGGGGTAACCCACCCCCACCCCCAGGGGGGAGAGCCCTACTATTTGAGAAACACTGTCCTAGACTCAATAGCTGTAAATCAGAATGTAATAGGACCCACTCATAAAGCTTACCATACTCTAACTTTAGGATTAAATATTGGTAATTTAGTCACAGTTCCATAGTCAGGCGACGCTCATTGAGGATATGTAGGGGTAGCAGGAAATGTTTAAATTCTATGATACTTTGTAAGCCACTACTTTTACTGTTTTACTGTGTAAATCTGTTTTCCAACAATGTGGCTTTTGTGTCAGTGCTTTTTTTTTTGCTTTGGTTCCAATCTAGGATAGGCTTACACAGTTGTTTTGTTCAGGCTCTATGACAGATATCCAGCTTCTGTAAACAGTGACTTTTATCCATCAATATAAAACATCATGTGCAATCAATATTTTGTATGTGTTTTGTTTATGTGTATTATATTTATGGATGTGGTGACGGCGGACATGAAGGTCGTTGGAGTAAGAGTAGAAGATGCAGAGGATAGGGAGAGATGGAGGCAGATCATTTGCTGTGACGTCCCCTGAAGGGAACAGCCGAAAGGAAAAGAAGAAGAAGTGCAATCAATATTTTATATCAACAAAATTGCGAACTAATCAGATCATGCCCGGCCTGTCCAGTATGTACTATAATTCATAAAATATTCGACAGCTTAATGTAGCAAATTGGGCAAAAAGTTTGCAGAGCTCTGTTCACCACATAAGGTTATATGTGTATAAACAATATGAAGAGTTGGAGCCGTCTCACATTAGGGGGTACTGATTGGTTTGTCAAACAAGGGCAATAACCATTTGGATTTCAGACAGAATGGACACAATAGCCAGAGATATCAATGTGTCCTACAATGTTCTTATCAAATGCTCCATTTGCTGAGAATAAAGCCTCAGAAGAGACCTAGGGTGGATGATCAAAAACGTCTCTTAAAGCATGGAGAGCGGTGCAACAGACTTTTGGTCTCCTTAGAGATGTATGTGTTGCCAATTCCTGCTCATCAAAAAGATATGATACAGCTAAAATTGGAACTGTAAAGCAACAGATAAAGACACTTAAGTCTGAGTGCCACAAGGTGAGTGGAAGTCTGGAGGCAAGTGGTTTCTTTTAGAAAATTTAAGGCAGGCTGAGAAAATAGGAGTGGCTCCATGGAAGAAGCAATTACGTATACAAGGCTGAAAACCAGAACAAACTTAAACAGACAGACCCAGTTCCAAAGTAAACATGAGAAATAAGAAACAGATCAAAATAGCACATTATAAATAGAAAACTGTGTCATATGCAGCTGCTCTTGTCAAAAGTCAGCAATGGTTCTTTCACATGCCTCACAACATAGACAGTGAGAGACATGGCCGGCCTTTGATAACCCAATTAGCTGCACGGGGGGGGGGACGGGGGGTAGCAGTGACAACTGTTGACAGTGGGACTCGAACCCCCAACCTTAGAATTGGCAATCCAGCACCTTACCACCAGGCCACCACTGCCCAGTTTGGTTAACTAATGTTGTGCAATTCATTACTATGGGAACCAATAAGTATGACGTTGAAAAATAGATAAATAAATATCAAACCTAGTCATTTATTCATTGCATGCGTGGTAAGGTATATCAAGTAGTTCCTTTATATACTGCAGAAGTTTGACAAAATGTCAATAAAGGCACTTACAACTCTGCCCTGGCCTTGAATTAGAAAATTAAATATTTTTATTTAAAGATGCTCCTGAACAAGGAATTCAGTGTAGGGTGCATCCATGTGCTTTGAGATGCATATTACAGTCAGATCTCTGAGTAAGTGATAAATAGAGGTCAATGTTGAAGTAAACTTGTAAAAACGTAACCTGAACCAATGAACAGACATATTTACAGAGCTTGTATTAAACGTCTTATCCTGTAATATAAGCTTATATAAACTTAGTCTATTTAGAGGTGCTCTGGAAATGATTTTTGGCAGAAAATATTTTATCAGGACTCTTTTTTTAGAACAGTAAATACAGTACTACAAATCATAGAGAAACAGTGAGCAACAAGATGGCACAATGGGTGCCCCTGGTTTGTTCCTGAGCCTGTTTATATGCCATTTCAGTACTTTTCCTCTATAGGATTTTCAAATTATTTTTCAAAGTGTATCTCCATTCATCACTGAAGTTCCAGATCCATCCTTCCAAGAGGGAGTTACTTTCTTTTTCAGTACTTACTGTCCCTTTTCTTACTAACCATCTTCTAGCAATCAGAATGCAAAACATTATCCAAGGAATACAGGTGGGGGAACGGCTATAAAATTAAACACGAAACGCAATATTATGCAAATAAAATTACTCAATAAAAAAAACTAATAGTTTAGCACACACCCTAAACCACTTCATCCTACTAGGTTTGCAGGAAGGCTGTTGCTTATCTCAGCTAAATCTGGGTAAAGGAGAGGTACACATTAAATACTTCATCACAGGGCCACACACATAGCCATTCACACTCACACTAATCTTTCATGTTATGTTTGTGTGTGTGTGTGTGTGTGTGTGTATATATATATATATATATATATATATATATATACACATACAGTGATACCTCAGCTCACGAACATAATTGGTTCCCAGAAAGTGTGTGTAAGGCAAAAAGTTCGTCTTCCGAACATTTATTTCCCATAAGAAACCATTAAAATGAGAATAATCCGTTCCCAGGTCCCCATAAAACATAATTTTCTACTAAATGAGCCTTAAAACTACACAAAAATATACCTTATTTTATGTATAATAAATGTGCTATTGTATTGTAATTAAAGAAATAAACTGTACTGTATAATAATATAGCCACACACGCACCCTTAATAGCTTCCTTGTTCTTAAGGATGGTAGCAATGGTAGACTTAGCGTACTGGTACTGGGACACTAAGTCACACAAACGCACACCTCGGTCGTGTTTTTCAATGATCTCCTTCTTCTGCTCGATCGTAATTTTCTTTAATGTCTTCTTAGGCTTAACACTAGCCTGTGGTGGGGTCTTTTTCGGTCCCATAATAGCAAAAGTACACTCAATATGGTCCAAAATGTCTATCAAACAGAAACCATGTCCGCACTCAAAGAAAGGAGGTGACGAACTGGGACGCCGTGAGCGTGCGTCAGCTTCTCGTGGCCGCCACCGTGGCGCTGTTCGGCCGCGTGGTTTGGTTCGTCCGCCGAAAACTAGTTCGTCAGCAGAGACTATATGCTCGCAAATTTAATGTTCTTGAGGCGAAAAGTTTGTGAGCTTAAGCGTTCGTCAGCGGAGGTTTTACCGTGTATGTATATATATATATATATATATATATATATATATATATATATATATATACAGACAGTCGTTGACTTAAGACCGATGCGAGTTACATCTGATCGACTTACGACCGCGACCGTCGTGAAACATAATTCATGGCAGTGCAGTGCGACAGTTGTTTGCGCTGCCGGCGGCGCCAGCATCTTAAAAGGACAAGCAGGAGATGATACAGCTTCATTTTCTAACTGCTTAGAGCGGCGTTAACACTAGTACTGTACAAGCTACTTAGTCCTTCAACCCCTACCTGGCGACCAAAAGAAAAGCTGAATTTTCTGTTCCTAAGCCTGCCAAGAGAAAGAGAAAGGCCATTGATCTTGACATGAAGATAAAGGTGATCAAGTTGTTCGAAGGAGGAAAGAAAGTAAGTATGATTGCACGTGAACTTCAGTTATCACACTCTACTGTGTCGACGATTTTAAAGGATAAAGAACAGATTCGTGAAGCTGTGAAAGGATCAGCACCTAAGAGATCTACAGTAATAACAAAGCAACGGACTGGACTCATCCATGAAATGGAGAAATTATTAAGTACATTCATGCCTCGGTTTTACAGACTTCACTTTAATGGATTTCGGATGCAACGGACAAAATCTGTAGCTTCCGACTAGTCTGGATCATCCGGACGTGGGCCGTTGTTTCCGAAAGTGACCATCAGATGACCAGACTGGCTTGAAGAAATATTGCGCATTTAAATCTATTCATCTATTTTCAATGCCACGTCACTGTGGCGTGAAGCAGAGAGCCAATCCTTTCTGTGTGCGAGCGGGTCCGATACCTTGAAACTAATTTTATTGGACTCACACGCTACAGTGTTTATGTGACAGGAAGCGCGTTCCAAGTTTTGGCAATCAGCTGCTGTGCATGTTGAAGTTTTTCCATGTCTGTCCATTTGTGTTTGCTTGCCAGCTGTGCTTGGCTTCGTGGAAATGAGCTGATCAAAACGAGGGAAATTTATCTCTTTACTCAAAAACAACACGCGCAGTCTGTGGCTGTTATTATAATCCAATAAAATTAGAGTTTGAAGGTATCGGGCCCGCCCACACACTGGAGTACAGAAAGGATTTGCTCTCCGCTGCACACCACAGTGACGTGGAATTGAAAATAGATGTATAGATTTATCGATCGGGCACTTCGGACCAGTGTCCCCCCCATTAGTCCGTTAAACCGAGGCATGAGTGTATTTGGATGGAAAGTCGACATAAGACCAGATCGCCTTATGACCGGTCGGTCGGTGAGTGGATGACTGTCTGTCTGTATATATATATATATATATATATATATATATATATATATATATATATATATATATACACAGTCAGCCCCCAACTTAAGAAGACCCCTGTGTACGAAAACCCCGGGTTACCAAAAACATTTTCCTAAGTTTCCGTCCCCAAGATACGAAAAGAAATTCAAACGCACCATTCAAAATTTCACAGACGAGTTGCTCCCTCATTGGCTGTCTCTCAACATCCCGCCCCCCTGGCCTCCCAGATAGAGACAGAAGGAGGCTTCACGCTTTAGTTTTTAGTTTCATTTTTTAAGTTGTTTAATTCAGTAAATGTTTAATAAATGTGGGTGCATTTGAGCTCATCTGGAATTCCGATCCCTCAAGGAATCAAATTAAAGTTGAGTTAATATGCTAATAAACTGTTTAAATGGTTTAACAAATCATTTTCTTTTACTTTTAACACATATTTCATACAAAATTGGTATACTTTTATCATTTTTAAAGGGTTTACGGGGTTTATCCTGTCCAAAGACTGGAGCCTTGGAACGAATTAGGCGTTTAACATGCAAGGTGCGACCCCTACTTACAAAATCCCCATTTACAAAAAGGGCTCTGGAACGATTGATTTCGTAAGTTGGGTGCTGACTGTGTATGTATATATATGTGTATATATATATATATATATATATATATATATATACACACACACACACACACACACACATATATATATATATACATATACACATATACACATATATATATATATATATATATATATATATATATATATATATATATATACACACACACACACACACACACACACACACACAGTAGGCCCTTTACCAGGAAGTCGTTGCTCAATAACTGGCACATAATTGGAATTTAGCAAATGGCTGAGAGCTTTTTTTTCTCCCTCCTGCTGATTGGTTGCAGATGATGTGTACACCTCTTTCTTTCTCCTTCACACACCTTTATCTATGTGATTGCCTGAATTGCGAAGTTAATTTTTTAGTGTGTTTTTAATGATTATTTAAGCCCTGTGATGCCACTCAAATGCCCTGCATCTTCTCTAGCTTCTGGTAAAGAGCATAAGCACTTTATTTATTAATAAATATTATCACAGTACAAAAATTAAAAAGCTTTTAACCTCTGTGCAAGTAAATTATTTGAAATGTAGAAATATCATTTCTACCAAAAATGCTAATTGATCAGGTTACTGATGTCTCACGAAAATTATTTTGAACAAAACTGTATAGCACAACAAACAAAGATTAAATTACCTGTAAAAAATAAATATTTTTTTTTTTAAGGAGTTGTGGGTAATAAAGCACCGATAACCATTAATCTATCATTTCAGCAAACTTTTCATTCACTTTTAGGATTAAAGGTAAAGTTTAGAAGCCCTGAAAAAATCTATAGTAATAATATTCCTATTATTAAATCCAATATTATATAATAAAATAATACAGTGCAAAATCAATATATTGTGCATGACTACTAAAAAGTGGAAATAAAATCATCACCTTGGTGCAATGACCACAATCAAAACAGACACTATTTCAATGTGATTCTTTTTCAAAGAGCAACGACATGCTGGGAGCTCTGTGGGAATCCTCACAGCCCATCAGTCATTCTCCTCAGAGAGTGCAGAAGCAACTTAAAGAACTGACTAGCAAATTTGAGTTATACTGTGCAAAAATCAGTCATCCAACAACCAAACACCCATACAGGACAATTGAAAGCCTTTACTGGGAAGACAGTGGCAATTTCACCACCAATAGTCAATTAGGTCATCAAAGCATGTGTTGATACTTTAGGAACATGGCACCAACTTCAGCCAAATGGATCTGCAAATAAAGAACTTCAAAATTGTTATGCTCATGTAATTCTAAATTCTAAAGATTTATTTTTAATATTTGGAAAATAACACCATACAGTATACAAGAGACCTACAGTTTTCAACATGTGTGCAGTATCACTCCAAAGAGCAACATCTGAGAACAGTTCTAGAAAAAAAAAACACTGTGATTGGATTTATTAGACAAACAATATGCTGAGGTGAAAATAATATTCTTGCAATTTCATCTCAGGTTATTTTCAGTATTTTAAACAGTAGGGAGCATAAAAATATGATTGTGCAAAAAGTCCTCAACATGTTGGTCAACAGCTGTTCTACAGAGGCATTATAAATACAACTTTTCTTCTTTTTTCCCTTTTACTTCATAACATGTAATTCATTTGGAAGACCACCTGAATGATCCCGTACTCCTTGTCTGTTTCAATGTGTTATGTGGTTGTCTCGCTTCTTCAAAAGATACTTTAATCTTCTGGATGAGCTCTTTCTCTTAGTAATGCAAAGGGGTTGAAAGAGGTATTCATGAGTAGCACATTTGTGAATGGGAGGGAGGCATCAGAGTCTCTCTCTCTCTCTCTCTCTCTCTCTCTCTCACACACACACACACACACACACACACACACACACACACACAGGATAATCCAATAGCTGTCCATCACTACATGGGTCTCTGTTCACACCATTAAAGTTAAATTATTTGAAAATTGTGGTGTACTCTATATTATAGTACAGAAATATAATTTATCAGAGATAAGCATGTGTTTACTTGCAAGAATTCTTTTAAAAAGTTTTCTGAGAATATTTTTGAGTACAGATGATGGTTTGAAATGTAATGCACTTGGACTTGGCCTACTTTCAAGATAGATTCATGTATAAACAAGGCCAACTAGATGTTTTTCATGTACAGTAAGTATATTGAGGGAAATTGAACCTGATATATGGAAGATGCAATTTGTGGCAAAAAGTCTATGATTTCTTGATATCTTACTGGGAACTGAAAATATTTTAAACATATACAATCAAATAATTTTAGACATCTAAATGTTTTTACTTAAGAGAAACAAACCTTACATCATATGCAAGATTGAGAAATTACACTTAATTACACTTAATTTAACACTGGGGGATACTCAGGAATATATATATTTATATGCCTTAAAAGGTATACTTTTATCATTTTTAAAGGGTTTTGGGGTAGTGTTGGGGCCTTGGAATGAATCAGGCCTTTTACATGTAAAATGAGACTCAACTTATGAAAAAAATCAGGTTACGAAACCACTTCTGGAATGGATTAATTTCATAAGGTGAGATACCACTGTATGTGAAATTATGTCTTATTATTATGACGAACAGAATTATATGTAATAATTTCACATATAAGTTGCTCTAAAGTACAAGCTGCAACCTCAGTCAAAGCATGAAAAAAGGTGCGACTTATAGTCCAGAGCAACTTATATGTGAAATTATTACATATAATTATGTTTGTATACTTATAGTCTTTATATATATATATATATATATATATATATATATATAGATATATGTAATATATATATATATTTTTCCCCCCCTCTTCTTCAATACACATGCATATTCTCCATGCAGGCAATTATACTTCCATATAAATTAGCATTTCAGTCCATACTGGCTATATCAGACTGACATCAAACCTATGACCATATGAAATGCTGCTTTATCAGTTGTACGGTGATCCAGTCTTGCCTGAATAAAATAGTCAGTAAAGCCAAGCGTCTCCAACATTAATGTTTATTAATATTTCAGCCCACTTATTGTCAAGTTTAAAAACATATATTCTGCCAGTCCATGTACATAATGCAGATGAATGATGTGGACTGACTGAGATCCTGATGCAAAGCTTGTCCTGATGCATTCAGTGTTTTTGTAGGTTTGGTGATGAATTCAAGAGTTGAAGGGAGCAACTGCATTTTGCAAAAGCAAACTGCATATGGAGTAAAAACTGCGTACGGAGAGTGCATGTAGCCAATTGGAATCCATTGGAACTGGGGAATGACTCAAAGAGCCCAATAAAAATGCTTGAAATTGTCTATTATAAACAAGACGGGAGGTACCTTTGCTTGCCGTTATCATGGTTCTGCAAGCTATAAAATATACAGAAAACGAGAGGATTCACCTCTTATTAAAATTATGACAGAATAACAGATTCAAACAAATAGCTATAAATTTTCGAGGAGTCAGACTTCACAATAGTACCTGAAAATGTTTCAGCAATTAAGAAAACGTCTACAGCCCCAACCACTGTGGGTATATTACAGCAATATATCATACTGTATTATGAGTGACATGTGTATTATGAAGCCTTGCAGAGCATGGAGAGGAAGATCAGGTCATGAAAGAGGTCGGTCTGCAGGGAAGGTGGAATTGCTTCATATAATGGACAAATGTCACCTCTCCCTGGAGAACTGCAAAACATGTACACACAAGTTGATGCGGATCAGATAGAATATTCTACCAGAGGTTTTATTTATATCCAGAGAAAAATAATTTCAGGGTAGCATATGTTAATACAGCGCATAGCAAAATTTATGTCATCCCTGCTCAATATGTTCACTTTAAACTGTGAGAAAAGACTTAAAAATATATACTAGAAAGAAACATACAATGTGCTTTACACACACACACACACACACACACACACACACACACACACACACACAGCTAAGCCTGTAAATGCACAACAACAGTCACACTATACCAGAAGTATTTGCATTTAATACAAAGAGATGTATTGCTGAAGATAGATAATTAATATATGTAGATAAACTGACAGGGTGAATTTAATACAGCCAATTATCATATAAGGACAATGATGTTATTGGAGGAAAATACTAGAAATTTTTAAATTTCTGACAGATATGATCTCCATATTTAAATGAATAAACACTTTTTAATCAAAATGTGTTCTAAAACTTTTCATGATTAGTTCATAGATAGATACCCATTACATGACAGGCAGCTCCCCCTGAAGCTACAGCTACCTTGTCAGTGAATTTCCTAGACACAACCATAATAATAAAATATCACCAGCTAAAACTATTAAAGCTCCTTGTATAGATTTAATTCACAGACTCAGGCTGCAAATTTGACAGAATGACAATGACAACGAAAAAGATTCTTTTTTTGTAGAATGGGAACCAATGGTGGAATGGCATTCAGTCCTGAGGGGGGGTATTACCAAGCTGAATGGAGCCTATGCTCACATGCTCTAAGTTGTCATGGTAACAATGGCATACCAAAGTGTATCTCTGCTCATGTATTGGGGTATTTTAATATACCAATTTAGTCAATCCAGCACAGCACGGCCCTTTTAGAGATACAGTATACATTATATTCTTGGTTATTTATCTATTTCTTATAGAACATTTTCCACCTTTATAATTACTTGATAAAAATGGGTTCCCAAATTAAAGGAACCATAGTAATAAGAAAATTGTTAGTATTAAAATAAGACAGTTACAGTCAAAGTAAGTGGTTAAATTAACCTTTTTATGCCTATTAATAAAAAGTTCAATAAAATTATTAATATTCAATACTGAATGATATGAATGACAAATACTGTAATCATTGTTTCAGCTCTATTACCCAGTCTGTTGTTAAATTAAAATGCTTTAGGTAGAGACCAGATTTGTAGGGTATAAGGTTCAAGAAAATGTTATGGTCAGACATGTAGGAAGGTTTAAAGCACAGCATGTGGGCTCTATGGCTCGTAAACATGTAGCATTAGTCCTATTAGGACACATCAATGTGCATAGCTATAGTTTACAACAGATTTATTATTTCCTCTTAACAAATGTCTCTAAGCAATACAATGTACCCAAATTGAACGTTTTTCCACTGGAAAGAAATAATCTACTCAAACACTGTGTCTTAATAAACGTTTTGTTATAATTTAAAAAAAAAAAAGAAAGAAGGAAAAAGACAGTCAACATTACACTGTGGAGGGAACAACAGAATGTATGACCTTTTATGTGATCCCTTTCTTTTGAAAAATAATTGCTGTGTATGGAGAATGCCAGATCAATCTGTTTTACGATTATTAGACACTACATTTAACTCTACAGGGCATTTGCATTCAGATTTCTGTTTACAGAGAAGGAAGAGCGGTAGGTTCAGAGCACAAAATACCTGCTCCTAATAATAGCTCTCCCCGAGTTCGTCTGTGAATTCCAATGAGGCTGTTCTGACTGAAAAGAAGCTCTGCTGATCAGGGTGAAACAGGAAGATGCCATCCCTTTCCCTACAGGTTCTAATGAGCCTTTATTATGCTTGGACATGGCTCCTGCCGTGTGAAATGCATTTTTTTTTTCAGTGTAGGGATTTGAATTTCAGCTAAAATTACAATGTGATTTTTTTTTTTTTTCCTCAAGCTTTCAACTGCCATCAACATAGACATAAATATATGTGGCACAAAATACTGTAGCAAAAAACACTAAGCCTCCACGTATTGTGTGTGAATTCACATAAGAGACACAAGTCAGGCACAGCACAAGCAAAACATAAACATGCTTCATAATGGTGTCTTTTAAAACTCATTTAAAGCGTTATTATATACAGTCGGCCCCCTACTTACGAAACTCCTGGGTATGAAAACTCTGGGTTACGAAAAACATTTTACTAAGTTTTCGTCCCCTGTATACGAAAACAACCTCCGCTTACGAAAAGCGCCAAACTCAAAATTCAAATGCGCCAATCAAAATTTCACATGATGCATGAGTTGCTCTCTCATTGGCTGTCTCCAAAAATCCCGCCCCACTGGCTTCCAATTGGCCTCCCATTGGCCAGGAGGAAGCTGAATCTCCATAGTACTGCACCCATAAAGCTTGTTTGTCCCCCGCGTGAAGGAGAGTTGAACAGGACTGTTGCTTGTTTTGAGCTCATTGCAGCGTTATATTTCATTATCGCCGAAACCCCTCTACAATCGGGACGATATTGAAGCAGAAGGAGACCTTAAAGCAGAAATACAATGATGGAGGCGATTATTTCGGCACAATATTGAAGCATAAGCAGAGTGCTCCGTGAAACAAGACCTCTGATCTTGCAATGAAGCAAGTTAATATTAAATCGGGACCTCTCATCTTTCATACAGGTGCTGTAATTCTGCTTTAAATACAACATCCCGTCCATTTAAATAGAATTGTTCCGACATCTGCGTGTTGCGGAGCCGGCATTCGGCAAAACACACCATAGAGACTGTGTGTGTGTGTGTGTGTGTGTGTGTGTGTGTGTGTGTGTGGGTGTGTGTGTGTGTGTGTGTGTGTGTGTGTGTGTGTGTGTATGTGAGAGAGATAGAGAGAGATAGATAGTGTGTGTGTGTGTGCGCGTGCGTGTGTGTGTGTGTGTGAGAGAGAGAGAGAGAGAGACTGCCTACAGAGTCACTCAGAGATGAAAGGAGGCTTAACGCTTTAGTTTTAGTTTAGGTTTTTAAGTTGTTTAATTCAGTAAATGTTTAATAAATGTGGCGTGCTTCGCCGAATGTGAGCAAAACGCGGCTCATCTGGACCTCTGATCCTTCATGGAATCAGGTTAAAGTTGAGTTTGGACCTCCAATCTGTCAAGCAGGGAATACGCTTTGAATTCCCCGTCTTAAAATGCTCCTGCATCCTGCGTGTGGGCGGAACCCGCATTCAGGCCACAATACGCCACAATACACAAATGTCAGAGATGTGTATTATGTATTGTGTAATGTGTATTGTGTGTGTGTGTGTGTGTGTGTGTGTGAGTGAGAGAGAGCGAGAGAGAGAGAGAGTGAGAGAGAGAGTGTTTTGTGTGTGTATGTGTGTTAATAAAAAATGATTAATAATGGTTTAATTAATAAATATGTTAATAAAATGGTTTAATATGTTAATAAAATGTTTAAATGGTTTAATAAATAATTTTCTTTTACTTTTAACACATATTTCATGCATATTTCATACAAAATTGGTGTACTTTTATCATTTTTAAAGGGTTTATGGGGTAGTCTTGGGAGCCTTGGAACGAATCAGGCGTTTTACATGTTAAATGCGCCTCTACTTACAAAACTGCTGCGTTATGAAAAAGGCGCTGGAATGGATAAATTTCATAAGTAGGGACCGACTGTACTATGAAAAACATAAAAAAGGCAAAATAAATCAAGATTTTTACATATTTTAGGAATAGCTGCAGATAAGCTCTGAGCAGTCAAGCAGAATACAAGGTCATGTCTATTAAAATTTTGTCAAATTTTTAATATTATACACAGAAATATAAGAAAACAAAACAAACAATATATTTACAGATTATTTTTATTAATTATTATTTATATTTATTATATACAGGAATCCCTCGCTACTTCGCATTTCAATTCATGCAGTTTCAATGCGTCGTGTTTTTTTGTTTTTTAGATATTCATCGAGTTAAAAAATAAAGAAATTAACGAAGAATGGGTGAAAAGGTTAAGGAAAATTCCACAAAACAAGGCTAATTGTGCAAAAAAAACACTCCCAAACAAACAAAAAAAACAACCCAAACCCCCCATCAAAACATACATTTTTGTGAGGTGCGGTTCTGTGTGTGTGCACACGCGCATCTGTATGCATGTGTATTTATATTTTATTTACATGTTATGCATTATTTTTGATTGTTTGTTATTATAAGCATTTATAGCATTGGATATGTATTTATTGATATTATATACACATATACATGTATGTATACGTCAGTCAGGGTAGGTCGATCCTACTTCGCGGAATTCGGTGGTCACGGGGGTCTCAGACCCAATTAACCGCAGAAAGTAAGGGTTCCCTGTGTGTGTGTGTGTGTGTGTGTGTATATATATATATATATATATATATATATATATATATATATATATATATAAAACTTATTTACTTAATCAATTTATCAATTATAATTTTTATTAATTAGTTTATTTATTTAAAAGCTTGATCTGATCACGCTGCCTGTTTCATTACAATGCTCACACAATTCACAACAGTCTCGAATAAAACTCCTTCAAATGTTAATAAAGTGCTTTGAGAATGTAAGTCCCATATTGTCTGGCTTTCTTTGTAATTTGGGGCCAATGTTTTCATGATTTATATGATTTCAGAATCAGTTTGCGAGTGTTTTGTCAGTTCAAGCACTTAAGATATTAGGCAATTATTTCAAGAGGCAAAGTATGACACAGAGAATTATTTTAGCCAAAAGACTGTTATCCGCCAAAACTAATGTCTGAGGTGGAGAATACCTTCCAAAGATAGAATAATTCTCAATCATACAAAAAACGAATTCTATTATGGTTTCATTATTAATTGAAAATATTTTCAAAATAGACAATAACATTATTGTATTGTGCATGCCAGTTGTGCAATAATCATTAACCTTATCCGATCGCACTAATGCAATAATTTGGTTCTCCCGTGGCAGTGATACAATTCCAAGACCTATTTGATGGCTGTCCACCAATCATAAACGAATCTCTTGAATAATGTGTATTAGCCCCCAAGATACTGAACCAATCAGATTGTGACATTCCCATGTAGTATATAGTACAGCAATGTAATTCCCTAAACCAGGGAAGAGGCTTACCAGATCATGGCTCTTTACTCTTTTCTCTCATACGCTCTCCTTTTCTCTCTGTTGCTGAAGAGAGGTGTTTTCCTGATGCGTTCTTCCAAGCACAAACATGCTATGACCTATTTCTCCTCCAGACGTGTTTGCTTTATCAGAATCAGGCTCACTTTGTGAGCGCTCTGGTTTAGGAATCCTTGACTTTGGTAGCTCACCCGGCTGCATAGACTTTGTACGTCGCAACTGTGTGTGCTTGGGAAGAAAGTCAGGCTTTGCTGTAAGGCCAAAGGAGTTATTACGCAGAGCCCTGCGTATGGATGAGTTCTTCTGGGATTGGACCTGGTCACCAAACTGCAGTGAGGAAAGATGCATGGCATAACCCTCACTGAGGAACTGTATAGAACAGTAGAGACAAAGGGTGCAGTGAGTAGGAGGAAGAAAAATAAATAAATTGTACAGGGTAGATGCAATAGCAGTGCAGCATTCAACAAGATATTCAAATACATTAGATCACACATTTAAATACACAAGATGCAAGAATAATTAGTACATTACAAGCAGTAAATATATTATTGATGACAAATACCGGTACAGCTTTTTAATGATATTCAATGTGCGGAGTTAACTATGCATGGAATCTAAACACTGATTTTTCCTCGTCTATGCATCTGGCTTGCAGGGGGGTATAATTAAATCTAAGAAAAAAAACAATGACATACATTTTTATACACAATAGACAAACAAAAAGAATGTTAATTAGCTCACCTGGCATTGGTTTTGGTATTTCTTGGATGGTCTGCCTACTATATATATCTGATTGGGACTGAGACCCAGCATGCTGTAGACGGAGATGTCCTTTATGGAGCCATAGGCCAAACTGATATTAACATGACACTAGCAACAATTAAAAAAAATAAGTTAAACTGCGATTTTATGTCACAGAATGCATGTAATGATTAATCAGAATGGGGAATGAATGTGATGGCAGTGATTTCAACTTGGTGTTAGGCATGTATCAGATTTGTTTAAGTCAAGGGGTGTCAAACTCATGCCACAGACGTTCTTCACAGACGATTCAACAAAGCAGCAGCACAACTGACTTGGCTCATTTAATCAACTGGTCTGAGTCTTCAGGCAGTTAATTGGTCAGTCTCTGTACAGAGCACACAGATTGACCAATCAGCTGCCTGAAGACCTAAATCAGTTGATTAAATGAGTTAAGTCGGTTGTGCTGCTGATTATATGGGGGGGGGGGAACCCTGCAGCTAAACAGCCCTATGTGGAATGAGTTTGACATCCCGTAGTTTCAGTATTTCGGAAACTACTGATCATCATAAATTTTTCACATAGTTCACAAATTTTTCAGATGATGACTGCTCTTACTTTCTTCAATATTCTTTTTTTTTTTTTTTTGGTAAATCTGTGGGCATTGTCGCCTAACATTCCCCTTATTCTTTCAGTTTTTATTGCTATAGCCTCACTGCCACAAGCTTGATATTGTGATGTTATTTTTGTTATTATAACCTTCCTGTATAACTCAAACCAGTTTGGTCATTCTGCTTTGACCTCTCTTTTTTTCTTTTTCCTGCACAGATACAATACATAGGATGCTCTTTGGTCTTTAACCATGCAGTGTAAACACTTGGGGGAAAAAAAGAATGAAAATCCCAAGCTATCACCTCATTCACTTATCCCTTAACATCCGAGAATGTTGTTGGGGCGCCTTCACGGCGAGACTTGGGCGGGATTTTGGGAGATAGGCAATGGGAGGCCAGCGAGGCAGGATGTTGAGAGATAGCCAATGGGAGGCCAGCGGGGCAGGATATTGGGCAGTGCTCTAGTAGTAAAAAAATAAGTGGGTATACTATGAGGCTGCTTCGGCAGCCTAACGAGAATCCGCACTGTCCAATCGTGGCATGGTTCATATTATACCGGGCTGTCTACACTGAATGATCATAGCTCGAATACAGAAACACAATTGTGACATGACTACAAGCCGAGAGAAATGACAAAGCAATATTTTTTAAAAATAAGTGTGTACACACTACATGCCTGCTAAAATAAATGAGTATAAAGCGTATACTCGCGTGTATGCCTGACGACAGCCCTGATGTTGGGAGATAGCCAATGGGAGAGCAACTCGCCCATTGTTTGAATTTTTGAGATGGCGCTTTCGTAACGTGAATTTGTTTCGTATCCAGAGACAGAAATTTTAGGTAAATGCATTTCGTAACCTGGATTTTTCATTTGTTGTTACTGTACTTTGGTAAGGTGAGGTACCACTGTAATACCAAAATCCACAGCATCATAGCCATTCCAATAGAGCCGAATGCATCACAAGCCAATGGAATTCCTTCTTAATGTTAAAAGAATATCCAGTGTTTTTATAAGGATTCATTAATATATTCATTTGACAAACTATCTCAGCCCACATTGGGCGAAGACAGGATGCCCTCAGAACAGCTTGCTAGTTCAACATGGACAACACACTCCTGTTCATATTTACTCACACCATGGGACAATTTGGAACAAGTAGACTAATATGCATGTCTTTGGATTGTGGAAGGAAATTGGAGTACCCAGAGGAAACCCACACAAGCATGGGAAATCAGGACTGAAACCAGGACTTTTCTCTGGGGTGGACATAATAACCACTATTCCACTGTGCTGCCCATGATGTGAAATATTTCATGGCAATTAATCAGTAACACTGACCATTCCTAAACTACCTTTTCAAAATGGCATAAATTAAAATTATGACATATTGAACATCAAATAACACAAATGACATATTTTGATTGGCTGCAGAGTACAGTATGACTATCTACAATTTTACACCACGTAAAAAGAGATTAAGAGGTTACTGGGAACCAGTATACAGACCAAGAAAGATTTATGTTCTATAGCAAAAATAGCCATCCAAAAATAGCCAAATTTGCATCCTACAAGGTGCGCTCTACCTCATGGATAGGATCAAAAATGAGTACATCAGAGGGACAGCCCATGTAAGATGTTTTGGAGACAAAGTCAGAGAGGCTAGACTGAGATGGTTTGGACATGTCCAGAGGAGGGATAGTGAGTATATTGGCAGTAGGATGCTGAGGTTGGAACTACCAGGCAGAAGGCCTTGAGGAAGACCAAAGAAGAGATGTATGGATGTGGTGAAGGAAGATATGAAGGTCGTTGGAGTCAGAAAAGAAGATGCAGAGGATAGGGTGAGATGGAGGCGGATGATTTGCTGTGGCGACCCCTGAAGGGAGCAGCCGAAAGTAAAAGAAGAAGAAGAAGAAGGTGCACTCTACCTCCTGAATGAGATTCTTCAGAAAGATGGTTTTCTGGCGCAGTGGGTCATGCACCAACCCTTCAGAGAAAAAGATCATGCCTTGTGGGAAGTTGTGCTGAGAAAGCCATGACACCACTCTTTGTTTCTGCATGTCTGGTCGCCCAGTGATGTAGATGATCAAATATCCCAGGTCCTGCCAGTGTCTAAATACATAAATGTAACACAAGACATCAAGGCTCATTCTCCCTGTGCTTATTACAGCCGCCCATCTAACTATTTATCCATTTGCCGAACCACTTAGTCCTACTAGGGTAGTAGGAGCATATCTCAGCCAACTCTGGGAGAAGGCAGGGTACACCCTAAACGGATTGTGAGACTATCGAAGGAGAACACTCGCATCTAGAGGTAATTTGGAACAGCCAAATACTAGTAAGTTAATGTGCATGTCTTTGGACTGTGAGAAGAAACCTGAGTACAAGGAGGAAATCCAAAAGAGCATGTAGTGAACAGGCGAAATTCACATAGAGACACCCATGTCAAGCATGGAACTCAAACCCTTGACCTTCTTGCTGAAAGGCGAATGTGCTAAACACTATTCCAACATGCAGTAACTTATTCCATTAAGATTTTTTATAGTCTATAGAATATATAGTAATACTGTACATAGTATTACAGTTTAAAGTACACACACACATACACACACACACACACACACACACACACACACACTTCTCCGTGGTTCTCATGTGATCTGCTTACCTGACCACATCCACAGCACCTGCCCGCATTTTAGGGTCATTGCCCATGATGGAGACACTAGCAGCAAAAGATCCATCAATGCTAAATACTACGCATGCCATCCCCTGTGGCAACACCGTCAGGAAAGCTTCTGCACTTGTCTGGTCTCCTCTGTGGGGTAAGGTAAAGTGGTAAGAAAGAAAAGGTGAGAGAAAAAATTGCCCCAAAATAAGTTGACCACATAGCATATAGTTATTTTGCAGGTAATATTAAATAAGCTTTTTATAGGCGGCTTTAAGGAGTGTATATATAATACACAAAGATTCAAACATGAACAAAAGGGCAACTTAACTAAACCATACAAGCTGAAGTTATGAATCATTTTCAGGATACTGGTGGAAATAGATACTTGGCTCTGACATACCTAACCTCCATTTTAATAGGATATACTCCCACAGCTAATTTTTTGTTTTCCGGGATAGTGTACGACACTCTGCCACTGTTATTGGTGATTATGGTGTCAAAGTGCACCCAACATCCTGAATGCGGTTCAGTCATCAAATACACATCAACCTGAGGGGGACAAAAACAGAGAAGACTTTACACAACCCACAAAAGTGATTTTAAGAGTTTATTCGGAAAAAAATATTGCTCTCATACCTTTTCTCCTGTGAGAGTCACCATGTCCAGAAGACCATACATAAATCGACCAACCAGAGTCTGTGGCCCTTCCTCAGTTGCAATGACATCACTCACTCTATGGTTGGCAGTAAGGTTCTGATCAAAGAAAAACATTACATATGCTATGTTTATCGATGTAGTTAACCTGTTACAGTACTGAGGATGAACAAGACAACATTAGACCGATCCTAAAAATGCAAGAATAAAAGTGGGTGTCTTGTCGCCACAGTTTTCCATAGTCCAAATGAATAGTCTTCCTCTCAGATCTCATTTACACTGAACACGAATCACTATGTGTTTTCAGACCATTAATTCCACATCACACATTCCTTCAGTCTTTGCTGATGCAAGCAGTTATATTAGGAACTAGAACAATGACATATGCAAATTATAACAGATATTGCTTATATAATATATAAAGCTATATACCATGCTATATGCATTGCAATACCTTTTAATTATAGGCCACATTAATACACTGCCTGGCACAACAAACCATAAGAGGTCACAGTCTAATATTTGATATTGGACCACCATTAGAATTGATCACACCGTGTAATCATTATGGCATCGTTTTTCACCAAATGTAAGCAACATCATAGCATTGGTTTTCATCTAGACTTTGGTTCATGGCGTGGTTTCAGCAGTTTGGATTACAGTAGCCTCTCTGTGGATCAGATCACACATACTGATTGGATCCTCTGCAGCACTTGTACATACAGAATGATTTGCATTTGATAAAATTTGACATATAGACAATTTTATTTTGTGATTTTGTGACATTAGATGAAATAACTCAGTGGACCAAGTCTCCTGTTTGGATGAGAATGCATAACAAGCGTAACAAGGCATGAATGGCGGGGGACAAGATGGTGATACTGTGGGGAAATAAAGATGATGAACTGCGTTAAATTGACCTAGACTCTCATAGGATAATGATTTTGTACAGTAATGATATTCCAAATATGACATCTTTGTATAATGTATCCTATAACAGCGAATGATTTGCATGTTTGATTTGGCAGAGGTTTTTACGTCGGATGCCCTTCCTGACACAACCCTTTTTAGCAAGGGACCGAAACACACTGATGGCTTTGCAGCTACTCTTTACAAAAGTCAGCAATGGTTCTTTTACATGCCTCACACCATAGACAGTGAGAGACATGGCCTGCCTTTGATAACCCAGTTAGCTGCACTGGGGGGACAGTGACAACCTTGTGAAGAGTGGGACTCAAATCCCCAAACTTAGGATCAACGATCCATCGCCCTATATCAACAGGCAACCAATGTCCCTATCTAGACTAGACCAGAAAAAATGCATTTGTGGCAGTAGCAGGACGTGTAGGTGGGAAAATACTGTATTTCTGTAGTCACTTGCATCTGTATGCCTTTTAAATGACATCGTCACACTGCACATTTTAATCATTAAGTCTGTAAAGCCTATATACTCAGACTGTACAAATACTTGGATCAACTGACATATATTGTAAATACTCGTGCTGTATGTGAAAAACAGGCATTGCAGACGGTTCTGCAAACTGACAATTTTTAGTTCAGAAAAGACATTTTATTTAATATCTCCGCCTTGGTAGATCTGTCAGGATGCGTAAAGTAAGCACCGATTATCTCTGAGAAGTCATTATTCCCACTCAGCTAGACATTCGGAAATGACAGTGCCTTGCTGCTGCAGCTCAATCAACCCCGCCAGTATGATCTCTTTACACCATTCTGTGGCATTTGTAATTACTGGTGCAACCTGCAGATACACCCATTTCAGTTCATGACTTTTAACAATCAGTTGGTTAGCTAGTCCTTTTAATAAGATCCTGCCTATTAAAATGGTATCAAGCTGCTACTGTGTGATATAAATATTTCATTAAGAAGATGATAGATAACACTAGGTTTGGCAAAAGGGATTAAAATCTAATTTCATATCAATATGTAAAAATCGATCTCATATCATCTTGAAAACCAAGAACGTTCTTTAGAGCAATGTTATTTCAACCTATGAGAATAATTATACTACAGTATATATTTTTAGATATACAGACGCTCCCCGACTTACATTTCTAATTGGTTCCGGATGGCTGAACGTAAGTTGAAAGTGAACGTAAGTTGTTAAAGTCACGTATGACGTATGACGCTCATACTGTACTATATATCCATAAATACCATTAACGTATCTCATAAAACACCCCTAAATCAATTATTATAAACATAACATTGTAAAATAATATCAAATATATCAAATAATATCAACATTAATTTCAAATAAGTCACTTATTTATACCGAGTCACTTTACATGAAGCTTAAAACAGCCAATCAACGCTTTCAATATGTGAAACGCTCAATACCGAAAGTAGTGTACGTGTGAAAGTAGTGTACTTGCTGTGGGTTTGTACAGACTTCCGGTCTTTCAAGTGCGCAAGCGTGCTGTTGAACTCGTTTAGAACACAGCCAGCACTGATGTGAATCACGGAGCGGAGAGTTCTCTTTCCTGGAATCGGGTTTTCATTCATTTTGCAACTCTCTTTGCTTAACTGAGTATGCACGGTAGATCGCGCCGATCCGAGCAGACAGTTAATTCATCTCTGTGTATGAGACTTGCACGCATGCTTGTAGGCTTAAGCTTCTGACCAACCATATTTGCTTAGGGATAAAAAAAGTCCACAAAACAGTGTAAACACAAAGATCACAGAGACGACGTCTTAACACAAGGGTAACACGCTATATAACTGATATATATATATCTATGTACACATATATATAAACGATATATATATAACTGAACTGGGAACAAGGAGGGGCACGTTCAATCTGTCGTTTGTAAACAATGGACGCAGCATCATTATGTCATGTAAGACGTTTTGGAGACAAAGTCAGAGAGGCTAGATTGAGATGGTTTGGACATGTACAGAGAAGGGATAGTGAATATATTGGTAGTAGGATGCTGAGGTTTGAACTACCAGGCAGAAGGCCTAGAGGAAGACCAAAGAGACGATTCATGGACGTGGTGAAAGAGGACATGAAGGCAGTTGGTGTAAGAGAAGAAGATGCAGAGGATAGGGTGAGATGGAGGCAGATGATTCGCTGTGGCGACCCCTGAAGGGAAAAACCGAAAGGAAAAGAAAGAAGAAGACTGTCTTCTATTCCACAGATCATGAGGTTGCTTGGAGTTGGCAAGAGATTGGTAACAGCTCAGCAGAGAAAGCTTTGTTTCCCCTGATTGGTTCCCCATAGTTCTTTCCATGACAGGGGCATCTCTAGTGTGGCATCCCAATGGAGCCAACTGCCCTGTTTCACGAGATCTACTGCCTTGACTCTGCAATTTTCGTCTTCTGTTTCCCGTACCCACTGTACAATTAGCTCTCTCTTCTGCTTATTATTGACTTTGCTCCAATGCCGGGAATGGTGGTGTTTAGCTCAAAGGAGTTTGGGAGCCTGATTTGTAGATTTGTCTTTAATGAGGCAGTTAAACTTTTACTCACTTTCAAGGAATTACATTAAGTCAATAACTACAGATCAGCAGAGACTAGCACGGCATGACATTTATTCTATATTGATGTGCATTTGAAACACACGCACACACAAGCACTAATGATGCACTGTTTTGAAAGAATTTTAAAAAGGGCATTTGCTATGGTCATATACTGCACAAGTATCTACTGTATTATGTGTGTTCTCTGCATCACTCACCCTTGACTTAACATGTGTGCGCCTTCGTAGCCATTTCTCTTTTGGACTAGAAGGGGGAAAGTAGGTGGGGTCCATGCAGTCTGTCTCCTGAGACTTCACACACTCACACTGCATAACCTGTCAATCACACATAGCAGTAACCAGTGAGCACCCTTCCTTAACAAGGTGGGAATCCAGTTTCTCAGCATCTGTGGGACATAATTTTTTTTTAATGCAATGCAACAGAATCAACATTTGTCAAAAAATAACTGATAAGTTTTTCAGACAGTTGTCAAAATCATTTGGCTTAAGAGAAATTTTTGTTTCAATATTCTATTTGTCTTCTAACCAAGTAAGGGCTTGCTTTATTCCCTTTGTTCATGATAATACCGCATGTTAAGCATTGCCTGATCATATTAATTTCTGAGAGTAATCGACCACATGACTTGACTTGACTTGACTGGACTGGACTGGACTGGACTGGACTTGACTGGACTGGACTGGACTCGCTCACTCACTCACTCACTCACTCGCCAAACCATTTAATTGCATATTAGACAAGGTCAGAGATAAGCTGGAAACTATACAACACTATGCGGAGGAGTGGTACGCCCTGAAAAGCTCACAAAACTATTCCAAGACAAACATACACACACACACACACACACACACACACACACACACGCATGCACAGACACAAACACAAACACACACACGCACACACGCACGCACACACACACAAAACACCATTCACGCTTACACCTATAGTAATTGGGAACTGCCAAGCGTATGCCTACGGACTATGAGGAGAGGAAACCAGAGTACCAGGAGAAAACCCACTCAAGTCGTGAAGCCGGAAATAAACTTCAAGTTTATTGAAACAAATCCCAATGTAATAGTTTACAAAAGTATTTGGTGTAATAACATTACACCATGTGATGACTGGTTCGCAACAATGGAGCAGAAAGAAACTTTTATTTCTATTACTCTTCACCCATAGCCTGTAATGTTCAAAGGTAAATCAAATAAAAAACAACTCACATTTCAACATTTGAGAAATAGTACAATAAATTTGTACTAGAAAAAAATAAAACTGTACTACTGTAAATTATTTTAGTCCTGCTAAACCTGGTACACTTTTCTAACGCATACTGTACTGTATTTGTGATAAACAATGCAAAAATAAAATGTTTTATGAAATCCAATTTGATTTATATGGTCTCTTTAAACCAGTTTGATGTATAGCTGTGTTAAAGAAGCATATTCCCTCTATAATACACTAAGAAAACCTCTTGTATTAATGTATTACCTGTCTGAATATAAAGGCCACTACATCAGTGGATTCCCAGTAAGAGGCATGGAACAGTTGAGGCAGAGCCACAGTGGGGAATGCAGGCAATATATCAGGACAATAAAGTTCATAGTCCAGCCGTTTAGAGCCCCACCAACTACTGGAGACTGAAACACACACAGTAAATCCACACCATGGTCTTGCCTCATTCCATATAATCACCGTTAATACACAATTATGCAGAGAATTATTAGATTGTATCACTAAATAGCAGCCATAATTGTCTTGCTAAAGCTGTTCTACACAAGGCTCAATGTCACATTAAACCTTACAGCACAGTAAACCAGCAAAGTAATGAATAATGGCCTTAAATACACAGAAAAAAAGAATATGAGCCTCAAGCCACAGTGTATGCCTTTTAAAATCATGCTCTTTATTAATAACTCAGGTTTAATCACCCCATACCCCTCAATTTTCTCCCTAATTCACAAGACGATTACCAAACAGACAAGCCTTCAAACCACTTCATGCCAGCCGACCATATTTTTGCAGCAGTGTGTTATATACTCGTAAATAATTTTGAGAGACTAAATGCAACCCAAACATTCCTGAGAGCACAGATAATTTTACTATGGATAGCTTTCGCGTCATCAGAATCCTGTTGTGCCATTTGGGAGCCCACATCACACATTTAAATCACTCAATCTCTAAAATCAATAAACTCTCATTGCACAGAATTAATTTGGTTAATTGGCGTTAAGGAAAAAAAAAAAGTATTTTTGTCTCACAGTCTTGACAAATATATCAGTATGAACATACAGAGAGTACTGCTTTCTGTGAAAAGCCATTAGTCCCACTCATCCTGAGGTTATGACAGTGGTTCTCAAATAGCGTGTGGGGCTGGTGGCATAGTGGTTAGGGTGCTGTGCTCATGATCGGGAGGTTGTGAGTTCGAATCCCACTGAGACCCTCACTGTGCCAAGACCCCTGGGCAAGGTCTCAACCACAAATGTGCCTCTGTTCACCTAGCAGTATAAATGGGTACCAGTAAAATATACTGGGAAGGTAACCTGTGATGGACTAGTGTCCCATCCAGGGGGAGTTGAACTCCTGGTTGCTTCACGCTACGGAAACTGGGGATAAGTACCGGCCTGATGAGCCACGAGGCTAAGCCACTAGGCTTAGGGTGTGACCCCAGGGAACATGCTTTTTTTTTTTTTTGCTGTATTGGTCTAGTGGTATAGGGCGCTGGATCGCTGATCCAAAGGTTGGGGGTTCGAGTCCCACTCTCCACAAGGTTGTCACTGTCCCCCCCCAGTGTGGCTAACTGGGTTATCAAAGGCGGGCCATGTCTCTCACTGTCTATGGTGAGAGGCATGTAAAAGAACCATTGCTGACATTCGTAAAGAGTAGCTGCAAAGTCGTCAGCGTGTTTCTGTCCCTTGCTAAAAGGGTTGTGACAGGAAGGGCATCCGACGTAAAAACCGCTGCCAAATCAAACGTGCGAATCAGATGATTCGCTGTGGCGACTCCCGAGTAAAAGGGAAAAAGCCAAAAGGAAGACATAGGATAAAGTGTAATTCTACACCCACTACAGCAGGTGGCAGTACTGGCTTCCTCATTGCCAGAGTGTGCCCAGAGGTAAAATAAGAAGTGAAGTCAATGCTGTAGAGAAGTTTTTCTTCTACGGTACGTCATTGAGTGAAGTTATTAAACCCCCCATGGAAATTTTTAACAGGGACGGAAAGAGAGGCGGAGAGAGACGGAGACAGTGAGAGAAATGAAAGTCTCCCGGAAGCTAAGTTGAAGAGCGATGATGAAGTGAATGTAGCGCTCGGCTTCAGTGTGCTGCGGTGAGAAACGAGGAAAGGCCGCTGTGTTTACTGTCTGAAAACATTGGCAGCGGAGGGCATGACCCCAAATAAATGCAGGCGTCACTTAAAGACATCACACCTTGATCACGTGATGAGCCGTGTGAGTTTTTTCAGCGAAAACGTGCCGAGTATTGCCAACAATCATCCCACTTTGTGAATGATATTCCAGCAAACCAGCGAGCTGTGTCAGCATCTGATAAGATGGAGTACCAAACTGCTCAGTGTAGAAAACCCCACAGCAGAGCAGAGGAACTGATCCTACCTGCAGAAGACACGGTCTCCGTCGTGCTACATGACGTCACTGCTGTGAAAATAAGTCCAGGTTCCAGTTCAGCATTGAGCAGGAGCTGAGAGTTCAGTGTCGTGCTTTAAACCCGGCTTCGAAAAGCTGTGCACTGCGAAACGTGCTCATTGTAGCCATTAATCTGGACTTAATCATTTTGACAAAAATAATAAAAATAATACAAATAGTTTTATTCGTTTTTGTTTTGTCGGTTAAAGTGTTTTATATATCGTGCTCCTGAGTTAATATTGCTGATCAATTTGAATGCATTATTATTTATAGATTTAATTTTATTTTTCAGTATCGAATGGTTCAAATTGTTGGTCAAAAAATGTTGACAGTTTAAATAAGGATACTTTTTTACTTCAGGCAAATTGATGCACTTTAAATCTTTTTTGTTTAAAGACTAAAAAATTGTTTATAAAGTTATTCTTTGTTGGAAGTTGATCTATATTTCTTCTTTTTTTTGTATTTCATAATGATAAGAAGGATTACTTATAACAGTTTTTAGACAAATAACACTATTTATATTGGGGGGGGGGGATGTTTTCCTCTTCCTAGGGGGGGCACAACAGAAAATAACTGAGAAGCACTGGGTTATGAAAATGACAGTGCCTCATTACTTCAGCTCATTCAACTGGTCCAACATCACATCTTTGCAGCATTCTGTCATATTTGTAATTACAGCACTGTTGCCACATGTAGATGCACCAGTTTCACTTCATGACTTTTAACCAGTCAGACTTTGAGATTCCTCATATCTAAATGTTCAAAATTGTTGTCCAAATATTTCATTTATTCAGACATATAATATTAACATCTGCTTTATGACAGGTGGCAGTGGATCTGAAACCTGTATAATACTATTTATTTCCACCTAGAAACATGGTACCCAACATGCATTTGGGAGATCAGAGATATACATTTTATTTTAATTTATAAACAAATTTCAGCTATGCAAAGCTTCTTTCATTACAATTTTTAAATTAATTTCAAACATCAATCAAATCATTAGTAAAGTTATATGAATGTAAGGTGTTTTGACCATCAGCAATAACATTTTGAGGGTTTCCAAGCTGAGTTGGCTTTCAACAGTGTCAGTTTAAGATCTTAAAGGAAGATGGTCTCACCAGGATCGCTGGCACCTGGATACAAAATTTAAAGAATAATGTGCCATCTATTCTTTTTCTCTTTATTTTAGATCAGTGACTGAAACAGGTGGAAGCTATGGGTGCTGATTGGTTGAAGTGAAAACCTGCACTGGCCCTTTGTGGATAAGATTGAACACTTCTAATCTAGACACAAAGGATCAGCTGAGAATGAAACACCAAATCCTGAAACTGGTACGTATCTTACAGATGTTTGCTCTTCTGGTGTATCACTAATGCGGCTCCTGAGTAATATAACAGAAAAGTATTCTGTTTGTAGTTTGGAGAAGGCAAGCTTGAATGCCAATGATACCACAGACATTTTCTGTCTGAGAAGTAAAGAGCGCAAAACTGGCCGTGCACTTGGGGTGGGGGATAATGGCATAGTCTGGGAACACGACCTAATTTATCACTGTCTGTGAGAAACGGTCATCTGGCTCCACATTTTCGAGGGAAGCATTTGTTAGACCCACCCCTTCCCGGTTAGTGGTTGCTTTATTATATAAGAGAAGTATTGGAGGGTGGCAATAAAACAGAAGACTAAATGATGATGAAAAAAAAAAAAATTCAACATTATATAAAAAGATTCCTCGGGCAGTTCATAGTGCAATGCTGCCCACACACTCCTGTCAAACAACAGCTGATGCAGCTCAAATGCAGCCTGACTGGAAGGACTGATAAGTAGTAACCATTTCTGTTTAAAATCTCACAGTATACACTTGGAGAACAGTGGTGTCCCGGAGGTAAAGGTGCTGGATCACTGGTCCCAAGGCTGGGGGTTCAAGCCCCACTCTCAACAGGTTGTCATTGTTTCCCCCAGTGCAGCTAACCGGGTTATCAAAGGCCGGCCATGTCTCTCACTGCCTATGGTGAAAGGCATGTAAAAGAACCATCGCTGACTTTCGTCAAGAGTATCTGCATAGTCGTCAGCGTGTTCCTGCCGTACGATGGCCTGGCGAGTTCTCCAGGGTGTACTCAGCTGAGATGGGTGCCAGCCTCCCCACAACCCTAATTAGAATTAAGCGGTTACAGAAAATAAATGAATGAATGAGCATATGCTTGGAATTATGAAACACAGAAGTTCTGAGTGGGTGTGGAAGAGTTAGATTGATTAATAGAGTGTGCCTACACACTTACTGTTGGAGATGGTGAGACTAAGCTTGTTCTCCCGATAGCCAGTGGGCTCAGTGTCATCATTAAACTCCTGCCTCATTTCCTTCTCTCCTTCTTCCACACGTGTGGAGAATCCAGTACCACCTGGATCAGGGCCTCCATCCAGGAAAACGTCAGGGTGGCTATCGATCTCATCGACTGGAAGGAAGCAAAAAAGTGCACTGTAAGTGAATCTATAAATTCACATGGGAGAGATATCACGCATAATGTTTGCTATCTTTTAAATAAATTATTTTTGTGGGGAAAACAGCATTAAAATCAAGTTTTGCACATGAATATTTTAACATTTTATGCAGTGAAATTTTTGAACTGAACTTTTATAAGCAACATAATTTTCCCTCAACATGCATGAAATATACAGTAATGAGATTTGTCCCGAGGGTCAGAGTAAGTAGCCGAGGATCGGTCCGACAGAACCCATGCCTTTGGCTGCCACCCAAACTCACACTGCACCCGACCCCTAAAACTCCTCCCACGGGTGGTGGGTCCATGGGAGGGCGGACCCATGTCTCCTTTTCGGGCTAGGCCCAGCCAGGCTCCATGGGCATAAGCCCGACCACCAGGCGCTCGCCTTCGAGCCCCTCCCCTGGGCCTGGCTCCAGGAGGGAACCCCGGTGACCCGTGTCCGGGCAAAGGAGACTGCTGCCTGTGCTCTCTCTCAGATGTCATGTCTCTCTCAGATGTCAGAACTGGTCAGAATGCCCCCCGGACGCCTCCCTGGTATGGTGTTTTGGGCATGTCCAACCGGGAAGAGACCCCGGGGTCGACCTAGAACATGCTGGAGGGACTATGTCCCTCGGCTTGTCTGGGACCGCCTCGGTGTCCCCCCGGGAGAGTTGGAGGAAGTGGCTCGGGAGAGGGACGTCTGGACCTCTTTGTTTAGGTTGCTGCCCCCGCGACTCGACCCTGGACTAAGCGGAAGATGATGATGATGATTTGTTTTTTCTTTCTTAATAGCATGCGTGTATTTACAGACAATGTCACTAAACTACACTTTTATTCTCTTTAATTGCATGAACTAGTTTTTTGATAGTTGAACACTATCTGAAATAGTATCCCACTGTAGTCCCACAGTGGAGCCGGTGGTGTAGTGGTTAGAGTGCTGGGCTCATGATCGGGAGGTTGTGAGTTCAAATCCCACCGAGACCCTCACTGTGGTAAGACCCCTGGGCAAGGTCTCAACCACAAGTGTGCCTCTGTCCACCCAGCAGTATAAATGGGTACCAGTAAAAATATACTGGGAAGATAACCTACGATGGACTAGTGTCCGATCCAGGGGGAGTTGAACTCCTGGTCGCTGGTAACCGGGGATAAGCACCGGCCTGATGAGCCACTAGGCTTGGGTGTAAAAAAAAAAAAATCCCAACAGTTCAATCAAACAATCAAAAAATCCCACTGTAACCTTTTTTTTACGGGATTGAGTTAAAGTGATCAGCAAATAAAAATGTTTGTTGTGTTGTCTAAAGCACTTTGCACTTTGCTGTTCATTGTATATGATGTTGGTGGAGTTATAGTAAACACAAATAGGATTTTTTTTTTTTTTTTTTGCCACTGCTCTAATCAATAATCAATAAATAGATTTTATTTGTTGACCTTGAGCTAATATCATACATGTAAGCAGGTAATAGATCACTTGGTTAGTTTGTTGTTGACAGTTATGTTCCTTTATAGGGGCGGTGGTGGCCTGGTGGAAAAGGGCGCTGGAACCTAAGGTTGGGGGTTTGAGTCCCACTCTTGACAAGGTTTGACCTATGCCAAATCAAATGTGTGAATCTTTCGCTGTGGTGACCCCTGATAAAGGGAAAAAGCCCAAAGAAAATCTAGATGTGTAATGAATCTCTTCACAACTATAAAATATTTTTTCCATTATTTGTAGTATACAGTAACTACAACATGTTGGATCTGTGAACACAAGGTGAAAACTTTTTGCCACTCTAGATGTGTGCCTTTTCCATGAGGTATATTGAAGAGGTTTTGTTATATTAAGGCCCTTCGTGTAGTATCCGAATAGGCAAGAGTCATTTACAGTCACATATGTCTGTGTGTTCATGTGGGCAGTCAATCACAGTGACTTAGCATGTCAAAGGTTCACCTTTTCGGTCCAATGCCCTTTCAACAATTGACTTTTTTGCCATTTCTCATTTACCAGCCCAGTGAATTTGCAGACAGCAAGAGCCCAGATGCTTATAAGAAGAGCTGTTTGGAGCAGGTGACAGAGAAGAGGGATGGAGGAATTTCCATTCAGACAAACCTGAAGCAGTCTTAGGGAAGTGAGCTTCATATAGCATGAAAGATGGAGGAGACGTAGAGACTGACTTCGGGTGTGAATTTTAAACAGGGTGAGCCTTATTAGCAGTTAAACAAAGGCGCTCTGTTCCTATCTGTAAACGGCAGCATAAAGCAGAGCAGTACTGCTGATCCAAACAACCACGGCTAAAATCCAACACGGTTCAATTAAATCAGAAAAATACATACACAAGTAAGAAAATAAAAAAGAATGAAAAAGGGTAGAGATAAGCATAATTAGGGTCATGGGGAGGTTGGTGCCCAACTCGGCTGGTTCTGGGTGAGGGCAGAGTACACCCTGAACAGCTCGCCAGGCCATCGTAGGCCAGAAACACGCTGATGGCTATGCATATACTCTTGTCAAAAGTTAGCTAACCCAGTTAGCTGCACTGGACAGACAGCAGTGACAACCATTGACAGTGGGGCTTGAACCCCCAACCTCGGATCGGTAATCCAGCATCTTACCACCGGGCCACCCCTGCTTTCTTAGAACACTGGACATCAATTTTAATGACCAAAAAACCCAGCTTCTCTTGAGCTTGAAATAACAGGGATTTGTAGGCCTTGGTGACTCTGTTTGTGCGCTTTGGAGGATTGTAAGTGTCCAAAGAAGATTAAGCTACAAATATTAAAAAAACCCTAAGATGTCTGTTATATATACAGTGTGTGTGTGTATATAATATATATATATATATATATATATATATATATATAACATGTATGTATGTATGTGTGTGTGTGTGTGTATATAATATATATATATATATATATATATATATATATATATATATATATATATATATTCAGTCGGCCCCCTACCTACGAAATGAATCTGTTCCAGAGCCTTTTTCGTAACGCAGGGATTTCGTCAGTAGGGGTCGCATTTTACATGTTAAACGCCTATTTCGTTCCAAGGCTCCAGTCTTTGGACTGGGTAAACCCCATAAACCCTTTAAAAATGATAAAAGTACACCAATTTTCTATGAAATATGTGTTAAAAGTAAAAGAAAATTAATTAAATCGTTTAAACATTTTATTAACATATTTATTAATTAAACCATTATTAAACATTTTTAATTAACACACATACACACACACACACACACACACACACACACACACACACACACACACCCCTGTCTCTGTCTCTCTATCTCGCTCTCTCGTGCACGCTGCGAGCCACGCCCACAAGACATGGAATTCAAAGCGCATTCCCTGCTTGACAGGGAGGTCCAAACTCAACCTTAACTTGATTCCTTGAGGGATCAGAATTCCAGATGAGCTCAAATACGCCCACATTTATTAAACATTCACTGAATTATACCGCTTAAAAAACTAAACTAAAAACTAAGGAGTTAAGCTTCCTTCTGTCTCTGTCTGGGAGGCCAGAGGGGGCAGGATGTTGAGAGACAGCCAATGAGAGATCAACTCGCACATCGTGTGAAATTTTAATTGGCATGTTTGAATTTTGAATTTCTTTTTCATAAGAGGGGGTTGTTTTTGTATCCTGGGGCTGGAAACTTAGGAAAATGATCTTTGTAACCCGGGGATTTCGTACCCAGGGGTCTTCGTAAGTAGGGGGCCGACTGTGTGTCTGTGTGTGTGTGTGTGTGTGTGTGTGTGTGTGTGTGTGTGTGTGTATATTATATACACACACACACATATATATATATATATATATATATACACACACACACACACATATATATATATATATATATATATACATACATACATACATACATACAGTAGGCCCTCGATATTTGCGGGGGTTTGGTTCCGGTCCCTCCCCCAAACGAAGATAATCCGCGAGTTCTGTACCCGGAAGTAAAACATCATATTACATACCCGAATGAGCAAATAGAAGTAAAATACTGTGTATCGATGGTTTTTAAACACATTCTATAGACAGTCTTACTCATTAATTCAGTATTAATGTAGTAAAATGTAGTAATGATTAAGAAAAACTTTTAAATTTTTACCGTTATATTTATTGATGATAAAATATAAACATTATACAGCATATACTGTTGTAAAGCACTAGTATTAAAGTCTTTTTCAATTATTATTCCAGTACAGTATCCAAGTTAATGTTTAGAATGTTTGTGCGTGAGATTTTATGTTCTATATAGTTGTATATATTCTGTATAGTTTAAAGGATACCAAAAGGATAAACTTTATTACGCTTTATGGCCTTTTACATTGAACTTGGAGTGACGTCTTGGAGTGACGTTTCCAAGATGGCGACGTCGCGGAGTTCTCAGAGTCAAATTGTTTCTTTGTTCGTTTTAATTTTTTTTATTTGTTTGTTCATGTTTTGCACTATGCTCGTCTATGACCGGTCGACCCTACTACAGCTATGAGATCGGAGTCGTGTGAAGTTTAGCACCTTCCTATCCTGAGTTAATATGCTACGGTAGCTCAATGCTAGCCTCACCAAAATTGCAAATTGAAAACTACAAAATAGCCTAATAATAACAATAGTGCAACATCATGTCAGTGTTGCAGGTGACTATCATTCACTTTGTCACATTTTTCTTCAGTCGAGGTCTTTATGCCTTGATAGTGCAGACAATATAAATAATGTGCTATCATAGGAAAACAAATGAAATTAACTTGGACAATCATTTATTCATTCATTCTCTGAACCATTTAATTCTAATTAGGGTCACATGGAGGCTGGGGCCCATCTCAGCTGACTCTGGGCGAGGGTGACGCACACTCTGGACAGCTCATCAGGTCATCGCAGGGCCAATACTCACACAACCATTCACACTCACACCTAGGTGTGATTTGGAACAGCCAATTAGCCTACTGTACATGTTTTTGGACTGGGAGGAAACCGGAGAACCCAGAGGCAACCCATGCAAACTGCACACAAAAACACCCGAGTTGGGAATCGAGCCCAGGACCTTCTTGCTGTGAGGCGGAGGTGCTAATCACTACGCCA
Source organism: Plotosus lineatus (assembly GCA_024760905.1). Classification (NCBI taxonomy): domain Eukaryota; kingdom Metazoa; phylum Chordata; class Actinopteri; order Siluriformes; family Plotosidae; genus Plotosus; species Plotosus lineatus. The sequence goes on along the minus strand of CM045747.1, from coordinate 22,090,105 downwards.
TCATGTCACCTTGGATAATCACAAATGAAAAACAAATGAAATACATTAGAATGAATGTACACTTGTAGTTTCCACAGAGCAAAGGATTTAATGTACTGTTCAGTTCTGCAACGCAATAAGATGCGTTGTCTGCTGATGCTCCTATGCCTGACTTTGGAGAGCATGTTTGCTACAACACATTCATAACGGCACGGTGGCGTAGTGGTTAGCACGTCCGCCTCACAGCAAGAAGGCCCGGGTTCGATTCCCGGCCTGGGCGTTTCTGTGTGGAGTTTGCATGTTCTCCCTGTGCTTGTGTGGGTTTCCTCCGGGTGCTCCGGTTTCCTCCCACAATCCAAAGACATGCACTGTAGGTTAATTGGCCGTTCTAAATTAGGGACTACAGATGGAAACTAGCTATTAAGCTATAATCTGGTACAGTACATCTCTGTCTCTATGAGCTTAATGTTCCTGTACATTGTCCCTTAAATAAAATAAATAAAAAAATAAACATCACACCCTGAATGAGATACCATAATTAGATTTGCAGGGGGAAGAAATCAGTTCAGTTCATTTTCTGTAACCGCTTCATCCTAATTAGGGTCGCGGGGAGGCTGGTGCCCATCCCAGCCAACTCAGGGCGAGGGCAGAGTACACCCTGGACAGCTCGCCAGGCCATCGCAGGGCGGAAACACGCTGACGGCTTTGCAGCCTACTCTTGTCGAAAGTCAGCAATGGTTCTTTTACATGCCTCACACCATAGACAGTGAGAGACATGGCCGGCCTTTGATAACCCAGTTAGCTGCACTGGGAGGACAGTGACAACCTTGTGAAGAGTGGGACTCGAACCCCCAACCTTTGGATCAGCGATCCGGCGCCTTATACCACTAGAGCACCACTGCCCTTAGGGGGAAGAAATAAAACTTGCTATTTCCTTGAGAAGGAAACTCACAGAAATGTATATGGAATAGAGCCAGTTGCAAAATTCTCTGAATTCCCACCTCTCAGGTGCAATCTAGTCACTGCCATTCCTTAAAAAATAGAAACAGTTTTAACTACCAAAACTCATGTTTAGCACACACACACTCGTGTGTGTGTGTGTGTGTGTGTGTGTGTGTGTGTGTTGGGTACTTTAATAAGCCGATGCATTTCGCATTTTGCTCTCCATACTCAATGTTTTCCTTTGCCAGACAGCCTAGTTTAAAAGGGGTGAGCAAGCCAAACTAACAGAAACAGAAGTTAATAAATATGTGTTCCAAAACTAGGCTATAATGTTCTCCTTTCATCTTATAGAGAAGGGCCGCTCTGGGGACTGTGACTCAATAGAAAAACAGAGAGAACGTGCCAAAAGTGCAAACACTGTGGTGATCCTGAGGGACAACAAAGGAGACAGGAAGGCAGAAAGGGCGAACTGCAATTATACTTAAAATGCAGGTCTAGCAGAGATAGCTACTTGTTCCATAACTGTTTCATTGGAAACAGGAAATTACCTGTACTTTTTTTTGTCATTCATGCTTTTGGAAACTGTCCATGCAGCATACTGATGTTTGACAGTTTCTGTTTTTAGCTGTACTTTACACAGCAGGAAGACATATGTTAGGAGAATTTGCTGCGTTCCAGGGTGTGCGAGGAAAAAAAATAGGACAGAACAGGTTATTTAAGATATCATGTAACTACCCAAATATGCTGCACACTGGAAGTTGTGTTGCAGATGATTTGACAACCGAGTGTTTTATCCAAGCAATAATATATGGTGATTATTCAACCTCACCGATGAAAGTAGTGTAGCAGTCTCCTAGAGGGTACCGTTGGTATCGTGGAACAGGGACTGGAGGCAGCTGGTGAAAGCAAGAATGAAGGAGGGGCTCCAGTCTGGAGGCTGCTGGGTCGGAGAGGTAAAACAGGTTGAAGATCTGTGAGCAGGCAGGCTGCAGCTGATTCACTGCCACAAAGAAGTGTGAAAATAATCCCAGGCGAGAAAGTGAGTCAGAGTATAGACACATAGTATACTATAAGTACAATATGTTTTTCTGAGTGATTGAGAGCTGCCAGCTGTAATGTGATGGCAGTGATGCACTTCAGTTTGCTGGATGTTAAAATAATTAGACTGTCTGTCGAGTCTATACTAACAGTGCAGGTAATGGACAATGTGCAGATGACAATGAGTGCAATGTGCAAGTGATGTTTGCTTGCTTGTGTGCATCTGGTACTTTAGTGTGAGACTGACCTTGGACTGAAGGATGTACAGTGCGTCTCATGGCTAACACTAATCCAAGTGGGCAGCCTAACAGGAAACATTCAGATACCTCAAAATCAAAATGGCCCAGATTCCACCCCAGATTGCTTCCTTCCAAGCTTAGGTCTTTTTCATCTTGGACCTCCCTATAGATATATATATATATATACACACACACACACACACACACACACACATTTTATATATATATATATATATATATATATATATATATATATATATATATATATACACACACACACACACACAATTATTGTGTATATCAGTGAGCCATGATCCTACAAATCTTAAGGCAGATAATTTGATTGATGATCAAAACAAACACATTATGAATGTACTAGTTACCTGTACAGCTAAATATGTCTACAATATATACAAAATACAGTGGTACCTCACCTTATGAAATTAATTAGTTCCAGAAGTGGTTTCGTAACCTGATTTCTTCGTAAGTTGAGCCGCATTTTACATGTAAAAGGCCTGATTCTTTCCAAGGCCCCCAATACTACCCCCTAAACCCTTTAAAAATTATAAAAGTATACCTTTTCAGGCCTCCTTCTGCTTCAATATCATACCAATGGTAGACGAGTTTCGGCCATATTCCTTTGCGATATCACTTAACCGCATACCATGAGCCCGCTTCTTCTTTTCACTCGCACCGGGAATCACACGTGCGTGTGTGTGTGTGTGTGTGTGTGTGTGTATGTGTGTGTGTGTGTGTGTGTGTGTGTGTGTGTGTATGTATGTGCGTGCACGTGCGCGTGTGTGTGTGCATGTGTGCGTGTGTGTGCGCGCGTGTGTTGACCATGTCTTTTTAGCAGAGTTATAATCGTACAAATGTTTATGCAAGGATAAAAGCCTGAGCCAAAAAATAAAGTTGCAATGAGCACACTCGAAAACCTCACGAAACAACAGTAACTCTGTCCTTTACACGTGTTAGAACTCCGTGACATGAAAAGCATCATCGGTATTATGGAGATGCAGCTCCATAATAGCCAATGGAAGGCCAGCTGGGCGGGGTGTTGGGAGATAGCCAATGGGAGAGCAACTCGTGCATTGTTTGAATTTTTGAGATGGCGCGTTTCGTATCGTGGATTTTTTTTCGTATCCTGAGACGGAAAATTTAGGTAAATGCATTTCGTAACTTTTCATTTGTTGTGTCTTTCGAAAGGTGAGGTACGACTGTATATTTTAATATTACTAAATATACTGTGTCATAATAGTTAGGACATCCACCTCACAGCAAGCAGGTGAGTCCTGGCCTTGTACGTTACGTGTGGAGTTTGTATGTTCTCCCCATGCTTGCAGGGTTTTCTTTGGGTACTCTGGTTTCCTCCCTATTGTCCCTAGATGTGTGTGTGTGTGTGTGTGTGTGTGTGTGTGTGTGTGTGTGTTTTCCCCCCCTTTCACCCATGGTTGATAGGTGCCAGCCTCCCCACAGCCCTATTGAGGTAAAGCAGTTCAGCAATCAGTGAGTGAGTGAGAATACCTTAAATGTTGGAGTACTAATTCAATAATTGATTTACTGCACATTTATTCAACACTTTGGATTTAGTTTGAGGGTAAGCACTTGCAAATTTTGAAAAGGGGCACAAAAATTCAGGCTACATGTTAAAATAAACTTAAGGTGTGTTGATCAATTTAGTATTTCATTATCCCATTATGTTTATTGGACAAGAGACCAATTCACTTTAAAGTTCATCAGCAAAAAGAGTTTATAATCTTTAATCACAACTAATAATGGGGTGGCATGATATTAAGCATGTTCCCTGACAGCAGGAAGGTCCTGGGTTTGCGTCCCGGACTTGGTGAGGGCACTTATTTATGGAGTTTGCATGCTCTACCTGTGTTTACATCAGTTTCCTCCAGGTACTCCAGTGTCTTCCAAAAATCCAAAGATACGAATATTAGACTGATCAGCTGTTCCAAATCATCTTGAGGTGTAAATGCGAATAGCTGTGTGTGTGTGTGTGTGTGTGTGTGTGTGTGTGTGTGTGTGTGCTGACCCTGTGATGGTCTGGCCAGCTGTTCAGGGTGTGTCCTACCTTTGCCCAAAGATGGCTGACGACCCTCTCTTTGATCCTAGTAGGATTAGGCATTAAGCATAAATAAATTACTAAGAAACCTGTTACACAACACCACTACCACACAACCAACCAAGAGCATGGTTTTTGTGAAATCTTAAATGTCTGCCAGATAAAGGAAAAAAATGGGGGAAAGCTGGGCTTGTCAATACTAGAATGTTTCTACTTTTATTTTCATTCTGTCTGTACTGTTTCCCACTCACCGTTGATATTTTTTCTCTATAACCAAGTACAATATAGTAACTAGTAACAGAGTAAGGTTTGGCCCATGCAAACACACACACACACACACACACACACACACACACACACACGTACACACACACGTACACACACACGTACACACACACATTCATTACTTATTCAGTTATTTTTAGAAATCAGCACATCATATAATGGAACATCAGTGTCATACTAATAAATAAAATGAAATGGAGGAAAGGGGGCAGTGGTGGTCTAGTGGTATAGGGCGCTGGATTGCCGATCCAAAGGTTGGGGGTTCGAGTCCCACTCTCCACAAGGTTGTCACTGTATGTGAGGCATGTAAAAGAACCATTGCTGACTTTCGTAAAGAGTAGCTGCAAAGCCGTCGGCGTGTTTCCGCCCTGCGATGGCCTGTTGAGCTGTCCAGGGTGTACTCTGCCCTCACCCAAAGTTGGCTGGGATGGGCACCAGCCTCCCCGCGACCCAAATTAGGATTAAGCAGGTACAGAAAATGAAATGGAGGAAAGATTTAATGTTACTTACCCCATGTGTCGAGTAGAAAAGGAGAAATGTAGGCTACTGTTGCATTAGTCATCAGATTACAGAAAATTCTCAGTAAAGCTGTAGTAACTCGGAGAAGTTCATAATATTCACTTGTTTTTGTGAACGTCAAGGATAGAATGATGCACCTGACCATCTAACATGATAAGTATGTTTTTGCTGTCATTCCAGAATATGTTGCACATAAAAAGGAACAAAGTGTGGAACACAGGCCATGGTTTAAGTAGTAACAATTATAAGTATAAGAAAAAGCACACAATAAAAAAAACGTTAAAAAGTAAAGAAAATGAATATAAGTACATGTATAAAGTGAACAAATTATGAAGATAGGAATAAAACTCTAAAATACTAGAAGACCGAGAATGAAGTAAAGTTCCTGAAGAAACAGCAATATGGAAACACCTACGATACTTTTGTCCTAAAAAGAAAATGTTGCCAACATTTTCCCTGCTGGTACGCATTTGGGCATAATGCATTTCCCTGACAAAAATTAAAAAAATTTAATGAAAAACATTAAAAATAAAAATGTACATATGGACATTTAGGGAAGAAAAAGTTCACTGATAGTTTAAAATATTAACCTGGATATTCAGATTGTCAGCTGACCTTCTACTGATACATAAAGTTGATAAAATTTCACGTGATCAACCGAATAAACCTCAATTCATAACACTATCTCCATAAGATTGTAGCGTTTTGACGCTTCTGAAATATAGTGAAATCGTTTCCAAGACTTTCGGATATGTCTTCCAACATTCGTCTTTAAGAAATAAGAAGGTACTTATGCATGATTTACCAGTTATCACGCTTTAAATTTATTTTCTCATTTCTGATTGGTGGAAAGCCACCAGCAAATTCTTGGTATTCTTTTATGTTGCAGGGAGGCTGGAAGCCTATCTCAGCCAATTCGATGCAAAGGCAGAGTACACCCTGAACAGCTCATCAGTCTATCACGGTCCATGCCACCACGTCTTGTGTTTCTATCCCCATACTGAAGAAAATCTTCAACATGTTTTACACAGCAAAAGACAAACATTCCTGCATCATTCCTTGGCCAGTGTAAATTGAATGTGAAGTGTTCAGTGACCTCATCCTTGGGTTAAGCATACAAAAAGCCACTGAGATAAGTGGGATGTGTTTCAGGTGTGTTGTCTAATCATATTGGAACGTTTGCATATTTATTTGTAAATTTATATTTGACCACATTTAAAGAATTTTTTTCTCTATTAGTACAGCCAATACAGAATTAAAAATATTCAAAATTAGAGACGGTAGCAGAACCAAGGTGAGGTGGACCTATTTGGTGAAATAGCTTAGTGACCAAGAAAATGTAGTCAATTGACCAAAACACATGCAGAACAACATAAGCTTTCACCTTTTTGGCTGAGAATGATTAACCTACTCAAGTGAAATTCTACTTTACAATCACAGTAATAACTTAAAAAATTATAAATTTGCAGTACTTGAGTTCATCAGCGAATATATATATATGTAAATTTTGACTATATACGGACGAATATTTTTTTTTTTTATTTAAGGGACAATGTACAGGAACATTAAACTCATAGAGACAGAGATGTACTGTACCAGATTATAGCTTAATAGCTAGTTTCCATCTGTAGTCCCTAATTTAGAACGGCCAATTAACCTACAGTGCATGTCTTTTTGGATTGTGGGAGGAAACCGGAGCACCCGGAGGAAACACACACAAGCACGGGGAGAACATGCAAACTCCACACAGAAACGCCCAGGCCGGGAATCGAACCCGGGCCTTCTTGCTGTGAGGCGGACGTGCTAACCACTACGCCACCGTGCCGTATATGTGTAGCTTTAGGATAAAAAGTAGCATTTCATAAGTGTGTGTTCCATGTGAAAAACTAAAGGGGTACTTATAGAGTACAACACAAGATAACTATGCAATGTAGCATGTGGTTCTTAACCTTGTTGGAGGTACTGAACCCCACCAATTTCATATGCTCATTCACCAAACCTTTCTTTATTGAAAAATGAAATATGATTTATTTTTTTTTCCAAGACATAGATTTTGACTGGGGCACAAAACTGAACTGTGCATTACCATCAATGTGTTCAAAGAACAAAACCAATACAATGCATGAACTCTGCCCATCAAAACTACTTACATTTTTATGTGTGGTGTGCATCCGAGTGTGTGCACGCGCATCTGTGTGTGTGTGTGTGTATGTGTATGTGTGTGTGTGTGTGTGTGTGTGTGTGTGTGTGCGCGCACACGCGTGTCTGTATTTGTGTGTATTTATATTTCCATCTTATGCATTATTTTTGAATGTTTATTTGTTATTATAAGCATTTATAGCATTGAATATGTATTTATTGATATTGTATACACATAGACATATGTATATGTCAGTCAGCGGGGGGGGGGGGTTGATCCAATTTCGCAAATCATGCAGATAGGACGCTGACTAGCATCACGTTCCGTTATGTGAATCCAAATTGTACATATTCGTCCGACCACTTTCTTTTTTTTGCTCAACAAAGTAAGGATAAAAACATTCAGAAAGAAATCACACAACATACCATCATGACAGTCACAAGTCGACTACTGAGCACACCATATTTCCTGCAGCACAGATTGACCAAGCAATGTAGTGTGATCACCTGCAGCCAGTGATGGACAAGCGAGGCATGTCATCATGAATATGAGTCGGGTGTGTGTCTTGACCTCTGCCGAACCCCCGAGACTGACTCACCGAACCCCTAGGGTTCGATCAAACCCAGGTTCAGAACCACTGATATAAACAAACAGGTTGGGTTTTTTCAGGATTTTTTTTTCCTAGATGATTCCATGCACGGACCACCTAGAGAATTTAATGGATTCTTTCCAAGTTTGATGAAGATCAGATCATTAGTTTTTATGTAATCCAGGTAAAAAGAAAAGTTCTATAATAAATGTTTGTTATAAAGTGATTAATAAATTCCTAGATCCAAATTGTGATCATGATCTGCTCCAAAATGTTATGGGTTCTTGCAAGGCTCATACCCCAGACCTCAATCCAGTTTGGTCAAAATGGTTTCCGTCATTTTTGCATAATCCTGCTTAAAGTCAAACAAACAAACTGGACTATGGTGAATGCATAATCTCCCCTGCCAGCTGCAGAGGTAAAAAAAAATACCTGTTCTGAAAGTGATTTTCGTTGTCAGAAGAGTCAACGGCACAAGAAATGTCAGTGTTGCTGTTGTGTAGTGTACTAGAACTGAGGCTACAGTCATCTCCCAGAAGTCCAGGGTCATCCTGTGTAATATGAATGTATAAGACACAGAAGGTCAAAAGATCATAAGAGTCATTATTCAAAAGAATATTGAATATTCTTGCTGTATGTACATAGTGCAGTGCTTCTCAATTATTTTCTTTGGTGCCCCCTCTAGGAAGAAAAAACATTTCACCACCACCCCCCCCAGAGCGACTATAAATAGCATTATTTGTCTTTAAAATTGTTATTAGTACACCTCTGCATAACATTGTATCTTTATTAACATTAAAAACAAAAAAGAAAGAAATATAGTTCAACTTACAATAAAGAAAAACTTCATTAACATTGTTTTTTAATCTGTAATAGAAAAGATTTAAAGTGCACCAATGTGTCTGAAATTTTTTTTAAAATGCATCCTTATTTAAACTCATTCAACTTATTTATGTCTTAATGTCTCTGTCTGTCTCCACCTTTCTCTTTGTTCCTGTTAGAAATTTTTCCATGTTGTTTCTTGAGGGATTGTTTACTGCACTTCATATGGATTGCTTGTGCGAAAAACCACTACGAGAGCGCAATGAGAGTGCCACTGCCAACCAGTGGAGCGGAGGTGCAATTACACTTAATTCTCATGCACAATTCCAGAAAAGCATGTTCCCCAGGGTCATATACTCCCCCCCACCACACCCGGGGGGGGGGGGGGGGGGGGCGTGCCTGCCCCACTATTTCAGAAGCACTGATATAGCACTAAAGTAAATACATTGGGTAATGTATTCTGCAATATTAGGAGATGGTGCCGCTAACTGGGTTATCAAAGGCGGGCCATGTCTGTCACTGTCTATGGTGAGAGGCATGTAAAAGAACCATTGCTGACTTTCGTAAAGAGTAGCTGCAAAGCCGTCAGCGTGTTTCTGTCCCTTGCTAAAAAGGGTTGTGACAGGAAGGGCATCCGACGTAAAAACCTCTGCCAAATCAAACGTGCGAATCAGATGATTCGCTGTGGCGACTCCCGAGTAAAAGGGAAAAAGCCGAAAGGAAGACAGACAGGAGATGGTGCCAAAAGTATGAAAATGTTTCTAGATTGAACAAAGCGGGAATCTATTCTCAAACTTAAAACACACCAACCTGAATCAATAGTTAGATGACAGGAAACTGAGTGGAGTGGGTTTAGTTTTAAGTACTGACCCTTTGGCTGTCCACACTGCTGTGTCTCCTGCTGCGAATAGGAATGTCATTTTGTGGGCTGTTACAGAAACAGAGTGCATCAAAACACAGCACACCACCCACACAGTCACCCAACAGACACACCTGCAAAACAGCGAGCACATATGCATGAAGTCAGAATCTTTTGAAGCATACAGTTTCTATCAGGACAATTGAGTCTTACTATTTAGTTGCTAAGTGTGTATTGATATGCTCACATGTCCTCTTAAATCACAAGGAAAACATGCATCTGTTGGGATCTGGTGAGCTCTGTCTGTGTTTAATAAAACGTATAAATTCAATCACAACTCTTAATTTAGCCTATCTATACAGAAATATACTTAATCCCAAAAAACAAATCAATAATTCCAGTTCTCGTAATAGATGCACATAGTTTTTCAAGGTCAGGTGGATCGAGGTTGTGTTACTCATGCTGACTCGCAAAGTCCGGGTGAACACACAAGCTGACTCACGAACTGACAAGAGGGTATTATTGGATTTATCATACCAAATTAGGAAGCAGGAGGAGTAGAGAGACACCTCTGCTGTTGCTCGGAATGACTCATCAGGAATGACTCGTGGCCTAGGTATTACACGATTAACTGCTCTGGTAGAAATCGATCTTTAATGGAAGAAAGACACCCATTGTTTTGACTGAAAATGTACAATTTTAGAGCAACAGTCGATCAACTTCACAGCTGAGGACTTAGACACTGGAAACAGGCTCCCAAAGCATTTAAAGCCTTTAAAATGTACCTAGAAATCTGAGAGCTGCATGAGGGGTAGTGTGGATGGAAAAAGACATAAAATAAATAAGTCATACTTCACAATACTTACATTATTATGGACATTGCATGAGTATTGCCAAAAACCATAAATCCCATAAGTAACATACCATATGTAATAAACATGTACAGTGATACCTCTGCTCACGAACATAATTGGTTCCCAGAAAGTGTGTGTGAGGCGAAAAGTTCGTCTTCCGAACATTTATTTCCCATAAGAAACCATTAAAATGAGAATAATCCGTTCCCAGGTCCCCATAAAACATAATTTTCTACTAAATAAGCCTTAAAACTACACAAAAATATACCTTATTTTATGTATAATAAATGTGCTATTGTATTGTAATTAAAGAAATAAACTGTACTGTATAATAAAGTCGTTTTATTTACCTTTGTGATGGTAGTTGATGGCTTGATGGAATGGAGTGGGAGGAGGAGGGAGGGAGGGACTTACTGTTTGGAAGGAGTGTTTGGAAACGCCTACTGTTTGGAAACACCCTTAGCCACACACGCACCCTTAATAGCTTCCTTGTTCTTAAGGATGGGAGCAATGGTAGACTTAGCGTACTGGTACTGGGACGCTAAGTCACACAAACGCACACCTCGTTCATGTTTTTCAATGATCTCCGCCTGTGGTGGGGTCTTTTTCGGTCCCATAATAGCAAAAGTACACTCAATATGGTCCAAAATGTCTAGCAAACACAAACCACTTCCGCACTCAAAGAAAGGGGTGTGACGAACTGTGACGCCGTGAGCGTGCGTCAGCTTCTCGTGGCCGCCACGCTGTTCGACCGCGTGGTTTGATTCGTCCGCCGAAAACTAGTTCGTCAGCAGAGACTATATGCTCGCAAATTTAATGTTCTTGAGGCGAAAAGTTCGTGAGCTTAAGCGTTCGTCAGCGGAGGTTTTACTGTATATTGATTTACTTTTCATTTCATTTTCTGACCTAATTTATTTTTTATTATGGTCATGGAAGATGCTAAAGACCATACAAGTTGAGTCTTGGTGAAGGCAGAAGACGCCCTGAACAGCTTGCCAGACCAACACAGAGCCGACATGCATAGTATGCTCATACACTTACACACACCATTCACAATCACATACACACTTGGGGCAATAGAGTTTAACCGGTTAAGTTAATGTGTATGTCTTTGGACTGTGAGGGGAAATCCACGCAAAAATGGCGAGAACATGCTCCACACAGTTACTTGGCTCAGGGCTTGAAACCAGGATCTTCTTGCTGTGAGACCTTACCAACGCCTGGACTAACCTTTAATATGTCAAAGATATATCAGTGCCATTGATGAATAAAACGAAAAAAAGTTTTTGATTGTTCAATGTATTTGGACGAAATGTTTTTCATGGACTCAAGAAACATTATTCAAGTGCTTCGTTTACATTTAAGCAAATTTAAATATTAAAAATTAGATATTGTGTCAAGTTTTTTAACATATTTAAAAATACAATTTTGGGTTTATTTATAAACAAAACAACTGAATAAAAAATAACTACATATAAATAAAATAACTTTAAAGTGGGGGCAGTGGTGGCCTAGTGGTAAAGGTGCTGGATCACTGATCCCAAGGTTATCACTGTGTCGTGCCCCCCCCCCCCCCCCCCCAGTGCAGCTAACTGGGTTATCAAGAGCCGGTCATGTCTCTCACTGTCTATGGTGTGAGGCATGTAAAATGACCATTGCTGATTTTCAACAACAGTAGCTGCAAAGTCATCAGTGTGTTTCTGCCCTGTGATGACCTGGCGAACTGTCGAGGAGCGTATGTATATATTCACACTAAGTGGGTTTAAATTTATGAAACATGCTTTGTTTAGATGACTATTTTTAACAACAATTTAAAGTTCAGTTCAGTTCATTTTCTGTAACCGCTTAATCCTAATTAGGGTCGCTCCCAGACTTACGTTCATCTATTTTACGTTTTTTCGATTTTATGTTTTTTAAAAAAAAAAGTCAAATTTTGAGTTTAGACGTACCTACGTAGTACACTAATGTAATGACGCAATGACGTAATGACGCTGCGTTTATTGTTTACAAACAACAGACTGAACATGCCCCTCCTTCCTGCCAGAGAATATATATATATATATATTAGTTATATAGCGTGTTACCCTTGTGTTAAAACGTCATCTCTGTGATCTTTGTGTTTACACTGTTTTGTGGACTTTTGTAACCCGAAGCAAATATTGTTGGTCAGAAGCGTAAGCCTACTAGCACGGGTGCAAGTCTCATACACAGAGATGAATTAACTATCTGCTTGGATCGGCGCAATCTACCATGCATACTCAGTTAAGCAAAGAGAGTTGTAAAATGAATGAAAACCCGAATCCAAAAAAGAAAGAACTCTCCACTCTGCTGGTGATTCACATCAGTGCAGGCTGACTTCTAAACGAGTTCAATGGCGCCCTTGCTCACTTGAAAGACCAGAAGTCCGTATAACCCACAGCCATTACATTACTTTCGGTTTTGAATGCCTCACATATTATAAGCGTTGATTGGCTGTTTTAAGCTTCATGTAAAGTGACTCGGTATAAATAAGTGACTTATTTGAAATTAATGTTGATATTATTTGATATATTTGATATTATTTTACAATGTTATGTTTATAATAATTGATTTTGGGGTGTTTTATGAGATACGGTAATGGTATTTATGGATGTATAGTACAGTATAAGCATCATCCGTCACACGTCATACGTCACATACGTAAAAACGCAAGTCGGGGAGCATCTGTAAACAAACGCATTTGTCACTTCATCAATAATTTGAATGGCAGACTAAGCAGATAAAATATTTTTTAAAGGTGTAAGTTAGTGGAAGAAAATGGAAATCTAATCTCAGCTCAGTAACTTAGTAACCTCTAAAACATCCAGATTGATTCGAAAGGCAATTTAGGTAATTTGCAATAGACCAACCTGGCCAGTGAAGCCTTGACCATCAGGGGAATTTAAGAAACTGTGGTAGACCCCATTGGCTCGTGAGATGATGCTTGCCACGGAGTCCTGGTAGTCGGGTGATGCAGTAGCAAGAAGCGGGAGTGCTGCTAGTGGAAGGTGTTCACTGCTCAATAAAGAGCTCTTATCATAGCTATAGGGGTTCAGGCTGCAAAGGACAGAAAGAAAATGTCACGTTACCACAGAAACATTACAAAGAAAATTGGTCCAAATGCCACCCTGAAATATTGGGCCATCCATAAACTGGCACACCCTAAATTTGCTTTGTCTCTTATCCAGACCTAATCATGAGAGGAAGTAAACAAAGCACTTCATTAGCAGCAACGTTATCTACAATATATCAGTCATCTGAATGGAAAATAAAAATGCAGCTCCCTCTCAAATCTTTTTTTGCACTCTTACAATTACATTTTAACCTAAATATTAGCTTATAAGTAAAGATACGCAGTCCGGGGGATGGATAATTGGGATATAAGGCATGATCTGAATTCATAACTATGGTTATAACCATATGGTTATAAAAATTATTTATAGAAACCCACAACTCCAAAGAGAGCAGCATCCAGAAAAGGCCTATAAATAATCCCCAGTTTTTTTTGTTTGTTTTTTTTTTTATCTGTAGGCATTTTGATGTGTAATGATTAAAGCTGAAAGTCTAGCTTGAGCACATGTATACTCTGATCTCTCAGACAGAACTGCATCAAGAACAGTCATTCAACTATTTCTGACATAACCACATGGAATAGAAGATACAGATTACTTTAGCAAACCTTTTTCAAGGCAGTGGTAGCCTGGTGGGAAGGTGCTGGATTGCCGATCCTAAGGTTGGGGGTTCGAGTCCCACTGTCAACATTTGTCACTGCTGTCCCCCCAGTGCAGTTACCTGGGTTATCAAAGGCCGGCCATGTCTCTCATTGTCTACGGTGTGAGGTATGTAAAAGAACCACTGTTGACTTTCGACAAGAGCAGCTGCATAGCCGTCAGCGAGTTTCTGCCTTGCAGTAGCCTGGGGAACTGTCCAGGGTGTACTCTGCCCTCGCCCAGAGTCAGCTGAGACGGGTGCCAGCCTCCCTGTGACCCTAATTAGGATTAAGCGGTTCAGGAAATGAATGAATGAATGAATGAAACCTTTTTCAAGCAATGCAATAAGGAATTACATCCATACATGCCTGCTAAAACAAAGCACTTCGCTGGGCTTTGAGGCATGAGGGATAGACCGTCACACAGTACAAGCATGTACAGTATTCAATCAAATAAAGCGGTACAGGGATCCCTCACTTTCCGCGGTTAATGGGGACCATGACACACACACACACACACACACACACACACACACCCCGCGACCACCGATTTCCACAAAGAAGGATCGACCCCACAACTGACGTGTACGTACATGTACCGTATCATCATCATCATCATCAGCCTGTCATGCCACTGCTGGCAGATGCCCCCCCCCACAACCTTCCTGAACCAAAACTCACCACGCTGGTTCAGTGCGGGTTGGTGAGTGGTTTTAGTAGAAACACGCTGATGGCTTTGCAGACGAGTCTTTTCAAAAGTCAGCAATGGTTCTTTTACATGCCTCTCACCATAGATAGTGAGAGACATGGCCGGCCTTTGATATCCCAGTTAGATGCACTGGGGGGACAGTGACAACCTTGTGGGGACTCGAAACCCCAACCTTAGGATCGGCGATACTGCGCCTTAACCACTAGACCATCGTATATGTAGCGTATATGTGTATATAATATCAATAAATACATATTCAGTGTTATTAATGCTTATAATAACAATAAAAAATTCAAAAATAATGCATAAGATGTAAATAAAATATAAATACACATACTTACAGATGCGTGCGCGCACACACTCAAATGAGCACGTCACATGAAAATGTAAGTAGTTTTGATGGGGGGGTGTTTTTGTTTGTTTGTTTTTTTTTTTGCATAATCAGCCTTGTTCTGCAGCATTTTCCTTCACTTTTTTCTCGAGTTTTCTTTATTTTTTTATTTTTCAATGAATATTTTTGAAAAGCCCACGATGCACTGAAGCCGCAGAAACTGAAGGAGGAAGTAACGAGGGATCACCGTATTCCATCTTCCAATCTGACAAAAAGGACAATCCAGAACTTTCCAGGTCAGTTGACTATTGTGTATTGTTCTTGTCAACGGGGGGCATAAACCTTTTTGGTGCATTATTAACATAGAAAAGTGCATTTGAAATTTATAAAGAACACATTTTCTAGCTATGCCTATGCATTTCAACAAAAATAATGGCTGTGGAAGAGGAGATTGTGGATGCTGAAACAGGCTCCCTGCAGTCCTGACCTGTCCTCAGCAGAGAATGTGTGGTGTAAAAAAAAAAAATCTGTACATGTACTGCACTCGGGGGGCAGCACGGTGGCGTAGCGATTAGCACGTCCGCATCGCAGCAAGAACATCCTGGCTTCAATTTCCAGCTCGAGTGTTTCTGTGTAGATTCTGCATGTTCTCCGCGTGCTTGTGTGGGTTCCCCGGGTACGCCAGTATCCTCCCATAGTCCAAAAACATGCACAGTAGGCTCATTGGCTTTTCCAAATCACCCCTCGGAGCGCGTGTTAGTATGAATGATTGTGTGAGTGTTAGCCCTGCGTGTACCCCGCCCTCGCTGAGAGTTGGCTGAGATGGGCGCCAGGCTCTCCATGACCCTAATTAGGATTAAGCAGTTGAGAAAATGAATGATTATACATTTTGATTAACTTTATCTGACCAAATATTTTTGAAGATTTTATAATATTATAACATTTTTAAAGGCTAGAATCAGAGAAAATATGATACAGTATACCGGTACCTGGTATCTCATTTCTTGAGAAGTCAAAATATTAAACATGGGCTGATTCTGAAAATCAATATTTTCTTCTCTCGTGATGTATTACTTGTAGTATTGTGTTTGTGTGAAGTGCTTTATCATTCTCTCCTTTATTCTCTCTATCCTTCATTTTCATTTCTCTTCCAAAGACAGATGGGGTTCAGCCGAGACTCTGTCTGTGCTCACAGCATGCAGCCCACCCCACAGAGAGCAGAGCCTGAGCTGTAAGACTCTGTGTCCACACTTACTCCTGTCACGTTTACATGACGTGCCCTGGCATGAACATAGCCTTTAGCTTAACAAGATCAATAAACAAGTAATTATACTATAAATTAGCATAAAACAGGAACATTGCTTCATCTGAATACTTTATTACTGTTATCTGAGGAATTAAAAACATTATCCCGGGTACAACTTGAATCGAAATGTTTTCTCACAGTCAATTCGAACAATTGTCATCATTGTCAAATTTTTGAAATAAAAGATTTAATCATCTTGTATTAATTTGTTTAAGTTTGTTTTGTTTCTTATGTACTACAGTCGGCCCTCTACTTACGAAATTAATCCGTTCCAGAGCCTTTTTCGTAACCTGGAGTTTTCGTAAATAGAGGCGCATTGTAAATGTAAAACGCGTGATTCATTTCAAGGCTCCCAAAACTACCCCATAAACACTTTAAAAATTATAAAAGTACAACAATTTTGTATGAAATGTGTGTTAAAAGTAAAAGAAAATTATTTATTAAACCATTTAAACATTTTATTAACATATTTATTAATTAAACCATTATTACACATGTTTTATTAACACACACACACACACACACACACACACAAACACCACTATCTCTCTCTCTCTCTCTCTCACACACACACACACACACACACACACACACACAAACAAACACCACTATCTCTCTCTCTCTCTCTCTCTGGCTCTCTCTCTCTCTCACACACACTCACACACACACACACACACACACACACACACACACACACACACACACAAAAACAAACACCACTATCTCTCTCTCTCTCTCTCTCTGGCTCTCTCTCTCTCTCTCTCTCTCTCTCTCTCTCTCTCTCACACACACACACACACACACACACACAAACACACACACACACACACACACACACACACACACAAAAAAAAAAACTCTCTCTCTCTCTGGTGTGCTTTGTGGAGTGGCATTTTTTGCCGAATGCGGGCTCCGCCCACACGCACAGCTGACAGAGCAATTGTATTTAAATGCTTAAATGGTATATGCCGATTTTTTTTTTTTTTTTATGAGTTTAAAACACACCAGAGTAGGGTTTACATACATACTAGTACTGTATGCTGCAATTTCTAAAGAACCTGTTACCTAATGTGCTCGTATTCTATACAAATGTCTGCCTGTCTTCCTTTCAGCTTTTTCCCTTTACTCGGGAGTCGCCACAGCGAATCATCTGATTCGCACGTTTGATTTGGCAGAGGTTTTTACGTCGGATGCCCTTCCTGTCACAACCCTTTTAGCAAGGGACAGAAACACGCTGACGACTTTGCAGCTACTCTTTACGAAAGTCAGCAATGGTTCTTTTACATGAACCTCTCACCATAGACAGTGACAGACATGGCCCGCCTTTGATAACCCAGTTAGCTGCACTGTGGGGACAGTGACAACCTTGTGGAGAGTGGGACTCGAACCCCCAACCTTTGGATCAGCAATCCAGCGCCCTATACCACTAGACCACCACTGCCCCCTCGTATTCTATACAAATATTTAAAAAAATATATATTAAAAAAAACTAGGTTTAAGTTGCTTTTTTATTTTGCTCTTGTGTAGTATATACTGTACTAAACAATATTTTGCGTCCGGGTGACTGGACGTTACTGAATTGGGTCAGTGACACTGAGTAAGTGTTAATTATATCACACTACTAAAAGTTTTGAAGCACTTCCAGTTCTTCAGTTTTATTTAAATTTAAATTAGAGATGTTGCAGTTTTTCTAGCTTTTTTTGGACTTGTTTAGTTTTAGCTTTGGTGTATATGAGCAGGCTATAAACACAAGGGTTTTTTTTTTTTTTTTAGATATTTTGGGAGGCCAAGCTCGCGCCTCCGAGTGCGCTGGTCCTTCTGGTTATCTTATGACATTCTGTTTACATGTGTTGAACACAACAAGTCCACAACTTCTCTTTCTTCTTTTTATCTCCTACTGTTTTCTCCTATGCATTTATTTCAGAGTTCACTGAAACGTGAAATGGTGTAATTTTCAATAAGAAATAACAATTCTTGAGATGTTCTAGAACCTTTGACAGGTAGTGTATATTACTCGATCGACACCAGCAACGGGTTGCAGGGAGGATCTCCACGTTTCCTAGTCTGTTCGCGGTATCAGTAATTAATGTATTATGCAAGCAGTTGGTGGAGCTGTGGCACTCTGGCACTGTTTCACCTTGCTGGAAAAGATGAGATAATGATAATTGCCTTGGAATTAGAAGTGTGGCTGATTAATCTGAACACTTGAATGACATCCATTTTGAAGAGCTGCTTCCCTTTCACATAGAAACACAGATAACCTATTTAACCTAATTATTAATGAATTATTCCAGATATTCTTCTCTCATTCATTCATTTTCTGAACCACTTAATCCTAATTAAGGTCACAAATTTAAGTCAGCGGTGGTTCTTTTACATGCCTCTAACCATAGACAGTGAGAGACATGGCCTGCCTTTGATAACCCAGTTAGCTGCACTGCAGGGAGACAGTGGTGACAACCCATTGACGGTGGGGCTTGAACCCCCGACCTTGAGATCAGTAATCCAACACCCTACTACCAGTCCATCACTGCCCCTTCCAGATTTAAATCTTCTTCTTCTTCTACCAGTTATCTACTGCAATAAAGAATATTCTTTTTTCTAAAGGATTTCAATATCCTATAGTTATAGCTTTTCAACTGAAAAAAGGAAGCATGACTAGAACAGAACAGCAGAATAAAGCACATGCATTAACGAGTAGCGGCGGGTGGAGCTGAGGAAGAAATCGAAGGAGTGATATTGAATGTCATCACTGCATATACCCCACAAGCAAGTGTGAGAGAAATGAGGAGGATGACTTCTGGAAGCAGTTAGATGAAGTGGTCGAGAGTGTTTCCAAGAGTGGGATGAAAGTGGTGATTCGACCGGACATCAATAGACAAGCGACCGAGAGGAACGGAGATGATGAGGAAGAGATGGGCTGGTATGGTGTCAAGGAGAGGAATACTGAAGGGCAGATTGTAGTAGACTTTTTGAAAAGAATGGAAATTTCTAGACAACATCGGATGATGCTTGTAGAATGAAATTAGACAACAAGAGGTGAATGAAAAGTGAATTAAAGTTCAGTGTGGAAACTAAAGTAGGAAGACTTGCTGTGTGAAATTCAGAGAGAAGGTAAGACAGGCCTTGGGTAACAGTGAGGGAATGCTGGATAGTCATCCAGTTACAGCAGCTGAGGGAAGATAGAGGTAAGCTAGGAGGGTACTTGGGGTGGCATCTGGACAGAGAAAGAAGAACAAAGACAGTGGTGGCGCGACGAACCTCTGGAAAGCATCAAGGGAAGAGATTAGCGGGAAGAAAATTGAACGCTTGGAGAGATAAAGTCGACAGGCATACAAAGAGGTACTGTAAGGCAAAAGGAGAAGAGAATGGTGGCAGAAACTAAAGAAGAGACATAGCGGATTGCATGAGAAGAACAAAAAGGAAGGACAGAAAAGGACTTACGACTGGCCAGGCAGTTTGCCATATTTGCGTTGAGAATGTTGATGGAGAAGTTCAGTACTGGGAAAGTCAGAAGCAATTGCATCATATGTTTGTGTTTGGAGAAAGTGTACAACATTACCAAATTGTGGTACGTACTATAAGAGCGAGTCCGGAGTGGTAGAGAAGTCTCTGAGGGTGATATGTATATTATCTTCTTTTCCTTTCCACTTTTTCCCTTTTTCAGGGGTCCCCACAGCGAATCATCTGATTCGCACATTTGATTCTGCATAGGTTTTTACGTCGGATTCCCTTCCTGACACAACCCTTTCGCAAGGGACAGAAACACGCTGACAGCTTTGCAGCTTCTCTTTAGGAAAGTCAGCAATGGTTCTTTTACATGAACCTCTCACCATAGACAGCGAGAGACATGGCCCGCCTTTGATAACCCAGTAAACTGCACTGGGGGTGGTATATATTATATGTATTTAAATTCAACAGTATTTAACAATAATTATTGCCTTAGAGATAAGGTGAGAAGCTCCACCATCCGGGGAGAGCTCCGCATTGAGAGGGGCCAGTTGAGGTGGCTCAAGCATCTGGTCAGAATGCCCCCCGGACGCCTCCATGGTGTGGTGTTTCGGGCATGTCCAACCGGGAAGAGACCCCGGGGTCGACCTAGAACACGCTGGAGGGACTATGTCTCTTGGCTTGTCTGGGACTGCCTCGGTGTCGTCGTCCCCCCCCGGGAGAGTTGGAGGAAGTGGCTCAGGAGAGGGACGTCTGGACCTCTTTGCTTAGGTTGCTTAGGTTGCTGCCCCCGCGACCCGACCTTGGACTAAGCGGAAGATGATGATGATGATCATGATGATATTGTTTCGTTTGTTTAAGTGTTTAGCACATGTGCTTCACAGTAGCCTTTTGGAAGGAAAGGCTTTGCATTAGCATTAGCATTAGCACCATTTGTCGCCTGTTTCAATCTTCCAAGAGTAAGACAAGATGCCAGTAAAAATGACAGTCCAATATGAGATGAGATGAGATGTATAGTACAGTAGATGTATAGAGTACAGTATATAGGTTATAAACTAACAAATAAAACTAAAGCATAAAATAAATTTTGCATGACAAATAATATTTTTTTAAATGTGCATTTTGTATCTCAAAAGTCAGCTTATTAGGTCCTACACTGACAAATCTATTTTCAGGGCTTTGGAAGAAATTATCACTGGGCCCATGTCTCTTAATGTCTATTATCATCATGTGGCTGCTTTAAGTTGTTTTCTCCACTGTTTACTTATTATAGACTTCATAAAAAAATAAATAAATAAATAAAAAAACAGCAGTCAAGATGAATTAGAATCATCTCTAAAAAGCACCCATTCAGTAATTGTCACAGTGCGTGTTCTCCGTCTCTTTCCCCAGACACACACACAAACACACACACACACACAACAGTGTGGAAAATATTATTCAGAATTGTTGCTGGATTGTTTTTGGAACATCGCTGTATTAAATTAGCGAGGAAAAGAACAATACATGTTTATAATGACATTCTGCACACAGCACTGGATAAAAAGATGACAAGCAACACATCACTCTGTCTATATTGTCATGTTGCGATTAGGAGCATCATGTGTGCTGAAGGGCACACACAGGGTGGGAATGAAGTAGGCACAAGTGCAGAATTTAGAAGGATTTAATGGTGAAATAAGGAAAGCTGACTGGCAATCTGACAGAAAGTAAGGGCAGGCTGAATAATATTCAAACAGAAACCCTTTGGCAAGGCAGACAAGTAAACAGGCCACACAATATAAATGCATCACGCCGGGACCAACATAAACCAGTCTTTTTATCAGCTCCTTAATGGAGCAGGGTCTAAATTCATTGTTGTGCCTCCTTATGTACCAGAACCGCAGCATGAGCTGGGAACTGTACTCCTCTTTGTGACTACACAGGGAGAATCTCATTGCACTCTGAAACATAGTACTGGATGCGTCCGGGAGAAATCCTGACATGTGTATATATATATATATATATATATATATATATATATATATATATATATATATATATATATATATATATATTGCTGCCACACTGCTTAAACACAATCTATAATATGAAACTAGGTTATCACACACACAGTCTAAGAAAGGATTAATTAGGATAAAGTGTGAAAAATACATGCAAATCCCTTTCTGGTACTTAAATGTAGTTGTATTAAATTGTTCAACAATCTTCACCTGTACCTAATTCAATTGCCTTGCACTGATCTAAAGTACCGATCAGAAGGGTGCAGGTTTGAATCCTGACGCTTCTGATCAAAGGCCTTAACACTCAACTGTTCAACTAAACTGGCTTGAGATTAAATATCTGCAGAGTGAATAAATGTACATTCAGCTACAGAGTTTGAAGACACTAAATAATGAATCAGCAAATTACTGCTGAAACTATACTGGGATAAAAATAACTGATTTCAAAGACATTTACTTAGAATGAATGCCCTTTCTGCTTTAATAATGATTAGCGGGTAATGTCAGGGCAAACTGGCTGTAATAAGAAGCAGAGAAATGGTCTTCACAGCAATTTATTTACAAAACAATTTTACAAACTCTCTCTCTCTCTCTCTAAAAATTATATTTTTAAATTCTTTGTCCAGCAACTGATAAAAATTATATTTGAGTGATTTGGAGATTAACCAACATCTTGAATGCATGTCAATGCTTGTCAGGTTTCATAAATTATTTCCGACCACCAGTCGGAATTACACTGAGAGATGGCCTTAAATACTTCAAAACATGTTAATATAAACTACTTGATAAAAGTATGAAAATAAATTTCAGAATACTCATGTGAAAAAAGTATATATATATATATATATATATATATATACATATATACACATACACACTCACACACACACACACACACACACACATATATATATATATATATATATATATATACACACACATATATACATATATATATATATATATATATATATATATATATATATATATATATATATACAGTCGGCCCCCGACTTACAAAACCCTCTGGGTATGAAAATCCCTGGTTACAAAAAACGTTTTCCTAAGTTTTCGTCCCCGGGATACGAAAACAACCCCCTCTTACGAAAAGAAATTCAAAATTCAAACGCGCCAATCAAAATTTCACACGACGCGCAAGTTGCTCTCTCATTGGC
The DNA here is from genome assembly GCA_024760905.1 of Plotosus lineatus. Lineage (NCBI taxonomy): Eukaryota > Metazoa > Chordata > Actinopteri > Siluriformes > Plotosidae > Plotosus > Plotosus lineatus. Next base: position 22,067,067 of record CM045747.1, on the reverse strand, counting down.
TGTCTCTCAACATCCCGCCCCGCTGGCCTCCCATTGGCGAGGAGGGATGACGCAGAACCAGAAGGAGACCTTAAAGCAAAAATACAGTGAGGACCTCTGATCTTTCAAACAGGTATTGTAATTCCGCTTTAAATAAAACATGCCGTCCATGTGTGTGTGTGTGTGTGTGTGTGTGTGTGTGTGTGTGTGTGTGTGCGCGTGTGTGTGTGTGATAAAGATAAAGAGAGAGAGAGAGAGAGAGAGAGTGTCTGTGTGCTCACGCGCGTGTGTGTGTGTGAGAGAGAGAGAGAGAAGGATGCTTAACTCTTTAGTTTTTAGCGTAGTTTTTTTAAGTTGTTTAATTCAGTAAATGTTTAATAAATGTGGCGCATGTGAACAAAAGGCAGCTCATCTGGACCTCTGATCCCTCAAGGAATCAAGTTAAACTTGAGTTTGGACCTCCGAGCTGTCAAGCAGGTAATGCGCTTTGAATTCCACGTCTTAAAATGCTCCAGCATCCTGCTTGTGGGCGTGGCCCGCAGCGCCACAATAAACATTTAATGTGTATACAATACACAGTCAATGCGTACTGTATTGTGTGTGTGTGTTTGTGAGAAAGAGAGAGAGAGAGAGAGAGAGAGAGAGAGAGAGAGAGAGAGATCGAGAGAGACAGGTGTGTGTGTGTATGTTAATAAAATGGTTTAATATGTTAATAAAATGTTTAAATTGTTTACTAAATAATTTTCTTTTACTTTTAACACATAGTTCATACAAAATTGGTGTACTTTTATCATTTTTAAAGGGTTTATGGGGTACTCTTGGGAGCCTTGGAACGAATCAGGCATTTTACATGTAAAATGCGCTCCCTATTTACGAAACTCCCGTGTTACGAAAAAGGCACTGGAACGGATTAATTTCATAAGTAGGGGGCCGACTGTATATGTATGTGTGTGTGTATATATACAGTGGTATGAAAAAGTATCTGAATCTTTTGGAATTTCTCACATTTCTGCATAAAATCACCATCAAATGTGATCTGATCTTTGTCAAAATCACACAGATGAAAAAACAGTGTCTGCTTTAACTAAAACCACCCAAACATTTATAGGTTTTCATATTTTAATGAGGATAGCATGCAAACAATGACAGAAGGAGGAGGAATAAGTAACTGAACCATCACATTTCATATTTTGTGTCCCCCCCCCCCCCTCTTGGCAGCAATAACTTCAATCAGACGCTTCCTGTAGCTGCAGATCAGTCTGGCACATCGATCATGACTAATCTTGGCCCATTCTTCTTTACAAAACTGCTGTCGTTCGGTCAGATTCCTGGGATGTCTGGCATGAATCGCTGTCTTGCGGTCATGCCACAGCATCTCAATGGGGTTCAAGTCTGGACTTTGACTTGGCCACTCCAGAACATGTATTTTGTTCTTCTGAAACCATTCTGAAGTTGATTTACTTCTGTGTTTTGGATCATTGTCTTGTTGCAGCATCCATCCTCTTTTTAGCTTCAACTGTCTGACAGACAGCCTCAGGTTTTCCTGCAAAACATCCTGATAAAGTTTTGAATTCATTTTTCCATGAATTATTGCAAGTTGTCCAGGCCCCGAGGCAGCAAAACAGCCCCAAACCATGATGCACCCTCCACCATGCTTCACGGTGGGGATGAGGTGTTGATGTTGGTGAGCTGTTCCATTTTTCCTCCACACATGACGTGTGTTCCTCCCAAGCAATTCAACTTTTGTTTTATCAGTTCACAAAATATTTTGCCAAAACTTCTGTGGAGTGTCCAAGTGCCTTTTTGCGAACATTAAACGAGCAACAATGTTTTTTTTAGACAACAGTGGCTTCCTCCTTGGAGTCCTCCCATGAACACCATTCTTGGCCATTGTTTTACATATAGTTGATGTGTGCACAGAGATATTGGACTGTGCCAGTGATTTCTGTAAGTCTTTAGCAGACACTCTAGGTTTTTTTTTTTACCTCTCTGAGTATTCTGCGCTGAACTCTTGGCGTCATCTTTGGTGGACGGCCACTCCTTGGGAGAGAAGCAACAGTGCCAAACTCTCACCATTTGTAGACAACTTCTCTGACTGTCGATTGATGAACATCCAGACTTTTACAGATGGTTTTGTGTCCTTTCCCAGCTTCATACAAATCAACAATTTTTGATCGCAGGTCTTCAGACAGCTTTTTTGAGCGAGCCATGATGCACATCAGACAATGTTTCTCATCAAGACAATTCTTACCAGGTGTGTGTTTTATAGTGGGCAGGGCAGCTCTAAGCCACTCATCAGTGATTGGGCAAACACCTGACTTAAATTGTTTGGTAAAAATCGGTTTCGATTGCTCTTTAAGTCTCCTTAGGCAGAGGGTTCAGTTACTTATTCCTCCCCCTTCTGTCATTGTTTGCATGCTATCCTCATTAAAATGTGAAAACATAAATGTTTGGGTGATTTTAATTCACATGCACCTTGCCATGATCTAAAAGAAAACAAGACCCATCAGACTTGATCCATTATTGCAACTTACATGCACAGTGGAGGTGTCTCTGGTGAGGGACACGAGTCAGTCTTGGCACACCAACAAGCCTGTTATGTAGTGTGTGTTCTGACACTGGATGGCATTCATTATTGCAGTATATTATGCTACAGTCACTCTTCTGTGGGTGTGGGCCAGATGGGAAAGACGTTATTTCCTATATGCATCATGTAGCCTTAATCACTCATGATCCTGTCACTGCTTTACCAGTTGTCATTCCGTGAACCACATTTGACCTGACATCTTGGAACTATTCTAGGCTAGTCATCTACTCATGACAATTTTACCCATATTTAACTCACTTGGATCCTTTCGCTTGCAAGTTTTTCCTGATTCCAAGAAATTAATTTAAAGAACTTACTGTTTATTTATGTGGGGCCGGTGGTGTAGTGGTTAGGGTGCTGCGCTCATGATCAGGAGGTAGTGAGTTCAAATCCCACTGAGACCCTCATTGTGCTATGACCCCTGGGAAAAGTCTTAACCACAAGTGTGCCTCTGTTCACCCAGCAGTATAAATGGGTACCAGTAAAAATATACTGGGCAGGTAACCTGCGATGGACTAGCATCCCTTGCTTCACGCTACAGAAACCGCGGATAAGCACCGGCCTGATGGGCCACTATGGCTTGGGTGTAAAAAGCCCAAAGACTTTATCTTTTTTACTGTTTATTTATTTATGTGTAATATGTCCCATCTCTTGACAGTTGGTATTGTATTGAGATGATCAGTGTCATTCACTTCATTTTTCTGTTGTTAAATATTATGGCTGATTAGTGTGAAGGAAAGAAATAAAAGGCATTATGTATAGCTCATACATCAAATACTTGTGATGTAATTTTTCGTAATGAAAAATCTCATGTTAATTTGCATCTCGGATTAAAATGTCATAGCCAAAATCTCTATAATAACCCAAATCCTATACTGTATATACAACTCAGACCTGTCCACAGTAAACAAAGTTCTAAATGTATCTATTTATTTCATCATACTATATTATGTTAAAATTCTCCAAGATGAATGCTTACTTTATAATTCCACAGAAAGTAACTTACTTTGAAACCAGGGCAAAGGCCTCCGCACAGATAGCAGGACAGGGCACCAGCTTCATTATTATGTGGTGTTTGGCAGCCTCAAAGTGCGCCTGTGCTACTTTCTCCAGCACTGACGACAGGGTGGCCACATCTGCAGATTTTGCCTCCAGGTCATCACTGGCCAGGTCCAGAACGTTCCCCCCATGCACTATCAATATTAGCACCTGAGTTTTACACTTTGTCTGTAAGAAACATATGAAAACAGATAAGATTATATTAACAAAGCAGGAAACATAATTAAAATTTTAATTTTTTTTCAGGGGAGAATAAAAAATATAATTCAAATAAAATGTACAGAATTATGAGTCTAGTGATAAAACAGAGTGCCATTGGAGTAAATTCTCAAGTTCAACTGAAAAATCTTACCTGACTGTCTTCTAGAGCTTTGATATCATTCTGGGGGACACACCTAGGCTGCCCATTATGGTACAGGTTTTCTGAATGTCATATCAGGGATGGGGGGGGGACAGGGACACAAAAACCAAAAGAGTGAGCAAGACAAATTTGACCCGTTTCTTCATGTGCCACACAATCAACCAGTCAAAAGTCTGGACACACCTTCTACTTCAGTTAGAGTGAATAAGGGTGTCCAGACTTTTGACTGGTACTGTATGTTATTGCATCTGTTCTGGAGAAAAAAATGTCTCATTTGCTCAGTGGGGTTTTTTTTCACCTCTGGTTATGCTGCAATCCTCTAAACCAGTGCTTCTCAATTACTTTTTGTGGCGCCCCCTCTAGGAAGAAAAAAACTATTTCACGCCACCCCTACCTTCCCACCGCTCCGTGAGCGACTATAGTATTGTCTATAAAATTGTTATTAGTACCCCACTACATAACATTGCATCTTTCTTAACATTAAAAACAAAAAAGAAAGAAATATAGTTTAACTTACAATAAAGAAAAACTTCATTAATATTGAGTTTTAATCTGTAATAGAAAAAATTTAAAGTCCACCAATGGGCCTGAAATTAAAAAAAAAAATACATCATTATTTAAAGTCTTAATGATGTCTTCATATCTCCGTCTCTCTCCACCTTTCTCTTCATTCTTGTTAGAAATTTTTCCGTGTTATTTTTTTGAGGGTTTTTTACTGCAACATCATATTGTTTGCTCATGAAAAAAAAAAAAACGCTACACCAATGAGAGCGCCACTGATAACTAGTGGAGTGGAGGTGCAATTACACTTAATTCCCATACAGCATGGGGTGCTCAATCCTGCTCCTGGAGATCTACCTTCCAGATGACTTTATCTCCAACCCTAATGTGTTCCATGTGACATGTAAGATCCAGTCAGGTCTTAAGACATTTCAAAGTCCCTTGATTGGATGATTGTATGGTTTGGTGGGCATGATTAGGGTTGGCGCGAATGCCTTCTGGAAGGTAGATCTCCAGGAGCAGGATTGAGCACCCCTGCCAAACACTATTCCATAAAAGCATGTTCCCCAGGGTCCTACGCACCCCCCCCACCCCCACCCCCCGGCATCACACCGCACCCCCCTATTTGAGAAGTACTGCTCTAAACCAATAACCCTGAAAAAAAAACCTTCTGCAGTCAAAACTGTAGTGAGAATGAATGCAACAGGACAGCCCTGATCTCAGTGTATAATCTCCATGACATTGTTTCAACATGCTTAAGCACTATATAACATTTATTTTTATACAGAGGTTGGTGAATTTTTCACTAAAGTATTGAAATGATGACAAAAAAATGTAACCACTCAAAGTCTTTTCCAGAACATCCAAAGACTTTTAATAGGATTAAGGTCAGGACTCTGTAGTGCCAATATGTATGTAAAAATGATTCCTCGTGCTCTCTGAACCAGTCTTTCATTATTTAAGTCCCCATTTTATAACGGTGCCATCAGGGACGGAAAAGACCATTGATGTGATAACCTGCTCATTCAGTACATTCAGGTCATCAGCTGACTTTATTTTATTGCCATATTAATGTTGCTGAGCCATGACCTGACCAAATGAAGCAACAATTCCACGGAGATCATGTGCGGAGGAGATCAAGGCTAAAGGTTCTCCAAAGGAATATTAGGCAATGCCACCTTTTTTTTTTTTTTTTTTGTCCGAGCAGGGTATATTTCCCTACAACACCAATCCTGGACTCCATTCTCATACCAAAAGCTATGTCCCAAAAAGAACACATTGGCATGTGAATGGTAGTAAATTACTATTTAAGGTTAATTAACAAATTGTGAAAGCAGCTCATAAGCAAATTTATTTATTTTTTATTTTTTTAAAGGGAAGAAAATAACCTTCATTCATGCATGTCAAGGTCACATAGAAAATGCTGCACAGGCAAAAAAAAAAAATAGAACTGCTTCTGGAGACTAGCAATTAGAGCAGTGTTGGAATGTAAAAAAAAATTGAATATGTTCATATGAATGAGCATCCATTATGAGACTTTCCTCAATCCAAACACCTGCAGCACTGCTTCAAACTGTAATTAAATACAGCACAGGATTATAAGGCTGCACAAAATTTCTTGTGCAAACAAACTGAAGAGAGACATAATACCTGTGTTGTCAATTAAACAAAGCAATGCAAAGCTAAGCTGCAAGTAATATACTGTGGCTGTCATGACAACCTGAAGCTGACTGATAATATGAAAGCCAGACAGAGATTGTGACTGCACTTTAAATAGGACACGCTTTCTTTCCAAATTGACAGCTCTCTAAGGAGTGATTGTGCTGAATGTAAGCCTCAAGCTCGAAAAAAAAAAAAATCACCCTTGCCTGCTGTGGAGGGTCTCGTTTGCAAGCAGCCGAGCTGCACACTTGCTTTCATGACCCTAAGAGTGGAGCTCTTTAGTGCTTAACACTCCATATAATAGGTGAATATCAGTCAGCCTGACTCTGGTGCAGTTAAGATTGTCAAATGCCAATCCAAGCCAGATGTGAAACAGCTTCTACTTCTATACGGCCGATTGGTCTATACATGTATATAAGTACTTAGGCTCAACAATCCAGAGCAATGGAGAGTGTGGAAAAGAGGTGAAGAAGCGTGTACAGGGAGATTGGAATGGTTGGAGATTGGAATGGTTGGAGAAAAGTGTCCGGTGTGATGTGTGATAGGAGGGTATCGGCAAGAATGAAAGGAAAAGTGTACAAGACGGTGATGAGGACAGCGATGGTTGTATGGTTTCGAGACAGTGGCCCTGAGGAAAAGACAGGAGGCAGAGCTGGAGGTAGCAGAGATGAAAATGTTGAGGTTCTCTCTGGGAGTAACGAGGATGGATAGAATTAGGAATGAGCACATCAGAGGGACAGCACATGTAAGAGGTTTTGGAGACAAAGTCAGAGAGGCTAGACTGAGATGGTTTGGACATGTACAGAGGAGGGATGGTGAGTATATTGGCAGTAGGATGCTGAGGTTGGAACGACCAGGCAGAAGGCCTAGAGAAAGACCAAAGAGAAGATTCATGGACATGGTGAAGGAGGACATGAAGGTCATTGGTGTCAGAGAAGAAGATGCAGAGGATAGGGTGAGATGGAGGCAGATGATTCGCTGTGGTGACCCCTGAAGGGAAAAGCTGAAAGGAAAAGAAGAAAGGTCTATACATGTATCCATTGAGCAGTCATAACATCATGAGCACAGACAGGTGAAGTGAATAACAGGGACTATCTCATTACAGAAAGTGAATAATTAGTTCTCGACGCTGGTATGTTGGAAGCAGAATAAACACACAAGCATCAGGATTTGAGTGAGTTTGAGGAGACCCAAATTGTGATGGCCAAATAACCGAGTCTGTTTTTCTCCAAAACAGCAGGTATTGTGCGATGATCCTATTGTGCATGGTAAGTACCTACCAAAGGTGGTTCAAGAAGTACATCAAGTAAATGGTACTGAATCTGATTGTTCTCTGATCTCGTCTCACAAAACTGTGCAATCTGTATATGATGTTTAATTATTGGCTATCTGCATAAAGCAGAGAAATTATTGTGAATTCAATGTAACGGATAGAAACATTATCCGTATACATTTATTACTATTGATGTTTTTGTTTTCTTTTTTTCAGGGGGGGAATAATTTACATGTTTAGTATGTAGAACTTCAAAAGCTGGCAGCTTTCAACTCATTTTGTATTGTGTGAGTGTGTATGAGATTTCAAATACAGTGATACCTCAGCTCACGAACATAATTGGTTCCTAGAAAGTGTGTGTGAGGCGAAAAGTTCGTCTTCCGAACATTTATTTCCTATAAGAAACCATTAAAATGAGAATAATCCGTTCCCAGGTCCCCATAAAACATAATTTTCTACTAAATAATCCTTAAAACTACACAAAAATATACCTTATTTTATGTATAATAAATGTGCTATTGTATTGTAATTAAAGAAATAAACTGTACTGTATAATAAAGTGGTTTTATTTACCTTTGTGATGGTAGTTGATGGCTTGATGGAATGGAGTGGGAGGAGGAGGGAGGGAGGGACTTACTGTTTGGAAGGAGAGTTTGGAAACGCCTACTGTTTGGAAACACGCATAGCCACACACGCACCCTTAATAGCTTCCATGTTCTTAAGGATGGTGGTAGACTTAGCGTACTGGTACTGGGACGCTGAGTCACACAAACGCACACCTCGTTCATGTTTTTCAATGATCTCCGCCTGTGGTGGGGTCTTTCTCGGTCCCATAATAGCAAAAGTACACTCAATATGGTCCAAAATGTCTAGCAAACACAAACCACGTCCGCACTCAAAGAAAGGGGTGTGACGAACTGTGACGCCGTGAGCGTGCGTCAGCTTCTCGTGGCCGCCATCGTGGCGCTGTTCGACCGCGTGGTATGGTTCGTCCGCCGAAAAGTAGTTCGTCAGCTGAGACTATATTTTCGCGAATTTAAAGTTCTTGAGCCGAAAAGTTCGTGAGCTTAAGCGTTCGTCAGCCGAGGTTTGACTGTATATGTTTATTGCCTTATTCAGTGCATTGAAATTGTAAGGTCTATCCATATACTCGGAGTAATCTTCCATTTCTTCTTCTTCTTCTTTTTCTTTCGGCTGTTCCCTTCAGGGGTCGCCACAGCAAATGATCTGCCTCCATCTCACCCTATCCTCTGCATCTTCTACTCTTACTCCAACGACATTCATGTCCTCCTTCACCACATCCATAAATCTTCTCTTTGGTCTTCCTCTGGGCCTTCTGCCTGGTAGTTCCAGCCTCAGCATCCTACTACCAATATACTCACTATCCCTCCTCTGTACATGTCCAAACCATCTCAATCTAGCCTCTCTGACTTTGTCTCCAAAACATCTAACATGTGCTGTCCCTCTGATGTACTCATTCCTGATCCTATCCATCCTCGTTACTCCCAAAGAGAACCTCAACATTTTCATCTCTGCTACCTCCAACTCTGACTCCTGTCTTCCCCCCCCCCAGGGCCACTGTCTCTAAACCATACAACATCGCTGGTAATCTTCCATTTCATTCCCTTTATTTCTCTTGCTCTCTCATTTGTATTTAACATCATCCAAGGAAAACACCATGCTCATGCAGAGTTCCTCGCAGAGAGAAGAATCAATTTCAGTAAACCTCAACAACCTCGATACGAGACGTGGCAGCAGTGCCATAGTAGTTAGCAAGAATGTCTCACAGCAAGAAGGTCCCGAGTTTGACTCATGGTCTCAGCTTTTTCTGAGAAGAATTGGCATGTTCTCGCCGTGCTTTCTTGGAATTCATCCAAGTAATTCAGTTTCTCAAGCAGTACAAAGACATGCACGAGGCGAATTGACTGTTCCATGTTGACCTTGGACGGGAGTGTGACTGGTTATGTGTGGCTTGGCCCTGTGATGGACGAGTGAGCTGTCAGGGTGTAATTGCATTTGCCCAGAGTTGGCTGAGATAGGATCCCTACAACTGTAGTATGAATTAGCACTTTGACAAATTAATCAATGAACAAATCTTCATATGATTGTCATATCTGATATGAAATATGGCGTGAACTGGAAAAACTGAATCGATACATCACTTTTAATTAAACACTTCAGATTGATGAATATAAATGAAGTACATATAGTTAAGTGGAATGACTCTAAAAAGGGAGATTGACTCAGGTAAGAAAAATTATTCTCAGGAAAATTAACTTTCATTTCAGATGTTCACTTTTTGTACAATTGGGGCAAAAACGACATTAAATCTTTGCACAACATTAAAAGTAATAATTGCACAAGCCTGTTTGTTCAATCTGATGATTCCTGAATCAGTGATGCTTAAAATTCACATAGAAATACACTCTCGTGGAGCTAGTGGCGTAAGTGGTTAGTGTGCTGTGCTCATGATCGGGAGGTTTTGTGTTCAAATCCCAGTTAGACCCCGACTGTGCAAAGAACCCTGGGCAAGGTCTTAACCACAACTCTGTTCACCCAGCAGTATAAATGGGTACCAGTAAAATATACTGGGAAGGTAACCTGTGATGGACTAGCGTCCCATCCAGGAGGCGTTCACGCTACGGAAACCGGGGATCAGCACCGGCCTGATGAGCCACCAGGCTCGGGTGTAAACAGCCCAACAGACTTTAACTTACAAACACACTTCTATCAATTATAACCAATGTATTATCTTTTTTTAGTACATTCCCAATCACAGTCATAGCGAAAAAAATTAGCAGGCATGAAATGGCTCTAGGTAATATTTTTCTCACATTATTTGCCAATCATCTTCTTGCAGGGTTGTATAAACAAATTTTGAGGAAGTTTTTAAACATGTTCTTGTTTTGTATGTGTTTTATTAAATAACTTGGTGCACAAATAGCTCAGACTTGCTATTTAACCATACAGTACTTTATTTACATTTACAGCATTTGGTGGATGTTTCCATTCAGAGCAACTTACAATTATCATTTTTTTTATACACATGGGCAATTGCGGATTAGGCCCAACAGTGGTCATGGAGGGGATTGAACAGCTGACCTTCGGATGAGCCACCCCACTGCCTTATCCACTTAGCCACCACTGCGCTACCACTTTATTCTCAATGCAAAGCAGCATTGATCTGATGCAGAGCTATAATTAAGACAAAAGAACTGAAAAGTACTGATGTGCTATCAACAAAATGTGCCTAGCATGGTGTCTATGGTCAAGATTAAGTTTTGCTTTGACTGTAGCTGAATATTCCTGGGATATTACTTCATAGAATAATAATAATATACTGCATGTTGACATATGGGGATTTGAGACTGAATCTCAGCGATGGCTAAATAAATAAGTCACTACTGTACTTTGCTAAAGTTTTTTTTTTTTTTTTTTAAAACAACAGATGTGACAAAAATGTTTGTTTACACTATTATACTCACACAGAATAACACACAGTTACATGTTTTCTACGTTATTTTTCAGTGAACACATTCAAGATATGCTTTTGCAGTTAAAAAAATCTCATTGAGCCGATTTCAGTGAATGGGTGTCGCTTCTCTTCCACTGATATAAATATGCTTTGTGTCCAGTCAAGATGGCAGACAAAAGGAAAACAGTTATTCAAAAATACCAAGACAATTCATTATAATTTTATCCTCTTCCCCCCCCCCCAAAAAAAGAAAAGAATGAAAACAAAAACACCTTTGTTTATTTTCACTCATATTAAAATGCACCGTCTGCCCCTGTGTACAGCTGGATTTTTTTTTTTTTTTTTATGTATAAAGAACAACATAACCATGTAGCACAAGCATAGAATCACAGGCTTAGAACCACGAACATGAAGCGATGCTGGGAATAAAAGCATACAGACGGTGATACAGGAAAAGACATACCCAAAATATGCCGGATTCATGAGCATTATTTGTGTATACTAGAGAGAGAAGGAGAGAAAGTGAAAGGAAGAGCCAGGGAGAAACAGGGAGAAGTTTGATCCTTCGGTGTGTGTGTGTGTGTGTGTGTGTGTGTGTGTGTGTGTGTGAGCGGACATGATTTGACAGTCTTGCTGCAGGGTTGATGACTTCAAGCCTGGGATCATCTGGTTGTCAGCAATGCGTCACTGGCAAAGCTTTTGTTTGTGTGAACACTGCCTTCATGTACTCATTACACATAAGCACGACTGTTTCCATTGTTCCAAACAACAGAAAAATGCAAATACACACCAAACAGTCCTCCACTTGGATTTTTTCTTTTTATATAACCACTTGCTTTGCATTACATCACATTGTTCCCAGCAGCAGAAAATGTCCGAATACCATATAAAATCTTCTCTTTGCACAAAATTATACATCAACACATACAATAAGACAGAGGATTGGAAGGCAGAAAAGACAGCTTCCTTCTGCTGACATGCTGAGTCTCTTGTGTGTTGGAGTCACTCTATTTTTGTCTAGTTTTCTGATGGAGGCATTTATGCATTAAAATGTTGAAGAAATGAATGAGGAAAATGCAATTAAATAATAATTAGCATGTTAAGGAGATCACGTCTGCTGCATATGAGAAAAGAGACTTGGAAGATGGTTTAGGGGAGGAATACAAATTAGCTGTGTGTATGTGTGGGGTTGGGTGGGTGTCCAATTGGGACAAAAGTCAGTCAGCTGCACCCCTCAGATTATGGGCAGAGTAGATCAAATCTGTGATAATGTCAACAGAAGAAGTGACTATTGCTTTCTAAAACTGTCTTCTGATATTAGGTTCTTGTTGTTGTTGTTGTTTTTTAAACACAGTGCATACCTGTGTCCTAATCAAGCCCTGGAATGCTTGACAATTTTTTCACTGTGATCCTGACCAGACAGTTAACGTTTGGAAATATTAGCAGGGGAAACTAACAGGAAAATGTCTGCGAAATTAAATCGAAGTTAAAGGATTCATCTATGAACAGCACAGCAGCTTAAAGTTTACCTGTGGTCAATTTGTATTACTAGCACTTTAAAACAATCACGTATGACGTCGGCGGTTCCGTTAGGCAACATCAATCTGTGCGAGTGCTCCCACATTACTAATACTAGACATTCACAAAGACATGTTGCCTTCTTCGTTGGTTTTTCCAGCCGTGACAACGATGACAATTCATTGTTTGGTCCTCTTGGCATCAATTCAGCCCTAGCTAGTACTTAAGGTAGGTAGGCAAAGTCTGTTGGGTTTTTACACCCGAGCCTCGTGGCTCATCAGGCCGGTGCTTATTCCCAGTTTCTGTAGCGTGAAGTGATCAGGAGTTCAACTCCTCCTGGATGGAACGCTAATCCATCGCAGGTTACCTTCCCAGTATATTTTTACTGGTACCCATTTATACTGCTGGGTGAACAGAGGCATACTTGTGGTTGAGACCTTGCCCAGGGGTTTTAGCACAGTGGGGGTCTAACTGGGATTTGAACACACAACCTCCTGATCATAAGCCCAGCACCCTAATCACCATGCCACCGGCCCCACCAGCTAGTAATTGAAGGGATAAAATTGCCCAATATATAAAAAAATAAAATAAAAATATTTTGAGTCAATTAGACCTAAATCTAGATCATAAGCTCTGTATCACTTAAACATATTATATTACATACAAATTATTCTATAATGATGATCAATTCTGGTTCTCTTTAAAGCCGTCACTTTCCACGCATATTAAATAATGTTCATACATTATATAAAGTGTTATATCTTTCTAAAGTCTTTCTGAAACCATTTGCTTACTCCTTTTATGCAAGAGTCAATGGCCCCGACACTGGACACAATGATAACTGTGAACATCTTCGTAATTTCTCTCAAAATTGTATGCATTCTTCCGTTTCTTAACACTTCTCTGTATCAACAAGTTTTCATGCATGTGCATAATCATTCATTTAGTTACACAGTGGTTTTGTTATTCAAGGGCGTAGGCTGAGGTGGTGCTGTTGTGACTGTTATTGAAGAGAAAGTCGGAGATAAGTTCCGCATGACTAGAGTCAGGAAGTAAACCGGAAGTTAACGTGTAAGGGGCACTGCACATGTGCACGCCCGAGCTGACCAATCAACAAACATAATATTATCAGTAAGCAATAATAGCTGAACACTGTCAATCAAACAAAGTGCAAGTGTGAGAATGAAGCAGTTTGTTAGTCCCGCCTCCGGTTCCTGCACGTGTTAGAACACAAACATTGACGCACAGAGAATGAATGGATAAAATAATCATAAGCCATCCAGCCTGGATCTGCAGCCTAATGCTCAGCACTTTTATCAAATTAATAGTATGTCTTTGTGCTTTAAATATGTATTAATATTTGTTTGTGCCTTGGAATAGATAAATAACTTTAGCTCAATTTGTAAATGTATTTAGCACATGTACTTGCAGATGTAGCTTGAAATATATTTGAGAATGTTTTTGGTTGAACTATAACATTTGATTTGTCTTCTGAGACTAATAGATGAATCGTCTTCTGCTGAAAAACTGCGTGTTGTTGGCGTGAGATTCCATGTTGTTTATATCATATAATATGCTGTGATATGCATGCACTATATTTCACTTGGTAATTTGTACCAACCCAGTGACGTCACGGTAACTTTGTGTAGGCGGGCACTTAGCAATGGCGGCTTTCGGGTTATACGACAAGCACATAAAACAAAACCGCTGTGTGTGCAATGGTTTATTTATGATATAAAATTTAAGCCACAATCGCTTCAATAAACTATACTTAAGCTACCGACAACTTATTTAGTTGGCATTTCATTTCCTCTTTAAGGTAGGCCTATAGCCCCTGGGACTCGAGTTCCGGTCAACCGAGCTGTGCATCCCCCCACTCGCCACGGACAGACCAGCCTACGCCCTTGTTATTGTTACTTTAAACAGGCACAGAACCAAAACACATTAATTATACATATACATTGTGCCATTCACTAGAAAATGGAAACGGAAACCATTAAACAGAAGAATTTACTTAGCAGCTTGCTTGTGTTTTGAAGGAATACCACAGTTTCTTCAATTTAATAGGAATTACCATGATGGGGAGAAAAGAGAGAGAGAATAGACATGTCTTAATAAGCGTAATGTCTGCCTCAGTTCTTCACAGTGCCAAAGTACTAACAATAATCTTCTCACGTCACAGATATTTGCGTGTGGAAACCTGATCAGTCCAGAAACTGAGGGCGAGTCTGACAAACCAAGCTCCATTTCTGCACTCCATTTAGCTCCACTGGAAGCTCTAACCTCCTCACATAAGCAATCCTGACAGCTGGTTATTAACCACACAGTATTACATTAGCATACATCATTGTTCATGCTAAACCTAATCTACCTGTAAAATGTAAGCGATTAGTCAGCACTATGAAATGTAAATCCTTTTAATAAAGCAAGCATGTAGACATATTTTTAATGTGCTTTATTATTTATTTATTCATATTATTGGGTTAGTGATGTTTTAAGGAAAATGTACCTGACAGTTTTATCTTGGTGTGAAACCAAGTTTTCAACCAGTTTTTCCAGGCCTGTGTTTACACATTATACAATCTAACAGAATCAGAATGGACAACAGGAAACCGGTTCAGGTACAGATAATCTGCTGGCTGGGAATGAGTAGAATGTCAAACAGTAAATTAGTTGTTGCATGTGATTAAACTCAATCACCAAAATCACACACCCAGCCCAACACTAATTCCCTTGTGCAGCGCATGTGGTGCATTTATTTTACAATAGGTAATTTTTCTGTTAAAATATAAACTATAGTACTTCACAAAAGTGAAAAGAATAAATATTCCTGTGCTTTAATAAGAAATAATATTCTGCTATCTCTTGATTAAAATACATTATTCCACCTTCCACATAATTAATAATACTGAAACCAACCAACCAACTTTAAAATAGAAAAATAAACCATAGAAATGTTTTTAGTTTGCTTTTCTTGTGTTTCTGCGTAGTATATAAAGTATAAAACATACACATTAGGCTTACTGGATATTCTCAATTCTGTGTTTCCCTGTGATGGTCTGGCAAGCTGTTCAGAATGGACCTTGTCTTTGCCCAGGGTCAGCTGGAATGGGCCACAGCCCATAGAGCCGGACTCTAAGAAGGCTGAAGGATCAAGATTGGACCACGGAATCATAAAGAAAATCACACAGAGATTTATATACGATATATTTTAAGACATTTTAAACATGACAGAGTCAGGACCAAAATCCATTGCACATACAGTCGGCCCTCTACATACGAAAACCTCTGAATACGAAAAACATTTTCCTAAATTTTCGCCCTCTGTATACGAAACAACCTCTACTTACGAAAAGCACCAAACATGCCATTCAAAAATTCAAAAAATGCTCGAGTTGCTCTCTCATTGGCTGCCTCCCAAGATCCCACCCCGCTGGCCTCTCATTGGCCTTCCATTGACCAGGAGGGAGCTGAATCTCTATAGTACTGTACCCTTAAGCTTGTTTGTCACACGCGTAAAGGAGAGATGTACTCTTGGTTTGTGATTTTGGTGAGTTTTTTTAGGAGTACTCATTGCAGCTCATTTGAGGAGGTCCGGATGAGCCGCGTCCCCGTCTCAAAAGCTCCGCATTCGGCCACGAAGCATTTTTGTGCACGGAAGTGGGCAGCGCTACAAATGTTCCATTGGACAAAAGACCTCCGATCTCGCAAGGAAGCCAGTTAATATGAATCCGGACCTCAGATCTTTCAAACAGCTAAGTCCGCTTTAAATACAACACCCTGTCTCAAAAGCTCCATCAGCTGCGAGCTGCGTGTGGGCGGAGCCCGTATTTGGCAGAGTGCGCCACTCAAAGAGAGAGAGAGAGAGAGAGAGAGAGCGAGAGATAGAGAGAGACAGTGTTGTGTGTGTGTGTGTGTGTGTGTGTGTATGTGCTTTAATAAATATGTTAATAAAATGGTTTAATGTGTTAACAAAATGTTTAAATGGTTTAATAAATAATTTTATTTTACTTTTAACACATTTCATACCAAATTGGTGTACTTTTATCATTTTTAAAGGTTTTATGGGGTAGTCTTGGGAGCCTTGGAACGAATCACGCGTTTTACATGTAAAATGCGCCTCTACTTACGAAAACTCCAGGTTACGAAAAAAGGCTCTGGAACGGATTAATTTCGTAAGTAGAGGTCCGACTGTACTTTATTCTCGGTAATGTGGCTGTGTTTTTTTCTTTCTCTTTATTTTCTTTTTAAGATCAATATAAAGAGAGAAAAAGTGATTAGTGAGGAGCTGAGTGTGATTGGTGATGTCATTTGGGATAATATGACCTAACCAAAACATTAAATGGAACAATTTATTAAATGCACAATCTGCCATTCGTTATTGCAAAATATATAAAACACTTTGCAACTTGTTGTTATAGAACAAATAATCACCTTACAGGTGGTAACAGTATAAAAAAAAAAAAAAAAAAAAAAAAAGTTTCACACTATGACATATTGATTATTTCCATACAACATAGTGCTATATTCCATAATTTATTAAAATGACTACCTTATAATAGGTTTCTGTCACTTGGTCTTATCCTCGATCATTTCCCATCAGTGCACAAAATGGATCAATATACTGTAATATAAGGGATGATCATGTGACAGTGAAATAAATGAGAGAGAGAGAGAGAGAGAGAGAGAGAGATCTGTGATATGAAATGTGAAAAGGCTATGTACTTAAAGAGCTGAGGGTAATAAAACATGGATCAGAGTGAAGCCATCTGAAAGCTTTTTTATTTAATTTTTTTATACTCAAGATCAAAGCAAGGCCTAAAATAAAAGCAAACAAACAAAAAAGGGAAGGAAAGTTGTTGTTTTTTTAATGTGCAGTAAGAGACAAGCTGCCAAGACCTACTCATGAGTTAAGACTGTACTTCAAAGGGTATTATCAACATGTAGCTCGCAAAAGTCTCAGTTCTGCGATTAAACCTCAGTTACGCACGTAATACTGTACAACAGCTTTTGTGAGTTCTGCGATGGAAAATGTCAGCAATAGTCCTTTGTCATGGAGTTTTTTGATATTTTTTTCTTTTGTCTCTTAGGTAAATCCCAACATCTGTTCCATTTCCCCAGATCTGTAACGCAATGTCCTATGATGTCTTCATTTGTGTTGCAATCAATGTAGCACTCAGAATGATCGGGGTTACGTTCAAACTACATGGCCCAAGTTTTTCATCCAGCATTATTTTTTATAGCAATGACATATTGAGGTATATGACAGTTGCACATCAGCCAAGTACTGTATCAGGGGAGGGTAATATGAGCATATTTTATTCGTCCAACAATCGCATAGGTTTCATATAAAGATTGCACAATTTGACTTACAGACCTCACGTTTTTTCCCTTCATAAACGTACCATACATATTTTAGATGCAAATGCAATTACACAGGTTTCAAATCCACCTCACTCAAACCCACATCAGTCTGTCTACTGCTGAAGCCTCTCCAAATTTGAAAGAGAAAAAAAATGAATAAATATTCCAGCTTGTTTGTGAAAGGGACTTTATGAGTGATGTAGATAATACGACTAATACCCTTTAACCACGATAGTGTACGATATATAATATATATAGTGTATGATATATAATATATATCAAAAAACAACAACAACAACAACACACCTGAATTCCACCAATTCTGTCTGTCTTCCTTTCGGCTTTTTCCCTTTTACTCGGGAGTCGCCACAGCGATCTGATTCGCATGTTTGATTTGGCAGAGTTTTTTACGTCGGATGCCCTTCCTGACACAACCCTTTTTTTTTAGCAAGGGACAGAAACACGCTGACGGCTTTTTCAGCTACTCTTTACGAAAGTCAGCAATGGTTCTTTTACATGCCTCTCACCATAGACAGTCAGAGACATGGCCTGCCTTTGATAACCCAGTTAGCCGCACTGGGGGGGGACAGTGACAACCTTGTGGAGAGTGGGACTCGAACCCCCAACCTTTGGATCAGTGATCCAGCGCCCTTTACCACTAGACCACCACTACCCCACCTGAATTCCACCAATAACAATAAATAAAGATGTATAAATAGGGGATGTATAAATCACAGCAAAAAAGGAACACAGACAAAAACTGAATGTTATGACTAAATTATTCATAGCGTGAATTTAAAACAGATTCTGATGTGAAATGAACCCATTGAAACTGAAAAATTACAACAAGCTGCTCGATGTGTCACTTTTTCCCTCTGTGATGTTTCTGGCTATAATTTTGAATTTCAAATGATTACACACACACACACACACACACACACACACACACACACACACACACAAGCAAACATGAATAATTACTGTTTCCGAACACAGTCTGTTCACCTGCAGAGGTTTAGACATGCTTGTGCTCCTAAATATAACATTTCTTTAGGATAATTGTTTAAAAATAACAGCAATAAGATACATAAGGACATCCATATAAATAATTTAGGGATATCTTAAAGACCTTTTGTTAGTAATCCATCAAAAAAAAAAAAAAAAAAAATCACCACTTCCGCAATATAAGCCTCGGCATCTCTAAATGCCAGGGCAAAGGAAATAGAGACTTCTGATTTCATAAACATGATGATGTGCAGTGTTGTAAAATAAAAAACCTCAGTCACCACTGGGGTATAATCTCCGATCAGATAAGTCATAAAACACAACAGGGCAAGTCTTTTATTTCTCCAGTATCAAAATTTTCTAACAGGTACATTTTTCAATCCGTCATCGTGATTGTCTTGTTTTATTTCTTGTAGACGAGGTATTCTCGTTCACTTACTCTTTTTCCAAACTGCTTACATCTACTAGGGTCTGGACTTTAGCCGACTTAACTGGACTTTTCACCAGACTATTACAGGGCCGTAGCACCGGCGCGGTAGTGGTTAGGGTGCTGGACTCGTGATCGGGAGGTTGTGTGTTCAAATCCCAATTAGAACCCCCACTGTGCTATGACCCCTGGGCAAGGTCTTAACCACAAGTGTGCCTCTGTTCACCCAGCAGTATAAATGGGTACCAGTAAAAATATACTGGGAAGGTAACCTGCGATGGACTAGCGTCCCATCCAAGAGGAGTTGAACTCCTGGTCGCTTCACGCTACAGAAACTGGGATAAGCACCCAGGCATGTGATTTGACCATCACCAAAATATCTGAAAATCAGCCAGGGGTCTGGCTAATCTCCATATACATACTGTACCTCAACTTGTGGGTTTATCATGTGGGATTCCAACACTAATAAAAGTGTCACAGTCACAAATCAAATAGTCACTCTTATAGATATGTCCTGCCTCACAACACTATTATCAACAGTCATTGTCTTTAAACACAATCTGGAAACAAACTATACACATGGCATGCTATACATGACATAAGTTTTTTGAATTAATGTTTTAATGTTTCTTTGTCTTTATTGCTTTAGCATGGCACTCTCTTGCTTCCTTTTGTGCAGCCTGAAATGTCCTTCTGGAGGCTGCCTTAGAAAGTTTGTTGTCCTTCTGGATGCTGGGGCGTTTCGGTTGAGGCTCAGATTCATAGTTTTACATTTCCGATATTAATGACCTAATTACACGAGCACACACTCCTTTTCTCTGGATCACCGACATGCTGAACAGATCAGAAGTGGCGCGAATGTCTACGTACGTATTTCAACATCAGCGATTGGCTGTTAGAAAGCCATCAGCCAATCAGCAGTAACGTTACAAGAGAGGTCATTTTATGCAAAACTCGAAACGGAATAAAAGCGGGAAAGGTTATTTTGACATATTCAGTGTGAAAAAATAAAGGGGCCGTGGTGGTCTAGTGGTATAGGGTGCTGGATCGCTGATCCAAAGGTTGGGGGTTCGAGTCCCACTCTCCACAGGGTTGTCACTGTCTCCCCCCCCCCCAGTGCAGCTAACTGGGTTATCAAAGGCGGGCCATGTCTGTCACTGTCTATGGTGAGAGGCATGTAAAAGAACCATTGCTGACTTTTGTAAAGAGTAGCTGCAAAGTCGTCAGCGTGTTTCTGTCCCTTGCTAAAAAGGGTTGTGACAGGAAGGGCATCCGACGTAAAAACCTCTGCCAAATCAAACGTGCGAATCAGATGATTCGCTGTGGCGACTCCCGAGTAAAAGGGAAAAAGCCGAAAGGAAGACAGACAGACAGTGTGAAAAAAAATTTTTTTTTTTTTTTTTAAACTGGGCCAATGAAAAAAATCGGAATTCCGTGAATTCGCGGAAAAATGACATGCTTGAGCACCGGCCTGATGAGCCACTTGGCTTGGGTGTAAAAAGCCTTAACTGACTTTTCCTATTACAGGGCCAGTACACACACACACACACACACACACACACACACACACACACACAAACAACCATTCACAATCTCTCATGTACATGTATACACACACACACACACACACACACACACACACACACACACACACACACACACACATGCAACTCACATACAAGGTCGATTCAGAGCAGTGGCGTAAGTTAATGGGCATGTCTTTGAACTGTGGGAAGAAACCAGTTTACTCTGAGAAATCTCACGCAGACAGGGGAAGAACATGCATACTCCATAAACCTCATAGTCTGGATCTTGATCCCAGAACGTTCTTACTGTAAGGCTATTCTATCCACTATTCCATCGTACTGCCCTAGTCATGGTTTCTATTCTGAATACGTCCCCATGTCAGAACACCTAAGTCGTTTTTTTTTTGTTTGGTTTTTTTTCTCTCTCTGAATGCTACAACACTTTCGGACCGGTTAGACTTGATCATCTAACAGTTCCACAATATTCATTATGTCAATATTTTTATGTACAGAGATGATATATTCATGTGTTTCTGTCACATTTGAAACAAAAATAATATCATGATATGTGATTTTATTTGCACTGATTTTCTTATGACAACTACATTCAGCTAAAAACATTTCTACTCGCACTCTGTTCTGTGAACAAACCCAAAGATCAAGAGTCTCTTCCTCAAAGTAGCTGTGACGTGTGAGGGGATCAAATCTCATATCATCCTTACAGTTCATGATCCAAACCAAACAACACGCACAATATGATGTACTATCCACACAATTTCCCACACAATGGCATGGACAGTGACATTATAAATGGTGAAGTTATTTGGCAAGGCTCCCTTAATCCTAGAGAAACTGCAAAAGGCCTTTCTCAATAGATTTTTGATTATATTAATTAATGATAGTTTAAAGTGGTATAAAAGGCCTAACACACAGTCAGCCTCTGAGCTGCAGTAACTACAGTACCATGTAATCAATACGAAACAATTGTGTTCATAAATTTGAATGCTGCTATGTAGCATAACATCATGTTAATGAATGAGTAATGACAGTATAACAAATGGCTGCAGTAACAGCATAAATGGAGGAAAGAGTCTGCCTGCAGGAGCAATTAATAATGAAGCTAAATCACATGACTGAGCTAAAAATTAATTGCAAACATGGCCAGTCAAACTCGATCAAAACTTCTTTCATTACTACAGTGAATGTGCATCAAGAACTATACAGTATACCAGAAGTGTTTTTCAAGATGTCAGTTAAGGCGTTACAATGGGGGCAGTGGTGGTCTAGTGGTATAAGGTGCTGGATCGCTGATCCAAAGGTTGGGGGTTCGAGTCCCACTCTCCACAAGGTTGTCACTGTCCCCCCCTCCCCCCCAGTGTAGCTAACTGGGTTATCAAAGGCGGGCCATGTCTGTCACTGTCTCTGGTGTGAGGCATGTAAAAGAACCATTGCTGACTTTCGTAAAGAGTAGCTGCAAAGTCGTCAGCGTGTTTCTGTCCCTTGCTAAAAGGGTTGTGACAGGAAGGGCATCCGACGTAAAAACCTCTGCCAAATCAAATGTGCGAATAAGATGATTCGCTGTGGCGACTCCCGGAAAAAAAGGGAAAAAGCCGAAAGGAAGACAGACAGTTAAGGCGTCTTTTCAACAGTAAAGGTTGAATTTCATTTGTCTAATATTTCCATTCAGCTATAGCAGTGTTTCTATATTGCTCAGTAATGAGCTTCTGTTTTTGGATATACTGTACACTGGTATTCTCACATAAACGCCTAGATTACAAAATAAAAGCTGCTCTGTGTACTACATAATGGCACTGTGCTTCATCAGGTAGTGCTGCTTCAAGGCTCCAGGGTTGTTAACTCAATCTTGAGTACATGTTCTTGTTTGTGTGAGTATGGCTTATTCGCTCTACGTTCAATATAGGTTTCCTATAGATTCTCTACAAGCATGCCTGTAGGTTTATTTGCAACTCCATATTGCCACTTGGTTGTAAATGATAGTATAAATGTGTGTACGCATTGTGTCCTGTGATAGACTGGCATCCTATTTACAGTTTATTCATTTCCAGTGTTTAGGGGATAGGTGCTGTGGGGGCAGTGGTGGTCTAGTGGATATGGCGCAGGATCGTTGATCCTAAGGTTGGGGGTTCAAGTCCCCACAGGGTTGTTACTGTGTCGTCCCCCCCCCCCCCCCCCCCCCCCAGTGCAGCTAACTGGGTTATCAAAGGCGGGCCATGTCTGTCACTGTCTATGGTGAGAGGTTCATGTAAAAGAACCATTGCTGACTTTCGTAAAGAGTAGCTGCAAAGCTGTCAGCGTGTTTCTGTCCCTTGCTAAAAAGGGTTGTGACAGGAAGGGCATCCGATGTAAAAAAAACCCATGCCAAATCAAACGTGCGAATCAGATGATTTGCTGTGGTGACTCCTGAGAACGGAAAAAGCCAAAAAAAAAGAAGAAGAGAGGGAACAAGCGCTGTATTAACTCAAGTTAGATTCTTAGTGTTCCCACTATGGGCTTTATATTCACCCTGCCTGTGACTAGTTATTGAAAATGAATTACAGGGGTCCCTCACTTTCCACAGTTAATGGGGACCGAGGCACCCCCGCGACCACCGATTTCCGCGAAGTAAGATCGACACCCCCCCCCCCCTGACTGACATATACATACATGTATGTGTATATAATATCAATAAATACATATTCAACGCTATGAATGCTTGTAATAACAATTATACGTCCAAAAATAATGCATGAGATGTAAACAAAATACAAATACACACACATACAGACGTGTACGCACACATACTCAGATTCGTACCTCACATAAAAATGTAAGTAGTTTTGTTGGGGGGTTTTGGGTTGTTTTTTGTTTTTGTTTGTTTGGGGGGGGGGGTTGCATAATTGTCCTTGTTTTGTTGCATTTTCCGAAACTTTTTCCTTATTTTTCAATGAATATTTTTGAAAATCCGGCAATGCACTGAAGCCGCAGAAACTGAAGCACGAAGTAGCGAGGGATTAGTGTATTTCTATGAGAATTATAACCTTAGTTTGCCTTTATTGGCCACATACTAGCTTGTTTTTTTAGCTTCCTATAACAGAACCAAATGAGCTACCTCAATCACATATATTGTTTAATATTTTATTCACTCCCATATCGTGTTTGCAGCATTTCTTGTCATGTTAAAAGTAGCAATGCCAAGTTGTCTGTTCTGCCTAGCCATGTGGAGTCTATGCCTTTATGAGGATCTACAAAATAACAGGCAGGTAGTTTCAAAGTTATGGCTTACCAGTATTTACATACATATTTTTATGTCTGATCAGTGAATGTCTTTAAGAGGATGAAAGCTACACACAGAGACAGACTTGAGAAATAACCATGTAATAAAAGTGTCTAACCTCGAGCATCAAAGAATTCTTCATCAGAACTGTCCATGGACTCTTCAGCAATATGTTCTGTCTGCGAGTCCACAGCATTGTACTTGGGTGAAGTCACTGCACAGAGAGATGGCAATAAAGAGAAAAAATGTAATTGAAATGAATAAGCACTGTATGATTAAATAAGCAAATACAGCATTATGAAAATATTGTAGGTCAAACTTGTTATTGGGCCAATTCTGATTTCTCTGTTTATTAGATGCTGAGGTACATGGAGTACGTCATTACTGAGATTTAAACATTCTGACCATTACAAACATACAGCTAACATTGTAGAGTATTTAAATCAGTTCAATTAGAAAAGACTGCGATCATACTGAATGTATAATATGGATAAGGGATGAATGAATTACAGTAACTACAATTTCAAAGATTCTGGTCAATTTACTCATAATGTACTGCATTTCAATCACATTCTTTCTGTGGTCTTAGTGGAACGTGCTCAATTGGAACTCGTATAATTCCCAGCTCTATAAACATTTTATAAGTGAATAACATTAAGCTATAATATTAGAGTCAATGTAAATCATAGCTTTTTAAGATAAAAAAAGAAGAAATTAGGCAATAATAATACAAAATAATAAAAAAAATAATAATAAAAATAAATCTTCAGTACAAATGTCATGTGCAAAAATGTATTTTTAATTTTTTTATTTATTACATGTAAACCTGAAATTATTTGAGATCGTTAATCTCAGATTTTAAGAAATGTGTGAAATGAATGGGACACAATTTACTCAGGTATGTCCTTTATATACGTGGTGCAGTGATGAGCACTTTCATCTCACAGCCAGTACAGACTGCTTTCAAAGGTACCAACTATCCTGGGTCTCTCCGCAGGGTTTGGATGTTCTCCTAGTACTTGGATGGATTTCCTCTGGGTAGTCGAATTTCCTTCAATAAGCTTAAGAAAATTCAACTGTTTTAAGTGAAATTCCGGTCAAAGACTATTTAAGAGTATTTCAGATTTATTGTCAATTTTCACATACCATCCCAACTTTTTTTGATTTGTAGAAATATGGACTACATAAAAATAAAAAAAAATATATATATATATATACACACACACGGGGTGGACAAAATAATGGAAACACCTTAAAAAAATCAATAAAATATAATTTAATATGGTGTAGGTCCATCTTTTGTGGCAATTACAGCCTCAATTCTCTGAAACACCGAACATTTGGGCAGTTTTTGTGACACTAGCGCCTACAATACGAGCGCCAACAATTTGACCTCTTTTACAACCTGAGAAGTCTGTCATTATGGGGTATGATTAATGTTTTCAATATCTGAAAAAGGAAAAAAAAAAACATTTATTTTACATCAACATATCAAATAAAATTATTATACAAAAAATAATAACAAATACCAAGTTTTGATTGTTTAAATAAATTATGCTCAATGATTGTCTTCCTTTCGGCTTTTTCCCTTTTACTTGGGAGTCGCCACAGCGGATCATCTGATTCACACGTTTGATTTGGCAGAGGTTTTTTTACGTCGGATGCCCTTCCTGTCACAACCCTTTTTTAGCAAGGGACAGAAACACGCTGACGACTTTGCAGCTACTCTTTACGAAAGTCAGCAATGGTTCTTTTACATGCCTCTCACCATAGACAGTGAGAGACATGGCCCGCCTTTGATAACCCAGTTAGCCGCACTGGGGGGACAGTGACAACCTTGTGGAGAGTGGGACTCGAACCCCCAACCTTTGGATCAGCGATCCAGCACCCTATACCACTAGACCACCACTGCCCCTATCCACCCCCTGTGTGTGTATGTGTATATATATATATATTTATATATATATATATATATATATATATATATATATATATATATATATATATATATATATATATATATATATATATATATATATATATATATATATATAGAGTTTACATAATTACAAAAAATTCACTAGATGTTTGTTTTATTAAGAATTAAATTTAAGCTCACTGTACTCGGTTCGTGCCTCCCAAACCACTCCACATTGACTTGAAACACAAATGGCTGCTTCAAGACTTGCGGACTACAATTCTCAGCATGCATGGCAGCTGCTAGTCATGCAGGAAGACACCACACAGAAGGCTGTAGCTCATCTGAGTTAATGAGCAGAAATGAGGGCTTATCACACACACACACACACAAACACACACATATACACACACACATACACACACACACACACGTACACACACATACACACATACACACACATACACACACACACATACACACACATATACACACACATATACACACACATATACACACACACATACACACACACATACACACACACATACACACACACACACACACACACACACACATATACACACACACACACATATACACACACACAAAATACCATTTACACTCACACCTTGGAGTTTGCACTTCCAATTATGAAGTACAAACTTGGGGAACTTGGTATTGAGAAACATCCAGATTCTCTTTAGAAAGTTTGGCTGATAAGTCGACTTTGCGATGGACAGGTGAGCCGTCCATGGTGTTCCTTGCATTCATGCAAAGTCAGTTGAGATAGAAACCAGCCTCCTCATAACCCTAAAGGATTAAGAGGTTTGGCAAATGATAAAAAGAAAACCAAAATTGGACATAAAATTACACAATTACCCTGTTTGGTGTTTCTGGGATACTAGATGGTCCCAAGTCCACAGAAATTACCACCCAATGCATCAACAAAAAAATAGAAGTCAGAACACATCCAGGTAGTTGGTGTGTACATAGCTGGATGTGAACTGAAGAGGTTACAATTTGCCAAAGAGCACATTGACTGGCCTAAAGAGAAACGGCAGACCATTTCATGTACAGATGAAAGCAAGACTGTTCTTTTTGGGTCTAGTGGCTGGAGACAGTCAGACGACCCCCAAACACTGAATTTAAACCTCAGTACACTGTCGAGTCAATAAAGCATGTGGTGGTGCAAGCATCATGATATGGGGATGTTTTTTATATTATGGTGTCGGGTCTATTTATCGCTTACCAGGGATCATGGATCAATTTGAATACATCCGAGTACATGAAGAGGTCACGCTGCCTTATGCTGAAGAGGATGTGCCCTTGAAATGGGTGTTCCAATAAGACAACGACCCCAAACACACCAGTGCAAGGGCAACATCTTGGTTCCAGACAAACAAGATTTGACGTTGTGGAGCGCTCCCAATCAATTCACTTCTGGATGCAAACAAACAATTCTCTGGAAAGCATTGGTGGCCTAATGATCTCTAATGATCTCCAATCAAAGAATTGTGCTTCAGAAAAAAATGGCAGAACTTTTAATCAACTACTGTAAATGGTACATCAACTATTTAAGCAGCCTTAGGTTTAGATGTTTCACACAGCATGATCCCAGTAAATTGTCAGAGCAGTTCAAATAAAAAAAATAAAAAAAAGAATAAAAATTATAGGTCACAGTTTCAGTTGGAAAGCATAATTTGTAAAGCAAATCGATGTAGAATCACTTGTGCGTCCAAGGCAAGGCATTCTTTGTGCAAGGCTGATACATCAGTACATAAGGACAAAAGCATGCGTGACAGAGAAGCGATGGCTTTGAATTCGTGACTGAGAATCATATCACTGCCTTCATAAATAAAAAGCAGGAACCTCGCCCCCGTTCTCCTCACTTACTGTCTTCTATAATTTAAAAAAACACCACACTGCCACGTTAAATGGGACATTTGATACATTTGCCATATGAACTATTTGGTAAGAAGAAAGCGACGGATAGTACAGAAAATAAAATGGAAATGGGACTTGTACTTTATACATTTAGAGATCAGCCAATGCACAAATGCAGCATGTATCTTAAGCATAACTCTGTCTATTAACCAAGTCAAAACTCATGAGCTTGAAGATCACTGCATCACACTGCAGCCGACCGAATATCAAATTCGCAAACTACATCACTTCCTGTTATTTTAGTTTCGAGATCAACTTTCAAACGGTGGTAATACAATACAGTGTTTTCTGCGTATCACACTTGGATGTAGCTCGGACCAGGCGTGGTATTACTGTACTAGTGATAATACATGCAGTTGTCAGGGGCAGTAGTGGTCTAGTGGAATAGGGCACTGGATCGCTGATCCAAAGGTTGGGGGTTTGAGTCCCACCCTCCACAAGGTTGTCACTGCCCCCCCCCCAGTGCAGCTAACTGGGTTATAACTGGGTTATCAAAGGCGGGCCATGTCTGTCACTGTCTATGGTGAGAGGCATGTAAAAGAACCATTGCTAACTTTCGTAAAAGAGTAGCTGCAAAGCCGTCAGCGCGTTTCTGTCCCTTGCTAAAAAGGGTTGTGACAGGAAGGGCATCCGACGTAAAAACCTCTGCCAAATCAAACGTGCGAATCAGATGATTCACTGTAGCAACTTCTGAGTGAAAGGGAAAAAGCCGAAAGGAAGACAGACACATGGATGTAGCTAGGACCAGGGGTGGTATCACTGTATTAGTGATAATACATGCAGTTGTCAGGGGCAGTGGTGGTCTAGTGGTCTAGGGCACTGGATCGCTGATCCAAAGGTTGGGGGTTCGAGTCCCACTCTCCACAGGGTTGTCACTGTCCCCCCCCCCAGTGCGGCTAACTGGGTTATCAAAGGCAGGCCATGTCTGTCACTGTCTATGGTGAGAGGTTCATGTAAAAGAACCATTGCTGACATTCGTAAAGAGTAGCTGCAAAGTCGTCAGCATGTTTCTGTCCCTTGCTAAAAAGGGTTGTGACAGGAAGGGCATCCGACGTAAAAACCTCTGCCAAATCAAACGTGCGAATCAGATGATTCGCTGTGGCGACTCCCAAGTCAAAGGGAAAAAGCCGAAAGGAAGACAGACAGACATGGAGTTATCGGTATGATATGAAGTAAAACTGAATTATTTAGTAAATCTTGCCATTATAGTCAGGCTTGAACTCCTGGTCGCTTCACACAATGGAAACCGGGGATAAGTACCGGCCTGATGAGCCACGAGGCGAAGCCACTAGGCTCGGGTGTAAAAACCCAACAGACTTACCTTTTGAATAATGGATAACTTCTTTGGACAATTTTAATCTCTTGGAAATTTGACTCACTGTCCAACAGTAGGAATTGGTAAAGCACATTCAGAGAGGAAACGGTAAGCAGCTGTGCAAAGTCAATGATCGAAAGCAAAATAAGCGACTAGAAGCGAAAATTTCTCGAGTGAGGCAATGTGGGCGGATATGAAGTTCAAGGGAGCTAAACTCTCATGTGAGCAACTGACAATCAGAGCCTAAAGAGTGCCGGTATTGATCATCCTTACAGAATAATTTGTGCGTAATGTAATGCGTTTAAGCAACGTAGAACTTGGACCCCCCCCCCCCGAAAGTGATGAGAACTTGTTGGACCAGGTTGTTGAGTGCATGTGCACTTCAGGTGATGAAACCCCCATGCATACTAAAGGTACTTAGCTTTGATTGGTTTCTTTTGGCAAGGTGCTGCTCCTATCTGTCATTCTTTGACTTCTTATGAAGGAATTCCATAGGAACAGTGACCGGTTTTAGACGCAACAGCTTGGGGTTTGTGCCAAGTTCTGCCTGTAGGTAACACCGATAGCAGATCGAGTTGAAGTGGTCTTCATAGTCTACTGAATTGCGACCAAAAGAAAACATTCCCAGAATATGGTGGCCTGTGCTGATATTATGTTTTACGCAATTTCTGTACATGTATTAGACAGGAAGCAAACACTGGCGTTGCCTGACAGAACTGCTGATGTCATAGACCACAGGCACCCTTTAAAGATACCGCCGATTGATAAAAGCACAAAACAGAGTTCCACAGAACCATTTACGATTCACCTCCTTGGGCCAAATAAAATAAGTGATTTCACAGATTTCAGCCCCCAGTGCAGCTAACTGGGTTATCAAAGGTGGGCCATGTCTGTCACTGTCTATGGTGAGAGGCATGTAAAAGAACCATTGCTGACTTTCGTAAAGAGTAGCTGCAAAGCCGTCAGCATGTTTCTGTCCCTTGCTAAAAAGGGTTGTGACAGGAAGGGCATCCGACGTAAAAACCTCAAATGATTCGCTGTGGTGACTCCCAAGTAAAAGGGAAAAAGCCGAAAGGAAGACAGACAGACAGATTTCAGCACAGAATTGTACTAAAGTGTTGTCTAGTACCAGGTAAGTACAAAGAGATAACAAAAGCTAACTTTGACTACAGCAAACAAGCAGGTAAGCAAATGTTGCAAACTAGTTATTATTCATATGCATTCATTCATTTTCTGAACCACTTAATCCTAGTTAGGGTCGCAAAGAGGCACAAACATGCTGACGGCGATGCAGCCTACTCTTGATCAAAGTCAGAAATGGTTCTTTGAAATGCTTCTCACCACAGACAGTGAGAGACATGGCTGGCCTATGATAACCCAGTTTGCTGCACTGTGGGGACAGCAGTTACAACCCAGTGATAGTGGGGTTGGGTGCACACTTCTCTGACTTCAACTTGTGCACTTTATTTCCTCATACATTCAATGTCATGTTTTGTCATTTTAAAGACTTTATTTTTATTTTGCAGAAGGTAAAAGTACTGTACTGGTGGGTTCCTCCATTTATCCTAATCATTGTATGTCAGCCAGTTAATTATCTAAGATATGTAAAGTAAATAATTAATGTAAATATGTTTTTCGTTTGTGTATCGACCGCACATGCATTCCACCAGTAACATCAGCAAGTCACTCTTCCTGTCAAACTTCAGAAATGACAACACTCGATAAGTCTTCAAAAAAGTAAATGAATAAAAACCAGACCAGTGCTCACCTTCGTCTTTCACCTGATTAGCCATTCCACTGGGGGTGTGTGGGGTGTGTGTGTGTGTGTGGTGGTGGTGGTGGGGGGGGGTTATTCCGGACTCAAGCACATTTCAGTGGGATAATTCAGAAGTTCCATTTTGTTGATCTGTCTGTAGGAAGTGAGAGTCGTGAACAGTTTAAACGTGACTTATGTTGAATTGGACACGCAGGTTTTAGCAGACCTACCTGTTTAGACTTGACACAGATCCTCCCACTATTACATCTGATGTATGACTTGTTCAACGAATTGAACACAGGATATTTAAGTCTGCAAAAACAAACCAGTTAGTTTTAAATTGCATGTGAATTCCAACCAGGGCTGCTCCCTGAATAAGTTAAAAAAAAAAAAAAAAACTGAGACATTCTTTTATGGTAACATTGTTATGCAGTTCACATTTAACTATTTACATTTACAGCATTTGGCAGATGCTCTTGTCCAGAGAAACTATAATTATCATTTTGATACAACTTGAGCAATCAAGGGTTAAGGACCTTGCTTAAGGGCCAAAAGTGGTGTCATACACACACACACATATACATATATATATATATATATATATATATATATATATATATATATATATATATATAATATAAAAATATATATATATACATATATATATATACATATATATATATATATATATATATATATATATATATATATATAATCAGTGCTTTTCAATTGTTTTCTGTGCCCCCAAGAAAAATACCCCCACCGCCCGCAAGCAACTATAAATAGTATTATTTGTCTATAAAATTGATATAAGATAAGATAAGATACAGCTTTATTAATCTCACAATGGAGAAATTCACTGTTACAGGCTTTTGAGGTACCATCAGTAGGGGGGTGGAAAAATAGATACAAATACAAACATACACACATACATATATATTATATAAGTAAGTAAATAAATATATACATAAATAGTATAAATAAATAAATAATAAAAGAAAAGAAGGGAACGACTTTGTAGACTGGCCTATATTCAAGTGTACATGAATCTGAGGGCAGAGTAGATGGGTTGATATGGTTCACAGTCAGTGGGGTAGTGGGGTACAGTCAGTGGGGTTCACAGTCAGTGGGGTATATTCGTGCACGTCTATATAATATTGTATCATTATTAACATTCAAAACAAAAAAAGAAAGAAATATAGTTCAACTTATAATAAAAAAAAAACTTCATGAACATTGTTGTAATGTAACATCTATAATAGAAAAGATTTAAAGTGCACTGATGTGCCTGAAAAAAAAAAAAAAAAATACATCCTTATTAAATAGCCATTCCACCAAAAGTAGGCTCTTGGGTCCAAAAATGACAAATGAGATTTTTACAGTCAGATAGAGGAGGCCCAAAGTTGCAAAATGCAGTAAAAAGTTTGTCGATACCTTGAAAACTGAGCGAGTTGTGCCATTTCTTGTGTCAGCATTTAACTAAAAATTTCAAAAGACATTTTAGAGAAAAATGAACACAAAGATTGCACTTCTTCCAACATCATTAGTCCTTACCTAACATTTTTATGCACTTCAGCCATATAAACTTTTAGAAAACATGTCTAGGAAGAGTTTTATGAAGAGATAATAAGAGAAATCATTCTCATTTTAATCTGACACGCCCTTTTTAAACCCATCAGTCACCATGGTAAGCCCCAAAAATTACTTTTTTTTTTTCATTTCTGTTTATTCCAATAAGATCAGTATGCATCTTTTAGACCATTATATAAAGGTTCAAATGCCTTCAAATGATACTGATTGGAAAAAAACACCGTCAGGTTCAAACAATCACACTGAAATTAAGAAAACATATATATATATAAAAGAATACCATATAACAAAACTCTGATCTATTGTCTTTGCTTCCCTATTGGCTAATTTTAAATCTGTTTGATTTTCTGTGGTTTAATGTAACTGGGCCTAATTTGTAAAATAATGCACTTTTTGTACATTAAAAAAAACAGCGGGCTAAACTGCACCACACCCCATCACTGGTGTACTCGAGAACATTTTACAATTTTCCTGTTTTTTTGCCTCGAAGGGTACATATAATGTATTTTAAAGATTTACTCTAATAGCACTAGAAGGCCTAAATATGATCTATTTATGAAGCTTACATATTTTTAAAAGCTTCACTATGCAGGCACATTTCCAGGCAAGTTACAGAATAAATTAAAGGAAGAAAAATACTCAGGATTTTAGTCATAGGCCATGGTATTTGTCCAGCAATGAGGAAAGTTTTGTTTTTTCATTCATTTTCTGAACGGAGGCTGGCGGCCATCTCAGCAAACTCAGGGCGAGGACAGAGTACATCCTGGAGAGCTCACCAGGCCATCACAGGGCAGAAACACGCTGATGGCCATGCAGCTACTCTTGACAAAAGTCAGCAATGGTTCATTTACAAGCCTCTCACCATAGACAGTGAGAAACTGGGGGTGTGTTTTTTTCTGTTTAAATAATATGCCATTTTATATACTAATAGTAGTGGGTAATCATTAGTTAAAGTTATGTATATTCAACTGTGTGTGTCTCTACTGGTCATGAAGAACATATTTTAATAAGAATGCAAATTGATTATTTATAATAAGCAGTAGTAGTGGCCTAGTGGTAGAGGGCGCCGGAAACCCCCCCCCCCCCAGCTAACTGGGTTATCAAAGGCCGGCCATGTCTCTCACTGTCTATGGTGAGAGGTTCATGTAAAAGAAGCATTGCTGACTTTCGTGAAGAGTAGCTGCAAAGCCGGCAGCGTTTTTTCTGTCCCTTGCTAAAGGGTTGTGTCAGGAAGGGCATCCGACATAAAAACCTACGCCAAATCAAATGTGCGAATCAGATGATTCGCTGTTGCAACCCCTGATAAAGGGAAAAAGCCAAAAGGAAACGACGATTCCCTATCAGGGTATATGCACCAATTACACAATAGACCCGTTTTACTTACTTCATTACAGAAGAAATTAACTTTCAGGGGAAACTACCAAAAAATTTATAAACTTTAACTGAAGTTCACAGATATGACTGATGGGATTATATTTCCAAGAAAAGGCTCTTTTTAATCACAGCCAGGTAAAAATTATAATGAATTATATTCCCAACAGGAACGACCGACTGAAGCCAGTATGAGCATACAAAATGAGATCAATTAGAATTATTCCTTTGGGTGAAATCTGAACTGTCATAGAATTAAATCAATTGAAACAGATGGGCTGGGCATAGATTATAAGAAGGTTTTAGGGTGAAATAATACTGTATATTAAATTGTTGCTAAAAAAAGTTATCTCGATTTCAGATTTTATGTGTAAGCTGAGCTTTGTTTATTTGAAAGAGGTTTTCACCTCAGCATCCACGTTCAGAAAAACAATCAGAGTCACCTATCATTTGTAAGATGTAACGTCATATGACTGAACCAGTAACATCTTAAGTGTACGTACAGGAAAACTTAATAAGCATCTCAGTATATTATGCTGTCTCTTACATTCAGCTGTACACTGATTGAGTCTTTTTCATTATTCAGTAACTGTTTCATCCTGGCTGAGGATAGTGGAGCCACTGTGTTATTCCGTTCAGTTCATTTTCTGTAACCTCTTAATCCTAATTAGGGTCACGGGGAGGCTGGCGTCCATCCCAACCAACTCCGAGAAAGGGCAGAGTACACCCTGGACAGCTTTTCCAGGCTATCGCGGGGCAGAAACACGCTGACGGCTTTTTCAGCTACTGCACTCTGTTCATAGTCAGCAATGTTTTTTTTTTACACACCATAGAGTGAGAGAGAAAGGGGGCAGTGGTGGTCTAGTGGTATAGGGCGCTGGATCGCTGATCCAAAGGTTGGGGGTTCGAGTCCCACTCTCCCCAAGGTTGTCACTGTCCCCCCAGTGCGGCTAACTGGGTCATCAAAGGCGGGCCATGTCTGTCACTGTCTATGGTGAGAGGCATGTAAAAGAACCATTGCTGACTTTCGTAAAGAGTAGCTGCAAAGTCCTCAGCGTGTTTCTGTCCCTTGCTAAAAAGGGTTGTGACAGGAAGGGCATCCGACGTAAAAACCTCTGCCAAAACAAACGTGCGAATCAGATGATTCGCTGTGGCGACTCCCGAGTAAAAGGGAAAAAGCCGAAAGGAAGACAGACAGAGTGAGAGACATGGCTGGCCTTTGATAACCCGGTTAGCTGCACTCGGGGTACAGTGACAACCTTGTGGAGAGTGGGACTTGAACCCCCAACCTTAGGATCAGCGATCCAGCGCCCTATACCACTAGGTCACCACTGCCCTCACTGTATTATTCAACAGTTGATTCTGATTGGTCAAAAAGTTTTGCTTAATTTCCTATAACGTGGTACATGGTGGTAGGCCTCCATCAGTCCCAAAGGGCTATGGCTGCGCTCTGGCTGGTATCCCGGCTGGTGATACTCTCCAGTGCGCAGAGCCTGGATAGGGAGTAATGGAGGACAGGCTGTTACCCAAGCAGCAAGTCTCCCGTCTCGGTGCCACCGGAAGGATCCAATGGAAGGGCAAGTGTCAATACAACTGGGTTCCAGTGCCACTGCAGAAGTTGCCAGAACGTTACTGTGAACAAACTTCCTCAAGGGACTCCGACTTCCAATTTGAAACACGCTGACGGCCTACTCTTACTCCGCCTACTCTTGTCCAAAGTCAGCAATGGTTCTTTTACATGAACCTCTCACCATAGACAGTGAGAGACATGTCCCGCCTTTGATAACCCAGTTAGCTGCACTGGGGGGACAACCTTGTGGAGAGTGGGGACTCCAACCGCCAATAGAATCAGCGATCCTTATCCCACTAGACCACCACTGACCATAACAGAATATAACAGAAGCAATGATAATAGAACAAGCTGCAGGGAACATCACAGGAATAAATTAATGTGCAGGAAACCACCTACACCCCCCCCCCAAAAAAAAAGAACATTTTGAAATATTAAGGGAAACTGAATTGATGTTAATATGACTGCATGCATTGTTTGTGGCAAGAACAACCACATGATCAATATTCATGCGCAATCATTAAATTATATTAAACATGGCAGCTGTTAAGGAATTAAATCATATGAAATATCTTTAAAATTAAATATCAAACCATATTAAAATAAGCTGATTAGTTAATGAAATATTTAATATTATGTGTATTCAATAAACCATGAATATAAAAACAGAGCTATTGTGCAGAAGTAACTTAAATATCTTTCGCTTCTTCTTCTTTTCCTTTCGGCTTTTCCCTTCAGGGGTCGCCACAGCGAATCATCTGCCTCCATCTCACCCTATCCTTTGCATCTTCTTCTCTTACACCGACCTTCATGTCCTCCTTCACCACATCCATGAATCGTCTCTTTGGTCTTCCTCGAGGCCTTTTGCCTGGTAGTTCCAGCCTCAGCATCCTATTACCAATATACTCACTATCCCTCCTCTGTACATGTCCAAACCATCTCAATCTAGCCTCTCTGACTTTGTCTCCAAAACGTCTTACATGTGCTGTCCCTCTAATGTGCTCATTCCTGATCCTATCCATCCTCGTTACTCCCAAAGAGAACCTCAACATTTTCATCTCTGCTACCTCCAACTCTGCCTCCTGTCTTTTCCCCAGGGCCACTGTTTCTAACCCATACAACATCGTTGGCCTCAACACCGTCTTATACACTTTTCCTTTCATTCTTGCCGATACCCTCCTATCACACATCACACCAGACACTTTTCTCCAACCATTCCAACCTGCCTGCACACGCTTCTTGACCTCTTTTCCACACTTTCCATTGCTCTGGATTGTTGAGCCTAAGTACTTAAAATCCTCCACCTTTCTTATCTCTGCTCCTTGTCATTCATGCACATGTATTCTGTCTTACTGAGGCTAATCTTCATTCCTCTCCTTTCCAGGGCATACCTCCATCTCTCTAGATTTTCCTGCACTTGTTCTCTGATCTCGCTACAGATCACAATGTCATCTGCAAACATCATAGTCCATGGGGAATCTTGTCTAAAATCGTCTGTCAACCTGTCCATCACCATAGCAAACAAGAAGGGGCTGAGAGCTGACCCTTGATGCAGTCCCACCTCCACCTTGAACTCTTCTGTCACACCGACAGCACACCTCACCACTGTCTTACATCTCTCATACATGTCCTGCACCACTCTCACATACTTCTCTGCCACTCCAGACTTCCTCATTCAATACCACAGTTCTTCTCTCGGCACCCTGTCATATGCTTTCTCCAGATCCACAATGCAGTTCCCTCTGACCTTCTCTGTACTTCTCCATTAACATCCTCAAGGCAAACACTGCATCTGTGGTGCTCTTTCTTGGCATGAAACCAAACTGTTGTTCACAAATGCTGACTTCTGCCCTTAGTCTAGCTTCCACTATTCTTTCCCATAACTTCATCGTATGGCTCATCAACTTTATCCCTCTGTAGTTGCCACAACTCTGCACGTCTCCCTTGTTTTTAAAAATGGGCACCAGCACACTTCTCCTCCATTCCTCTGGCATCCTCTCACTCTCTAAGACCTTGTTAAATGTTCTTGTCAGAAAATCTACTGCTACCTCTCCTAGACACTTCCATACTTCCACCAGTATGTCATCAGGACCAACTGCCTTTCCATTCTTCATCCTCTTCAATGCCCTCCTCACTTCACCCTTACTAATCTTTGCTACTTCCTGGTCCTCAACAGTCACCTCTTCTACTCTTTTTTCTCTCTCATTTTCCTCATTCATCAGCTCTTCAAAGTACTCTTTCCATCTTCCCAGCACACTTCTGTCATCAGTCAATACATTTCCCTCTCTGTCCTTTATCAATCTAACTTGCTGCACATCCTTCCCATCTCTATTTCTCTGCTGTGCCAACCTGTATAAATCATTTTCTCCCTCCTTACTTTCCAACCGAGCATACAAGTCATCAAACGCGCCCTGTTTGGCCTTTGACACTGCTACCTTTGCCTTACGCTGTGTC
Source organism: Plotosus lineatus (assembly GCA_024760905.1). Taxonomy (NCBI): domain Eukaryota; kingdom Metazoa; phylum Chordata; class Actinopteri; order Siluriformes; family Plotosidae; genus Plotosus; species Plotosus lineatus. The sequence goes on along the minus strand of CM045747.1, from coordinate 22,029,135 downwards.
TCCCTGTACTCCTGTTTACTCTCTTCGGTTTTCTCAATGTCCCACTTCTTCTTAGCTAATCTCTTCCTTTGTACACACTCCTGCACTTCCTCATTCCACCACCAAGTCTCCTTATCTACTTTCCTTCCAGATGACACACCAAGTATTCTCCTACCTGTCTCCCTGATCACATTAGCTGTAGTTGTCCAGTCATCTGGAAGCACTTCCTGACCACCCAAAGCCTGTTTCAACTCCTCCTTGAAGACAACCCGACACTCTTCCTTTTTCAACTTCCACCACTCTGTCTTCTGCTCTGCCTTTGCCTTCTTCACCTTCCTCACCATCAGCATCATCCTGCACACCACCATCCTATGCTGTTTGGCAACACTCTCACCCGCTACTACTTTGCAGTCACTGACTTCCTTTAAATTACATCGCCTGCACAAGATGTAGTCTACCTGTGTGCTCTTACCTCCACTTTTATAAGTCACCCTATGCTCCTCTCTCTTCTGGAAGAAAGTATTCACCACAGCCATTTCCATCCTTTTTGCAAAATCTACCAACATCTGTCCTTCTGCGTTCCTGTCCTGGATACCAAACCTACCCATCACTTCCTTGTCCCCTGTTTCCTGCACCAACATGTCCATTGAAGTCTGCCCCAATGACCACTCTTTCACCTCTGGGGGTACTTTACATCACTTCATCTAAGTCACTCCAGAATCTCTCCTTCTCTTCTCGCTCACATCCTGTCTGTGGGGCATAAGCACTAACAACATTGACCATCACACCTTTAATTTCTAACTTGAGACTCATCACTCTATCTGACACTCTTTTCACTTCTAGAACATTCCTGGCAAACTCCTCCTTCAAGATGACTCCGACTCCATTTCTCTTCCCATCCACACCGTGATAAAACAGTTTAAACCCTGCTCCTATGCTTCTAGCCTTGTGACCTTTCCACCTGGTCTCCTGAACACACAGTATGTCCACCTTCCTCCTCTGCATCATGTCAGCCAGCTCTCTACCTTTTCCTGTCATAGTTCCAACATTCAAAGTCCCTACTTTCAGTCCTAGACTCATGCCTTTCCTCTTCTCTCTCTGGCAACGGACACGCCTCCCACCTCTCCTTCTTCGACGTCTTCGACCAACAGTAGTCCAATTTCCATCAGCACCCTGTTGGTTGACGGCACTGATAGCGGTCGTTGTTAACCCGGGCCTCGACCGATCCGGTATGTGATTCTTTCTTGTGATTCGCATAGTTTATTTGGCATTTGTTTTACGCCTTCCTAACGCAACCCTCTGCATTTATCCGGGCTTGGGACCGGCGTGAGGGAGAGACACTGGTTTGTGCCCCCCCCCCCCCCCCTCACGGCTGCATTACTTAAATATCTTTCGCTATTACTTTTAATTTGAGGCTAAACTTTTCATGACCAATATTTTATGATGAGTATTTTACATACATGCAGTTCCAGAGGTATCAGTACGTATATCTGCAGTCACGACTCTCTTCACATACAAAAATCTTTTTAAAAAGTTAATAATGCTCAAATGTAAAATTTGTTGTACATCAGACAAGACAAAAATATTGTGATAGTGATATTTGATCTCATATAGACATGGTTTACCCAACTGAACATCAAAAGCACTCGTGGCTGATTCAAACACAGGGCCACTTCAGACAAAAGCAGTCAATTTTATTCTGTACACAAGTACCTGCAAATCAATACTGATTGAAGCAAAAGCCCTTCTCAACTCTTCTCTTGCAGTCGCAGGAAACAGGCAACGCTACATTAGTCTCAGGCTTTCAAGAAGTTTGGTATTCATCGTATGGCGTCTCAATGCAGATGCTGCACAGATAGCGGTTATAAACATAGCCCTGTTTTCAAGTGAAGAAAGACAGCATTTTTTTCATCCATTCAATGATTTACTAATTAATATATTTTCATCTACGATGGTCTAGCAACCTGTCCAGGGTGTACTCCACCCTTGCCCAGAGTTAGCGGAGATGGTTACCAGTCTCCCCATGAGCCTAATTCGTATTTCGAGGTTCGGCAAATGAATGAATTTTTTGCATGTTTATGTAAAGGGCTTTTTACACCCGAGTCTAGTGGCTCATCAAGCCGATGCTCATCCCCGGTTTCCGTAGCGTGAAGCAACCAGGAGTTCAACACCTCCTGGATGAGATGCTAATCCATCACAGGTTACCGTCCCGGTATATTTTTTTTACTGGTTCCTCCCATTTATACTGCTGGGTGAACAGAGGCACACTTGTGGTTAAGACCTTGCCCAGGGGTCTTAGCACAGTGAGGGTCAAACTGGGATCCGAACACACAACCTCCTGATTATGAGCACAGCACCCTAACCACTACACCATCGGCCCCCACATGGTTATATAATAAATCATTAAAAAAAAAATTTCACTTACTTAAAAGGAGTGTGATGTTTTAAAACACCTTAAGAAGTTTCATTTTAATTACCTCACTTGCAGTAAAAATAATATAATCAATCTAATAAAAAGTTATTTGAAATGATAAATAGGGAAATTACTGCATATGTAAATAATCATGTCATCAACAACTGAAAGAAGTCTTTTATTTACACAAGTCTTTGAATCAAACCTTTAATTTCATTCATTTTCTGTAACCGCTTAATCCTAATTAGGGTCACGGGGAGGCTAGAGCACATCCCAGCTGACTCTGGACGAGGGCAGAGTACACCCTGGACAGTTCACCAGGCCATCACAAGGCAGAAACACGCTGACGGATATGCAGCTACTCTTGACGAAAGTTGACAATGGTTCTTTTACATGAACCTCACACCATAGACAGTGAGGACATGGCCGGCCTTTAATAACCCAGTTAGCTGCACTGGAGAGACAAATGGCAACCTGATGAGAGTGGAGCTTGAACCCCCAACCTTAGGATCAGTGATCCAGCACCTTTACCACCAGGCCACTACTGCCCTCATTTAATTTCATAGACACAATCTAAGCACACTTACTAGTAGTAAGTAGCGCTCAATAAGTAAGTAGTCAGTAAGATCACATAACATGATCTGATACATACATTCAATAGAATAATATTATTAGACATATATTAATGGCTCATTCTTGCGATCTCTAATTGTCTTTGAAAAGCATGCTAAACATCATCTTCCTCTGCTTAATCCAGGGTCGGGTCGTCTGGCAGCAGCTTAAGTAATGAGGCTCAGATGTACCTCTCCCCAGCCACTTCCTCCAGCTCTTCCAGGAGCACCGAGGTGTTCCCAGAACAGCTGAGAAATATAATCCCTCCAGCGTGTTCTGGAACATCCCCAAGGTCTCTTCCCGGTTGGACATGCACAGAACACCACACCAGGAGGCGTTCAGGAGGCATTCTAACCAAATGCCCGAGACAGCTCAACTGGCTCCTCTCAGCGTGGAGAAGCGGCGATTCTACTCCGAGCTCTTACTGGATGGCGGAGCTTCTCAACCCATCTCTAAGGGAGACCCCCACCACCCGGCAAAGGAAGCTCATTTCAGCCGCTTTTTGTTTCTGCAAGTGCGTTCTTTCAGTCACTACCCAAAGCTCGTGACTATAGGTGGGGATGGATTTGAACGTAGATTGACTGGTAAATTGAGAGCTTTGTCTTGCCTTGCGAAACATCACCCTTTTTTTGATGTACTGTATTAATCCCATAAGGGAAATTAATTCCACTACATTTACACCTTCCAAAGTGAACACACACAAACACACACACACACACACACACACACACACAAAGCTGTGGGCTGCCACACACATTGCAGGCACCAAGAGAGCAGCTGGGGGCTAGGTGCCTTGTTTAAAGGGCACTTCATCCATTTATGTGGATGAAGGAAAGGTGCTGCTCACTCCCACATATTTTTATTGCTGGTTCAGGAATCCAACTAGCGACCTTTCGGTCCCAAAGCCGCTTCTCTAACCATTAGGCCACGGCTGCCACCATTTTGTCTGTTATAAAATGTAGGTATTTAATTTAAAACACTACTTAATGCACGATTTAAAAAAAAAAAAAAAAAAAAAAACACTATTGTTAAAACATCCAGCGCCGAAGTGAAAAGTAATGGGAAAAACATAACAGAAACCACTTTCCAACAATGTACTATCTGTAAATCAACAATGGAAATAAAAATATATTTAAACAACAACAACCTATACAGTCCCAGTGTCCATGACCTGGTCATGAACTTGTACTATAGATGAAAAATGTAGTGGTCTAATTTGACATATTTTTTTCAAGTAAAATTGTCAAATTTCCTCTTCCATCTATAATGCACGATTCACATTCATTACCACCATACTACAACTCCCGAGATCACCGGTACTGAGAGAGAGGAAAAAAGCACCCAAGATGAAAAGTTCTATTGGTCACATTGCAAAGTCGGGGGATGAAATGAAGGAGGAGATGGAATAGGCTGGAGAAACTCTGAGGTGAAGATTGCCTCTGCATACTCTTCACAAACATCCTGGAATTCGCTTGCCACATCAGCCAAAGCCTCCATCAGCAATTCCTCAGCCAAACTGAAAGAGAACAGACAAAACAAAATAACACTCGATCTCTTCTCTGTTTGCAATAGACGACAGTTGGTTCAGTTCATTTATTCCATACCAGAAGACCTTTTCTTTTTGCTCATCAGCCAGTATCACTGCCTAATCTAAAAGCAGAAATCTGAAATGCTCCCTTTGTCTGACGGTATGAAGCTCGGAGTCTACGTATATTTTCTCTAACTTCGAGACAAACAAAAACTAGAGATTTATCACTGTAGAACAACAAGTGTGCAATGAATAGAAGCAGAACACAACCAAGAGTGCATGCAAGTCTCTGTAATCCCCGAGTGCATTGAGAGACAGAAGAAAGCCCATGTCCTGATGCAGTAGTACGTTTTTCCACAAGAATGAATAAAAAAAAAAAATTGTCTTAGAAAAATCTTACATTCTGACTGAAGTATGGCACAATTGCTTCCCTTTATCGAACTGAATTTCTACATTCAATCGAATGCATTTTTTAAATATTTTACTAACTAAATGTATCACGGTAGTGTAAAAAGTGTACAATATTAAGATTGTATATTTGTATGTAATTTATCATCTTCGGAGTACCTTCTATTAGCAAAGGCCACGTGACAGGTCTACCCTAAGCTTTAAGAAATAAAAGTATCTGTCAGAATTTCCAAGACTATTAAATGCTAAAATATTTTCTGAAGAGTCCAGGAGAGTAGATCACAAAATCTACTTTTAAATAACTGAACACAGTTGTTGTCAAGTCGGTTAGTATGCACGGTTTGTTGCTTCCATCTGGGTTATTAGGTCATATAGTGGTCTTTCACGATAAATGGTGGTTCTTCTCTTGAAGAAATGCAGTTGGACGGTCCTCATCCATCAACACAAATAAAATAGGAGTCTCTCTCTTTGGTGGAAATGGTGCAGTGCAGTTACATTTACGTTTTTGATTCTTTCGTGATCACCGATTTGCACACGCATACTTGTGTGATGTTATTTTAGCTTCCAGCTTGCTACTGATTTGAGGGTGACCATGTAATCGTGTAGGAAAGTGGGCACAACTTGCTGCCGGCAGAGGCTGTTCTAAGACCCACTTGTGCCTGTGGCCTGTATAAAAATAGCTTAACACGGTAATTAGTCTCTGATACAGATAGTAGAAAACTAGTCAGGGTGATGGAAATACAATGAAGCGGAGGGTAAAGAATGCAGACTATATTTATATTTTACTTTGGTGTGAAAACCCCCAGTGCAGCTAACTGGGTTATCAAAGGCGGGCCATGTCTCTCACTGTCTATGATGAGAGACATGTAAAAGAACCATTGTTGACTTTCATAAAGAGTAGCTGCAAAGCCGTCAGCGTGTTTCTATCCCTTGCTAAAAGGTTGTGACAGGAAGGGCATCCGACGTAAAAACCTCTGCCAAATCAAATGTGCGAATCAGATGATTCACTGTGGCGACTCCTGAGAACGGAAAAAGCCGAAAAGAAAAGACAACGACTTTGGTGTGAAAACATAATACAGGGATCCCTCATGTTCCGCGGTTAATTGGCATGCTGACTACGGGAACGTCAGTCGCTGAAGTTGCCCGGGCTATGGCATGCAGTCGATGGATTATCCATGATCTACGGACACGTCTCCAACATACAAGCACCACAGCAGATTGACCTCGTTCAGGAAGACCACGCGTGACGTCACGAGCAGATGACAGTCAAATCGTTTCACGTCATTTACGAAGTTGATTCGTCACTGCAACATCCACTCGGAATGAATTGTTTAGAGGCCATGGAGTGGTCCTCAAGGTCTCCCGACCTTAACCCCATCGAACATGTATGGGATGTGTTGGGCAGAAGACTTCGTCAAGTTTCCGTGGCATATCCGGTGGAACTGATGAAATAATGAACTTGATTTTCATGGTGCTCCATCATTCATTGTTAAAGAATTAAATAAAATCATGACTTCCGACCCTTCTTTTCCTCTGTTCAATTTATCGACCACCAAACGAGTGTGAAGTTTCTTTTTTGACTGAGTTTAATATCAATAAATACATATTCAACACAATAAATTCTTATAATAACAAACATTCAAAAATAATGCGCAAGATGTAAATACGCACACATTAAGACGCGCACACACTCAGATGCGCACCTCACATTAAAATGTAAGCAATTTTGTTGGGAGGTTTTGGGTTGTTTTTTGTTTTCGTTTGTTTGGAGTTTTTTGCATAATTGGCCTGGTTCTGTGGCATTTTCCTTAACTTTTCCCCCCATTCTTCCTTAATTTCCTTATTTTTTAATTCAATGAATATTAAAAAAAAAAAAAAAAACGCGATGCATTGAAGCCGCATGAATTGAAGTGCGAAGTAGCGAGGGATCCCTGTATACTTCATGGAATTGTCTAAACGAAAGCAACCAGCAGACTGTCAAAAACAGTGTGGAGAAAAATATTTTTGTTCAAATAAAACATGTTTCCTTCAGTTAAATGCAGAGGTAGTGTGAGAATGTCCTCTTTATCCGTTATCTACCCACTCGTACTGTGGCACACTGAATCCAGTCATTATTAATACCGTGTGGGGGGGGGAAGCATCTTGCACCCCTTTATATATTATTTAAACTCGTTTATACTTCGCAAACTCCTACTTTTACTGTGTAAAGCTGCTTTGCAACAATGTTGATTGTAAAAAGCACATTACAAATAAAACTGAATTGAACAGAATTATCCAGTTCCTGTCAGCTATTTTCAAAACTGACCAAGGTCCACACCATCTTCCAGACGCTACTGGTTTTCACGAGTAAAAATCAATAACTTCAGTCGCAGTGTATTGCAAATGTTCAAAGCACATCTTATATTCATTTTATGCAATCACATTGGGAATGAGGGTCAGATCTACAGTGTGTTATGATCAAGGGCTATTATTGATGTTCTGCATTGCATCAATTCAAAAAATTATGTTTACATTGAGAGTAATGTGGTGGGTGTGCTCAAGGGTATACAACTTCCGAAGAGATCATACAACACATCAGTCGGAATACAGCGAAGTTAATGTTAATAAATAATATGGCACAATGCTTCATGCTCTTTTTGGCCTCCAGGATGTGAATAAAGTTTTATTTATTGTGGCACTGGAGAAAACAGCAGCACAAGCAGTGACTAAGCTGTGACTCATCTTTGGCCACAACCAGTTTCAGAGATACCACCAGAACTTAAATATATTCCGAGCATATGAAAACCTTCTGCGAGTACATGCTGATGTATTCCATGGTTGGTTCTACTGTATATGTCCTACTGTACATTACCTTTCAGCTACAGCACAGGGATTAAAACTGCCCACTGCAGCATGTACCAGGTGCAGGTAAGAATCATGCTTCTCCCTGTAACTCTGGATGTTCTCCTGAATGTTGCAGGGGACCGTCAACAGAACTCCTCCTTGGTTTTGTGCTTTGTCTGTGGTTTGACAGCTAGAAACAGCAGCAAGTGGTTCCTCTTCCAGCACTAAGTTTTCTGATCCAGCACTAAAGGTGTGCACACAAGATACTGGTTACACTATGTGCTTTGGTCTATCAAATAAAACTGATCATGGCTTTTAACTTTTTTTTTCACACAATATTGCATCCAACATACATCATTTTTTTAAACATACTAACTTCTTAGAAATCTAACCAACATGCAAACATAAATGAAATCATGACAAACTCACAAAGATCATTTTCCTATGAGAACCACTCAAGGTTTGGCTATAAAATAAACACTTTTGGAAGGCTCACAGCCAGCAAGCAGTCACACTGGTCCATCAGATGAATGGAGTGTTGATGCATTTTAGTTCCCCTCTAATATACTGGAGCACTTTCATAATACAAATTTAAAATCTTCACTAGCAGTGACAGTTATAACAGCCAGCACTAATCACTACCTGGAGCTATTTCTGCTTAGACAGTATGAAAGTGGCACTTAAAGCAGGAAAAAGAAGTGTTATATAATCAAGCAGCTGAACATTTCACAGACATGAGAAAATGTAATTCCATGTGTTAATAACTTTATTTGATGAGAAGTTCTGAATGCATCCGTGAGAGGGGCACAAGCCAGTGTTCACCCTCACACCGGTCCCAAGCCCGGATAAATGCAGAGGGTTGCGATAGGAAGGGCATCTGGCGTAAAACTTCTGCCAAAATTGTTATGCGAATGACCAAAATTACGAATTTCATACCGGATCGGTCGAGGCCCGGGTTAACAACGACCACCATCAGTGCTGTTAACCAACATGGTGCTGGTGGAAATTGGACTACTGTTGGTCAAAGAAGGAGAGGTGGGAGGCGTGTCCGTAGGCAGAGTGAGAAGAGGAAAAGCATGAGTCTAGGACTGAAAGCAGGGACTTTGAATATTTGAACTATGACAGAAAAAGGTAGAGAGCTGGCTGACATGATGCAGAGGAGGAAGGTGGACATACTGTGTGTTCAGGAGCCCAGGTGGAAAGGTAGCAAGGCTAGAAGCTTAGGAACAGGGATTAAGCTGTTCTACCATGGTGTGAATGGGAAGAGAAACGGGGTAGGAATCATCTTGAAGGAGGGTTTTTTTCAGGAATGTTCTAGAAGTGAAAAGAATGTCAGACAGAGTGATGAGTCTCAAGTTAGAAATTGAAGGTGTGATGTTCGAGGAGAGATTCTGGTTAGATGAAGTGATGCAGAGTACCCCCAGAGGTCATGTGTGGTCATTAGAGCAGACTTCAATGGACATGTTGGTGCAGGCAACAAAGTCGACGAGGAAGTGATGGGCAGGTTTGGTATCCAGGACAGGAACGCAGAAGGACAGCTGTTGATAGATTTTGCAAAAAGGATGGAAATGGCTGTGGTGAATACTTTCTTCCAGAAGAGACAGGAGCATAGGGTGACTTATAAAAGCGGAGGTAGGAGCACACAGGTAGACTACATCTTGTGTAGACGATGCAGTTTGAAGGAAGTAGAAGTGGGTGAGAGTGTTGCCAAACAGCATAGGATGGTGGTGTGCAGGATGACGCTGATGGTAAGGAAGGTGAAGAAGGCAAAGGCAGAGCAGAAGACAAAGTGGTGGAAGCTGAAAAAGGAAGAGGGTCGTGTTGTCTTCAAGGAAGAGTTGAAACAGGCTTTGGGTGGTCAGGAAGTGCTTCCAGATGACTGGACAACGACAGCTAATGTGATCGGGGAGACAGGTAGGAGAGTACTTGGTGTGTCCTCTGGAAGGAAAATAGATAAGGAGACTTGGTGGTCGAATGAGGAAGTACAAGAGTGTGTACAAAGGAAGAGGTTAGCTAAGAAGAAGTGGGACATAGAGAGGACCGAAGAGAGTAAACAGGAGTACAGGGAGACACGGCGTAAGGCGAAGGTAGCGGTGTCAAAGGCCAAACAGAGGGCATATGATAAATTGTATGATAGGTTGGACTGTAAGGAGGGAGAAAATGATTTATACAGGTTGGCACAGCAGAGAAATAGCGATGGGAAAGACGTGCAGCAAGTTAGAATGATTAAAGACAGAATATATGAGGGAAATGTATTGACTCCCCAGTGCAGCTAACTGGGTTATCAAAGGCGGGCCATGTCTGTCACCGTCTATGGTGAGAGGCATGTAAAAGAACCATTGCTGACTTTCGTAAAGAGTAGCTGCAAAGTCGTCAGCGTATTTCTGTCCCTTGCTTAAAAGGGTTGTGACAGGAAGGGCATCCGATGTAAAAACCTCGGCCAAATCAAACGTGCGAATCAGATGATTCGCTGTGGCGACTCCCGAGTAAAAAAGGGAAAAAGCCGAAAGGAAAAGACGATTTGATGAGAAGTTCTGAATGTGCGTTTTTTTTTTTTTTTTACATTAGTCTTGGAGTATTAAGTAGACTTTTATTTGTTGTATAAATAGATAGAGATGGTCTCTTAAAAGACAAAAATTGTATGAATGAAGTTTAACAGTGCAACAGATGACCACTCAATGCACTGAACCAAGATAGCTGGGGAAAAAAAGCAGCAGAGGGCCACGAGAAGGTCTGAAATCAGAAAATAAAATGTTCCAATGTCTCGCTTATGCAACTTGAACATACAAAGTACAGGGCACACCAGAAATTCAGGTTTTACTAGTCAGTGGGTTTGAATTTGATGGTGCAGTTAGGTTTGTTTGTTTTTTAAGCAATGACTGTGAAGCGTTCTTCTTCAGCTTTATGTGTGGGAGACTTACCATAGTCTGTCAGAATTATACTCAATATAAGGCAGAGACAAAAGGAGGTCCTGAAAATCTCACACCAAGATTAAACAGTGCTACAGGCTAGCCTCTAATCTGCACACATGTTTCTGCTACTTTATCATTTTGCTATCATTTTATTATCGTGGGTACAGAATTAATCCATTCCCATCATGCACCACCAGCTTCATTCATAGCACACTTAAAATATGTATAATTTGCTTCAAGACTATACCTAGATTATTTATCTGAGCAAGGAAACCAGTCCATCATCCAGTAAAATAACTGCTTCTGACGGCTCTTCTACTGGATGTGTAGCCCAGTTCCACACCCTACACCATCCCTATACCTACGCCATTTCTATTGTCATGTGAGATCAGCTGTATTTAGGTGTCCTGTTTCATGCCCAGACACTATGCATGCTGTGCCTGGATATACAGGTATGACTAAAAATTCTGCAGGTTATCGATTGATCTAATTCAGTCATCAGAGAGTCATTTTGAAAAATGAGTCTGGCTGGAAGTTCTTCTCTACAGGCAAAAAAAAAAAAGATAGTAGGTTAGTGCACTGTCTGCCAAAGTTTCTCATGCATTCAAACTGCAAGTGAAGGAAAGTTCCCCCAAGAACAATGTGTTGTGTTACAGTATACACGCCCCAGCAAAAAGCCTCAAGGTGTGGACAACTAACAGTCACACCCATATATGGACATTCCCCAACTGAAGCCACAGAGTTAGAAGCAAAGGAGAACATAGAATACCTATGTATGCTCGGGTATTACAATTTCTCTTCACTGGAACTATTGTTATATTACACTGAAATGTTGGTGTATGCATATGAATAAGCCTTAATAAATTCCTGGATCTACTCCAGAATGTAATGGAGTCTTTTCAGGCCCAAGCTCCACCCCTTAACCGAGATTGTTGAAATGCAGATCAGTAGGGTTTTTTTATTTATTTATTTATTTATTTAATCCTGCTAAAAGAAAAACATCTTTTAATAAATGCTTGTTTGAAAGCCTTTAATAAATTCCTGGATTCAGATCGGGATCTGGATCTGTTCCAAAATTGTGTGTTCTTGCCAAGCCCATATCCCACCCATTCACCAAGTCTGGTGAAAACCAGTTTTGTTCTTATGTAATCCTTCTAAAAGTAAAACAATCAAATAGACGTTGGCGAATGCATTATAACCTCTATTGCCAAGCATCTGAGATAAGAAACACAGAAAAATTACTTTCAAATTTTAATTGATCCTGGCACAGCAGCCAAACAATCCACATCAACTCACACAAAGAAAAAATAAACAGAAAAAGACGTCATCGTATCCAAAGAAGAGTGCAAGAGTGAGAGGGCTCAATAATCAGATTAATTTTAAAACAAAAGGTCATTGCCGTGGAAAATGGAAACTTCAGAAATATCACAGGCTATAAGTTTAAAAGCTTTTCTGGAACTTGATAGAAAGCCCCAGTTTTTTTTTTTTTTTTAATGAAAGCAACCACAAAGATGGTGCATTCAGCAGGAAGAACATGTTTAATAATGTAAAAGCCTAAAAATAAGAAGACATGCTGAGAATATATAAGCAGCTAACTTTGAAATATCCTCAAAATAGAGACTAGCTGAGTTTTCAGTAAATATATTTTTTCTTTCTAAATTACACGGTAAAGTTTCCAAGGGGAGCACCACGAAATTGTAGCCCCGTGTTGTGTCTGTTATCCGTGAGTGCCCATCACAGGAAACCCAATAAGGTTGCTGAGTTAATGCTGACCGTCTCTTATTCACATAACAGTGGGCAGCAATAAAATCTGAAACCCTAAAAATAGAGGCTCATATTAAAAAAAAAAAAAAAAACACACACACACACACACACACACACACACAATCTAATTCAGGTAGGCAGACAGACTTGCAGGGCTGCACAGTGGTGCAGTGGGTAGAACATCCACCTCACAAGCAAGCAAGCCCTAAGTTCAAGTCCCAAACCTGATTGTTTCTCTGTGTGTTTGAGTGTTCTCCCTGGATTTGCGGGGGCAGTGGTGGTCTAGTGGTATAGGGCGCTGGATCGCTGATCCAAAGGTTGGGGGTTCGAGTCCCACTCTCCACAAGGTTGTCACTGTCTCCCCCCAGTGCAGCTAACTGGGTTATCAAAGGCAGGCCATGTCTGTCACTGTCTATGGTGTGAGGCATGTAAAAGAACCATTGCTGACTTTTGTAAAGAGTAGGCTGCAAAGCCATCAGCGTGTTTCTGTCCCTTGCTAAAAAGGGTTGTGATAGGAAGGGCATCCGACGTAAAAACCTCTGCCAAATAAAACGTGCGAATCAGATGATTCACTGTGGTGACTCCCGAGTAAAAGGGAAAACGCCGAAAGGAAGACAGACAGACAGACCTCCAGGAACTCCGGTTTTCTATCACAGTCCAATGACATACATAAGTAGGCTAAATGTCTGTTACAATATGCCTCTAGGTGTGGATTTGAGTGTAAATGGTTGTGTGTATTGGTCCTGCGATGTTCTGGCGAGTTGTTCACGGTGTACCTCACTTTTGCCCATCAATAGAGACATCTATCAGGAGCTTCACATATTTTTTCCTCCACTAATCCTTGCTAAATTACTTGTTTCACTTAGATCTGTAGTGTCCCTGACATGCCTTTTGTCTTGTTGTTTTTGGGTCCAAATTATTTGTGGCAACGCCACCTACCACCAAAACCCTGCCAGAACCACGAGTCAGTTTCTTGGCATAAATACAGAATGCAGACTGGGCAAATACATTAGTTAAAGTTAGGGATGAAATATTCTTGTGACTGTTTTCCCTTCTCTAAGAATAAAAGTGCATAAACAGAACCTGTCGGCAAACTATTTCCTTGCCTTTTTGATTACTGCAAATAACTCAAGGGACTTATTAGCTTATTAGCTTTATAATGAATTAGGCTGATCTAATGCATTATTTATGATGAGTTTATAGTGAATGATGTCAAACTCAATTTGAGGACACCCATAATCATTTAATCAACCATCTTTTCTTTGAATACATTATCGTCCATTTAAATATTGTGCAGATGCCTTAGTAGAAATAAACATTGATTCTTAAAACATATATAATAGCTACTATTGATTAATCAAATGGCGAGAAAAAGGATGCATGTGTATCTACCTTAGCAGTCAGACTCCACATTTCAACAATCTCAGATGCTCGCAGTTACTCACCCAGTCTCCACTGGTCTCTGGAGGACAATTTCTCCTGTGCCAGAGAGTCTGTGAGCTGGTTTGGTTAGTCTTATGGGCTGTGGAGATGCAGGCCTAGAGCAATAATGCTTTCTCTGGGATTCTAAATCAGAAGAGCAACAAATGCATCACTAGTGCCACCTGCTGGAAGATACTGTCAAATTCTATGAAATAATAAATATCCTTCAAAATCTGGATGCGTATTCAAGGACAGAAACAAAGTCATATGGTCATAGGTACAATATATTGGTGGTAAAGTATACTTTGATTTATTATAATTGTTGATTGTATAATAGGACAGTATGCTATAGCAATAGAAACAAAAGTAAATTATTTATACTGTACAATACTCTGAGCTAACAAAACCAGTAGATACATCAATGCTCTTTATATATATATATATATATACACACACACATACATAGACCGTATTCGACGTGATAAGCGCCCAGGGCGCTTTAAAGTTTGGAGTGGGTGGGTGCTTATTCAAATTATTACCAGCGGAGTGGAACGATAAGTGCTTATTACCATAGAGGTGGAAAACATGAATAATAACAGAACAATAAAAGAGTTTTAATGGTATTTGTGTTATTCATTTTTTGGTATCAACCAAACTACTTACATGAAAGTTGAAAATAAACAGTAAGCAGCATAAATTAAAAAAAAAAAAAAAAAAAAAAAACTTTTCATTCCTTTACTTTTCCCTCCCCGAGCTTTTCCTTTAAACATTTCCTTTAAACATTTTTCCGAAAGTAAAATGAGCCAATCAACACAAATGTCAACTTTAGCACATGGCACTTCAACTTTAGCACATGGCAAGTTGAACCAATCAACACAAACATAAACAAAATCACATAGCCAAGAAAGTCTTTAAATTTATGAAGTTAGTGATCAGGAGAATCGGGTGAAAAATACTCGTCATCATGTTCTGATAGGTCCATATCTGGCTCATCGCTCCATTCATTCAGAGCATCCCATAGTTTTGCTGTAGCAGTTTATAATGGTTCATTGGTTGTTGGACATTTACCAAGAGAACACAGCAAAATATTGTCCTGTTTTAAAAGCACGGCTGAAAGATCAAATGTGTTGTTACTGATGAACATTATAGACATTCCGCAGTGACAGGGGGGTCTTGAAATACCGTGTAAACTCACTTTTACAGGCAGTGAACGCCTCATTTTAGGGTTACAGAGACTGATCAAATAAAATTGGTAAGTTTGATCTACCATTTTGCTCCCAGTACACATGGGTGGCTATTAGATGTAAGATTAAAAACACTGGGGGAGGGGCTTATTGCAGCAGGGCGCTTATTACGTCATACAGTGTGTGTGTGTGTGTGTGTGTGTGTGTGTATATATATATATATATTTTTTTTTTTTTTTTTTTGACTATTTAATCCTAATTAGGGTTGCAGGGAGGCTGGTACCTATCTCTGCTGACTTGGTAAAGGCAGAGACACCCTGGACAGCTCGCCAGGCCATCACAGGAGCAGCACATTCACACTCTCACCTAAGGATGATTTGGACCAGCCAATTAGCCTAATATACATGTATTTGGAGTGTAGGAGGAAACCGGGTGTCCCTGTAGGAATCCTATATAAGCATGGAGAGAACATTCAAACTCCACACTGAAAAGCCTCAGCCCAAGAATCAAATTCAGGCCTTCTAACTGTGAGGTGGTATAATGATTCGATTAGAATAAATAGAACTACACTTGTATTTCCCAGACCATGACATTTGCAATATAGAGAGAGACATGCATTGTCTGCAAACATAAAGTCGAGTAACATAAGGATACACAAAAAACTAAGCTTATTGTATTCCCATTTCAGAAGAATTGAATACAGATACAGATACAATATCTAAATAATATAAAAATATAAAATAATAAATAATATAAAAATCTCAAGACACTTCTTTTTGTACCTGTAGGTTTGTGCTTTTCGAGCTGAAGAGCTCCAGCACACCTAACAGTGAATTCATTCATCTTTCATCCTTACCTGTGTTCATCTCCCAAAGAAGAGGATCAGAGTAAGAGATCATAGCAAAGCGTCGCCGCACTTCCTCCTCATCTTTCTAAACAAGAATACATATTGGAACATAAAATACACATTCAGTCAGCTTATGTCAGCAGTTCACTTTTAATGTAATTAAAAGTATACAGAAATCTGAGCTCTGTGTGGGACTGTCATACTGTCATGTGGGGGGAAAAATTGAAAATGGTCAAACGGCAGCAGAAACCTACTTACTCTGAACAGTAGAACAAATATAAAAGTATATGTCGGCAAGATCAGAATGCTGACCTCTATCTCCTCCATGCGCAGTAGCATATTTTCCAAAATGGGGTCCTGCAGCAGTGTGTCATAATCTTTGTCGAACCTCTGCACAGGCCCAGTTGTGGTTTCCACGTCTGAACTCACTGCATTCTGAATGTAAGCACAGCATGGCGGTATTACAGATACATTAAAAAAGGAAAGGATGCTTTGTCCTAGTGCAGCTAACTGGGTCGAGGCCAGCCGGCCAGCCATGTCTCTCACTGTCTATGGTGTGAGGCATGTAAAAGAACCATTGTTGATTTTTGACAAAGTAGCTGCAAAGCCGTCTGCGTGTTTCCAACCTGTGATGACCTGGCAAGCTGTCCGGGTGTACTCTGCCCTCGCCCAGAGTTGGCTGGGATGGGCACCAGCCTCCCCATGACCCTAATTAGGATTAAGCGGTTACAGAAAATGAACTGAACCGAACTGAGGATGGTTTGTTTTTGTGCAACACAGTGCATCACTAGTTAAAAACTCCACCTGATGACAAGAGAGTTCCGGGTTTGAGTCCGGAGCTCTGTGAGGACAAATCTGTGTTTCCTTTGGGCTCAGCGATTTCCTTCCACATTCATGCACATTAGGCTAATTGGATAAGATTGTTCCAAATTACTCATGGTGGTTGTGTGTGGCCCTAAAATGGACTGTTGAGCTGTTCAGCGTGTACCCTGCCTTCACACAGTGAGCCAAGATAAGCTCAACCCACCACATGACCCTAATATGATTCTGCGTTTCAGCAAATGAATGAATTAATGAATGAATTGTTTGTTTCTGACAATTTTTCCATCTTTTTTTTGCCTATAGAGAAGAATTAGATTCTAGAGAGCAATTTGTGAGACGAGCACATGGCTAATTAAAACCAATACCCATATAGGGCTTACTGGCTACATTATCCCTGCAGAAGTATCTTGCACTCTGAGTTTAGTATGAGCTTCAAGCCTACAAAATGCTGATGATAATAGTAGCTTATTTTATTTCAGTACGTAATTATCAGTTACCTGTACACAATCCTGCAGAGGTTGGAGTTTTTCTCTAGTTTCTTGCTCTGTTCCCTCAGTCCACTGTGTCAAAGAGCTTGCTTCAACCCTAATAAATAAACATCGTGAAGCAGTTCAAGCTCTTTTCAAAGCTAAATGCTCTTTTACACACATAAAAGAGTGGTCTATGTTTTCCTGTACCTGAGTCTGTGAACATCCAGCATTTCCTCTTTACCAAGTGCTCTCTGTCTGTTTTCTGTTAATGTATCCACCCAGGCTTGCCTGCATTGCACATACACACTTATAAAGCCACACATCTATGATCGGAAGCATAAACTACATTGCACATATTCTTAAAACACAGCATGTCTATGGTCATGGATCATGTGACTTCAAAAAATGCTATTTACAAACCTCAACTACACCTACCTGCATAAAGAGTGCATCAAAAGTATATTTGTTAAAGGGGGAGATTAAGGTTAGGAAAAGATGTCGTTTGCCTAAAAATAAAATTAATCCAAGGTTAAGAAAACCTTCAAATTTAAGCTTTCGATTTAAGAATGTCCCAGATGCTACGGACAAAACCACAACTATTTAAGTGTAAAAGAAGACTCTGATATAACACATCAACATGCTGTCATCATAGTCCAGGCACTTGTGCCTCAAGGGTGTCTGTACATATTCCTGCAAATATAACACTGAGCCGTATGAAAACAAGCTGTATCTGACCCGATGGCATCGTTTTGGACGTTTCTGATATTTTCGGTGTTGGTCTTCCCTTG
Source organism: Plotosus lineatus (assembly GCA_024760905.1). Lineage (NCBI taxonomy): Eukaryota > Metazoa > Chordata > Actinopteri > Siluriformes > Plotosidae > Plotosus > Plotosus lineatus. Next base: position 22,011,163 of record CM045747.1, on the reverse strand, counting down.
GCATTGGTTTTTATCTTGTACACCCATGGGTTGTGAAGAATTCTTTACTGAGGAGAAAAGACATCTTGGCTCTGGTCTGGTTGACACAGTTCTGCTATAAGACACAAATATGATGTTTTCAGGGAAACAGCATGCTGAATATATATTCAGTCCATATGAAAACGCACCACTCACAAAATCTGGAATAGCTCCACGGATTGATATGTGAAGTATATACTTATGATGCATTTGAGATAATGAATGATTTAAGAAGACATGTAAACATCATTCAATTTCATTCACGATAATGTTAATGCGATAAAGTTAATGCGTCAATATGGGGCCAAAATAAGGATGTCGTGCACACAGGCCTGCAGCTCGCAGACGGTTCCGTACAGTGTTGGGGTGAATGAATCCACGTCGTCCTTGAACTTGAGCAGCTGTTCTTGTCGCTGTTAGTGTTCGGTTTCGGACATGATCCCGTATGATCTGACGGTCCTGACGTGCCGTTGTCACACGTTGTTGAACCGGTCGAGGACGGTCCCGAGTGCTCCCCGTTTGCAGAAACCTTTGATGGAGTCTTGCGATCATTTCCCTGGTGCTGGCACCATTTTGAAGCATGCCTATGGCACGTTCTTGTTCAGGGGCTGTAAGTCGCGGCATCATGTCGGCTTTTCACAAGTGTCAGTCAACAAGTGAAATTTTATTCGGATTCACATGCTTTTAAAGGCAATGTGTGCACAAATTCCGAGTGAAATTCATTTTTCCCATGGTGTGTGTGCAAAATGTTGCGTTTTTGTGAAAAATTGCCTAGCGTTACATTTAACATGAAATTCTCGTATTTCTTGCACCTGGCATTGTCGGGTGACGTCGCTGTACTGTTGTTGTATAAAAATTATATTGAAGTTCATTTGAACTTAAATATTGACTTCTTTCAAGTGGTGCATTTTCATGTGTACTCAGTATGTAACAATAGCAAATTAAGGGGGTAAACCAGTTATAAAATGTCACAAAAAAAGTTGTTTTTTTTTTCAAAATTTTAGATAATTGTACTTTCATATAGAGTGATTATATTTCTATAAAATCTGATGTGATTTTCAAGTTAAAACATTTAAATAGTGTAAAAATCAAAATTATGTATGCTGTGTCATGATAAAATTTCAATTTACTATATCACCATTTCTATTGCTCTGGTTTTCCTAATTTTCTCACTATTATGAGGAGAAATCCATTCCTCAGTGATGGTGGTATCGATGTAATAAACCAGTAACATTTGAAAAATCTTAAATACAAGTGAAAACATAAAATATATTTTGGTTCATTACATAAAACTATTTTATACCAGCTACAGTGAAAAAATGAAGCAATTAATGTAATAATTTTTATGTTTACAGCTGTTTCAATATTCAAAGTCTCTTCATGAGTTACACCTGGATACACACATACATATGCACGGTACTTGATATATGGTTTGTAAATCTTTTCAATAATGTTATCATATGGTATAGATAAATGTATGAATTTAACTTTGGATTGTGTGAATAGTAGTACACCTAGTTTCCCCTTAACTATTACATGTACTATAAATAGCAAATGTGGGACTGATTTCTATAAAGGGCTTTCTGATTGAGCACTGGATGTTTTTCTGTGATATTTTAATCAAGTAATTATCTTTCCTTAAGCTAAAATTAGTATATATACAGTGGTACCTTGACTTAGGAGTGTCTTTTGTAATGAATTTTCCATGATACGAGCGTCAATCCCACCAAAAATCTGCCCTACCCAACAAGCAAAATTTTGATTTACGAGCTCTGCTGGGGAAATGGCTTTTCCAGGCCTCGTATTCTTCTGCGTGTATTCCTCCGCGCTCTGAGAATGCCTTGTGCAGTGCTTCTCAATTATTTTCCGTGATGCCCCCTATAGGAAGGAAAAAACATGTCATGCCCCCACCCCAAGTGCCTTGCACGACAATCGTGTTGACTGCACTTCATATTGCTTGCTCTGTGCTTTTTCCCTACACCATAAGAATACAGTGAGTGCACCGCTGCAGCCGACTGTAGAGGATGCGCAATCACACAAACCTAGTACAGTATGGCAAAAAAGCATGTTCCCCAAGGCCATCCCCCCCCCCCCCCCCCCGTATCACACCGTGCCCCCAAATATTTGAGAAGCAATGGCTTTGTGGGAGCTCACCCCGAGCCTTTCCTCGCTTGCATTCGTAGCGTGCACATGCACAAAATTCTCCTCCTTCTCTCTTACGCACCACCTCATGACTGCACCACATGACATTTTCGCACCCACGTCACATCTTTGCTGCAGTCAATGATCAGAAGTGTTAGTCAACTTATTGTTTATTCTTGTTTTATTATTATTATCATTAATGTTAATGTACATGTATTATTGTTATTATTAATTATTAATATTTATTGTTTCTAGATGTACATCTTTAGTGTATTCTTCTTCTTCTTCTTTTCCTTTCGGCTGTTCCCTTCAGGGGTCGCCACAGCAAATGATCTGCCTCCATCTCTCCCTATCCTCTGCATCTTCTACTCTTACTCCAACGACCTTCATGTCTGCCTTCACCGCATCCATAAATCTTCTCTTTGGTCTTCCTCTGGGCCTTTTGCCTGGTAGTTCCAACCTCAGCATTCTACGACCAATATACTCACTATCCCTCCTCTGTACATGTCCAAACCATCTCAATCTAGCCTCTCTGACTTTGTCTCCAAAACATCTAACATGTGCTGTCCCTCTGATGTACTCATTTCTGATCCTATCCATCCTCGTTACTCCCAAAGAGAACCTCAACATTTTCATCTCTGCTACCTCCAACTCTGACTCCTGTCTTTTCCCCAGGGCCACTGTCTCTAAACCATACAACATCGCTGGCCTCATCACCGTCTTGTACACTTTTCCCTTCATTCTTGCCGATACTCTCCTATCACACATCACACCGGACACTTTTCTCCATCCATTCCAACCTGCCTGCACGCGCTTCTTCACCTCTTTTCCACACTCTCCATTGCTCTGGATTGTTGAGCCCAAGTACTTAAAATCCTCCACCTTCTTTATCTCTGCCCCCTGTAACCTCAAAGTTCCTCTTGGGTCCTTGTCGTTCACACACATGTATTCTGTCTTACTAAGACTAACCTTCAATCCCCTCCTTTCCAGGGCATACCTCCACCTCTCTAGATTTTCCTCCACTTGGTCTCTGCTCTCACTACAGATGTGTTTGTGTGAGGTTTTGATGGGGTTGGAACGGATTAATTGGTTTTCTATTATTTTTGTTTTATGTAACGAACGTTTCGACTTACGAGCTTGCCCTCGGAACGGATTAATTTTGTAAGTCAGGGTACCATTGTATTACTTATACAAAAGTATATTACTTTGTACAAAAAGAAAGTGATATACAGTACAGGGATCCCTCGCTACTTTTTTTTCATCAAATTAAAAAATATGGAAATTAAGGAAGAATATGAGAAAAAGTTAAGGAAAATGGCACAAAACAAGGCCAGTTATTAAAAAAAACCCAAACAAACAATAACAAATAAACAACCCAAAACCCATCAAAACTACTTAGATTTTTATGTGAGGTGCGCATCTTTGTGCACGTGCGCACACATCTGTATGTGTGTGTATTCACATTTTATTTACATCTTATGCATTACAGTAGGCCCCTTGATAATCACGGGGGTATGGTTCCAGGCCTTCCCGCGAATTGAGATAATCTGCGAGTTCTGTACCCGGAAGTAAAACCCCATGTATGACGTCACATGCGCGAATGAGCAGCTGTAAGTAAAATACTATGTATGTATTACTATAAAATATGCTTCTTAAACACATTCTATAGACAGTCTTACTCATTAATACAGTATTAATGTAGTAATGATTAAGAAAAACTTTTCAATTTTTACTGTTATATTTATTGATGCTAAAATATAAACATTATACAGCACCTTTCAGTGCATTCTCTTTATAAACATACAGCACTGTAGTTTTCAAAAATGCTCACTCGAGGAACGTACTGCATTGCATTAGGCATGACACGACTGAATTCAGGTATTCACTGCATTAAGTCCGAGCAGCTCAGCCACGCCCCCCCAGCCGGAACCAGAGTACAAAACAGAATTTTAGAGTGATAGAGTAAGAGGCGTTACAAACCAAACAAGTGGTGATGTTGATGTGAGTTAATCCTCTGGCGCAGAGGTGAGCGTTCTTTTGTTTATTGGGAGTAAATAGTGAATTCTGGTGTGTGCTCCCAAGCAGCTCAGCGACACCCCTCAAGAAGTAAACAGTTAGTGAGAGGCACAGCGCCAAAATCAAAGTCCCTCAAAACACAGACCATAACAAAAAGGACATAAAAGAACAAGAAATGTAATAAATTGGATAAACAAAACCCAATGAGAAACATGCTACACAGTAAATAAAACCACAGTAAATAAAATATAACACACAAACATTTTAAACATTACCTTAGGTCATGTACTGGAATAATAATTAAAAAAGACTTTAATAGTGGAGTGTTTTACAACAGTTCAGATTATTATTCCTCTTCAGCAATGACGTGACTTCAGAGGAAACTGTCGTTTCTTCCGGAGAAAGTCTTATTTCTTCAGAAGAGACATCAAACCTCATTACCTTTTTCTAGTGCTTAAGCAGGCGTTTGAGTGACATAGAACTTAACTGGTAATTAAAACACACTAAAAAAGGCTCATTGCCAACTTGTGCGCAAATGAGGAAAAAGGGGTATTACATCACCTCAATCAATCAGCAGAAAGGAGGACAGCCATTGGCTGAATTTGAATCACGTGCGAGCTGCTTGGCAGTCCGTGAATACTCAAACCGCGAATGCAAAAACGTGAATAGTCAAGGGCCTACTGTATTTATGATTGTTTAATTGTTATTATAATCATTTATAGCGTTGAATATATATATATATATATATATATATATATATATATATATATATACACACACACACACACACACGTACGTATACGTCAGTCGGGGGGGATCCCACTTCGCGGAATTCGGCAGTCACGGGGGGATCTCGGTCCCAATTAACCACGGAATGTGAGGGATCCCTGTATTCTCAAATATCCCCATTTAGAAAAAAACACTTTGGATATTTAAGTTTCAAGTGAATTACTGTATTGGTTTATTGTCAACATAAATTTCTAGATCTTCAGCAAAACAGTTTAAAAAAATCTAAATATAGTCAAAGTATGCATAGTAGATAATCAGAAAATTCATCTCTGGACATACGATAGCTTAGATATTTTAATATTGCATATACAGTATATATACAGTATATATATACAATATATATATATATATATATATATATATAAATAATGAGCGATTTATCTTAAAAAGGAACTCTGACTTTGGATACAAATCATAGAGTATCTTGAGATCACAGGCTCATAATTATCAAATGGCCTTGTTTTTAGAACAGTGAAATCCAGCTCATATCAGAATGTACAGGGAACTGTTTATTCAGATGTTACACCATGACAAATTACAGGACAACACCTGCACTGAATTCCTACTGAGTCACTAATGAGATATGATCATACCATGAGATTAGATTGAAATAAATTAGGGTAATAGGAGAATTAAAGAATTATGGATACATCTAGGGGTGGTGAATAGAGCTAAAACGAATTAGGTAATTCATCATTTACCAATTAGAGCAGCTCAAAGTGTCCTGCCTCGGGGGCGGTTTTTAAACTCATGCACAGAGGTCAATTTTTCAGGATTCATTCTCTAAACTGGCCTCCTTCATTGCTTAGGGTGCTTGTGTCATAAAGTGCATTGGTGATGGGCAGCATGGTGGCTTTTTAACACATCTATCTCACAGCTAAAATAGGTCTTGGGGTTCTCCTGATTGGAGGTTGCTTTATGGAGTTCACATGCTCTTCCTGCACTTGTGTGAGTTTCCTCCAGACCTCCAGTCTCCTCCCATAGTCCAAATACATCCACATTAAGCTACATGTCTGCTCCTAGGTGTGAGTGTAAGTAGTTGTATGCATGTTAGCCTGTAGTTGACTGGCATTCTTTTTATGGTACATCCCACCTTCATACAAACTCAGCTGAGATACATTTCTGTAATCCTACTAGAATTAAGCAGTTCAGAAAAATAATAAATTAATTAATTAATTATTTAGTTAACTGAAATTCGGAGAAGTTTAGAGGAGCTCCTTGCTTATCCACAAAAATACATGGCGATAAAACTATTATTGCAAAACAAGACATTTCGTCCCAAGACAAATTTACCACTTTATCAAATGAACCAGGTAAAATTTCTGCTGTAAGACTTGCACCCTGTAAAATAATGTTTTTCCCGGAGTTTACAAGGAGTGAAGTATGAGCGTTGTTGACATGGATATCATAGTGACTGACCGTTGTTTGACAGTAGAATGAGGAGACGTAGGGATCCAGGGCACTGATGTCTCTCTCTGTGGTAAGTGACTCTCTCGGAGCTTGGATGAAACCGTGGACTGCTGGAACCCGGCATTACGAACATCAACACTCGGCTGGAGGAATTAACAAGATCAGTCAAATATGAACTCTGTGTTCTCTAATGATACATTATATTCGAAAACTCATGAATATCCCATATATGAGCATGAACAGCTTTATTATTACTTAATACATGAACTTGACATTATTGCATTCATCCTTTTTATACCTACCACTAAATTACTCCTTCTTTTACTGATAATCAGGGTTTTTTTGGACAGACTAGAGATCAAGCATTAAAGATGTAGAAATTCACTGCCATGTTGTGAGACACTGAGCTCCAGCCTCACCTTGCTCTTGTCTGGATTGTCTGCACTGCTAGATGATTTAGGGATGCCCATTTCTGGCCTATTCCGACTCTCCCCCTCTCCCCGTTCCTGCAGGCGCACCAGATTCTGGATGCCAGCCTTCAGAACTTCCTTGCGCTTTTGATCCATAAGCTGTTGTGGTTTCAAAGGTTGACCTGCCATTCTTCTCTCTGAGCAATCAGAACAAAGAGCACATTGCTGAGAAGCTGTTTACCATTTCCATTAGGGTGGAGTGAAAATTTACATTTTTGATTATTTTTACTTGGAATAGCAATAAAAAGATGTGGAGATGTATCATGTAAAAGATTTTAAAAGTTCATCTTGATAAGTTGATATCTTAGGCTCCCCCAAGAGTGATGAAAATGACCATATTTGGGCATTTTTACTGAAAATGTTTAATTCTGATATCGTGATCCAATTTGCTTCTATATGATCAAAAACATTTTGGGCAGTTTGCCACAGTGTTAACATATATTGTCTCAAAAAAACATACATATTCAGATGAGTCGATATGATTGTCACATATTGAAGTCTCGTTTTGTCTTGAAAACTCGCATTTTTGCCCTCGACACCAGTCTTGTACGGATGAAGCCGTCTTGTTGATTGTTGTCACATACAGACTGTGATACCTCAGTCACCACCTTGATGCCCCTCTCCACAGCCTGTGTGTGGCATGGGTATCTGTCAAATGTGCTATATGTTATATAAAGTTATATATAAAGTTGAGTTTGTCAAGCAGGGAATGCGCTTTGAATTCATGTCTTGTGGGCATGGCCCACAGCGCGCGCACGAGAGAGAGAGTGAGAGAGAGAGAGAGAGAGAGAGAGAGAGAGGTAGAGTAGGAATAACGATTTAGTTTAGTTTTTTAAGTAGTTTTATTTCAGTAAATGGTCAAGCAGGAAATGAGCTTTGAATTCGCGTCTTGTGGTTAGGTTTGGGTGGTTAGGGTGCTGTGCTCATGACCCTACTTACAAAATCCCCGCGTTACGAAAAGGGGTCTGGAACGAATTACTTTCGTAAGTTGTGGGCCGACTGTATTCCCTTTATTCCCTTTGTCGCCAATCGCGTGCTCTCAAAATCAACTCGACATATCTTATTTCGAGTGAGTTGGGGGAACCTAGAAATTTTTTACAGATTTTTAATATTTTGCATATGTTTATAACTGGTATCGTTACTTCTTTTCTACACTATTCTGAATTGATTGTGAAAAACTACATGTTTCATTCCACCACAATCTCCATGCTTTCTGCTGTTTTTGTGGCATATCAACCACAGCAAATATTCATTCATTCATTCATTCATTTTCTGAACCCCTTAATCCTAATTAGGATGACGAGGAGGCTGGCGCCCATCTCAGCTGACTCCAGGGGAGGGCGAGGTACACCCTGGACAGCTCACCAGGCTAACATTCACACAACCATTCACATTCACACTCACTCCTCCAGTCGATTTGAAACAGCCAAGTAACCTACGGTGCATGTTTTTGGACTGTGGGAGGAAACCAGATTACCTGGAGGAAGCCCACACAATCATGGGGAAAACATGCAAACTCCACTCAGAAACGTCCGAGCTGGGAATCGAACTCGGGACCTTCTTGATGTGAGGCGGACGTGATAACCACTACGCAACCGTGTCGCCAACAGCAAATATTTTGGTTTAATAATTAAATGCAGATATGTATGTTTCAACACTTTCAGGTTAGGAGCAATGCATCGTAACATCTTTATGCTCTACATACTGTAGAGTATTTAGTAAATTATAATGTGCTAACAGAATAAAGCATCAAAATATAGTGGGAGCTATTAAAACTGAACCATCACATTTCCAGTGGTAAGCCAGAAAGTGAAAATATTGTAATGCTCAGCTCTAAACTCGAGCCGCGTGAATAAGAGGGTCTCAGTACTTTTACACTTTCACATCAGCAAAACAGCATGGCATATATTCCCTTAATGAATAAACAGCTTGTATCTTTTCTATGTCAAGCTGAAAATATAGTGTAAAGTCAGTGCAGACCGATTTAGCTTTGTGACTTATTACAGGGATCCCTCACTTTCCAAAGTTAATTGGAACTGAGACTCCCTCGCGACCACCGAACTCCACAAAGTAGGATTGAACCCCCCCGACTGACATATACGTACATGTTTATGTGTATATAATATCGATAAACACATATTCAACACTATAAATGCTTATAATAATAACAATAGACACAATTCGCATCTCGGCTCGCGCACGGCATCATGGGATCTCGACTACCAAACGTGGCAGAAGTAAACCTTGATGTGGATGAGAACTGCACTATCGATGCGTTTAATTTATGGAAAGTTCCTGACCTTCGGGCGTATTGTACACATAGGGGTCTTCCCGGTTGTTCCCGCAAGCGTAAAGATAAACTTGTTGCGCTTACATTTGCCGCAACATTACAAAAACTGCTGATAGTTTTGTCAAAGGCTGAAAAATCTAAACAAGTCCAACGTGACTATGCCAGCTTGTTGACGTTTGAAGTGGATGAGGAAATCGTGACAATTTCCAACCCCTTGGGACTTGAGGCTGGGAAAATAATGCCTTATCAAAGTGGCCGCCGTGTATGTACGCTGACATAGCGGATTTTTTGATAATGAAGGACCTGGCACCCTAATAGCACAACTTCGTAATGACTACAAAGAAGGTAAATACAAGTTTTACAGCTGCACCGGCAGACATGTACACGCGTTAGTCCAAAATTTTGCAGGCATGGAAACTGCAAACTAGCTTTTTCCAACGCTCGAGATGATATATGCCGTTCCTACAGTTCACTATGGCACAATACGCACCTGGCATGCCGATATTTTAAGGCTTAAGGCAGACTTTAAGCGGCAGTTGTTCAGATGTGTTTCTATACAACAGCAAGTGGCTGCAATAAAGTTTGGTAGCCGTGACCCTTGGATCAGCTGTTGGGTCACGTTCCTCGCACATGCACAGTCGTAATGCGAATTGTGTCTTAAACATTCAAAAATAATGCATAAGATGTAAATAAAATATAAATACAGGAATCCCATACTTTCCGCGAATAATTTGGACCGGGACCCACCTGCACCACCACCACCCCGGCAACTAAACACACATACAGACACGCACACAAAAATGTAAGTAGTTTTGTTTGGTTATTTTTTGTTTTTGTTTGTCTGGGGGTATTTTTTTCATACAATATTCGACTTCTACTCATTGTGTCTTTGGCATGATTATTTGTACAGTAGTGAAATAACCTTATGGAAAATGCTTGGAGTTCCATTCTATTAAAACAAAAAAAATCCGAGCTTCTTTTAAAGAGATAACAGCTTACTCTTTTTTTGAGCTGATGATTTCTTGGGTTGTTGAGTAGCTTTTGCAGTCTGGGCCTGAGGAAAATGAGATCGAGACAGGCTGTGTCCATCAACCTTGGAAGTCCTCTGTTTTAGAGGAAAGATACCACCCATACATGGTTCTTCCTGCTGACTATCCTGCTTACTCAAGACCGAGTCCAGCTTCTGAGTGGGAATCAAACAAATACGAGTTTAACATTGTTCCATTCCATGATCTTGTATTTGAAATATCAATCAAACATCCCAGAAAAAAAATAACACATTAAGCCCATCATTACTTCTAATTGGTGTAGGATATCCAATGTGGTCTGTGGTACAGTTGAGCCCTGACCTACTTCCACCTTGGCCGAGCAGAGCGAGAGTTTTCGTACAAGTTGACCCAACTCTTTACACTGAACAGGTACTCTGCTCTCAGCAGGGTCTGACAGCTGCTGAATGAATGCCTGGACGACTCGGACTGCACCACGATGAGCTGCTGCCAACCTGTTCAATGCCCTGTACTGATGAAGAGAACGGTTATAGCAGGTCAGTCCCAGGAGAGGTCATCCTTATATAATTAATCGTCCTTATTGTGTCTCACTTACCTTATTGGTAGGCCTTACACTCTGAGAATGCAGCTTGTCTAAATCCTCCTGAATTTCTTTCACCTATTTTTATATATAAATTATTATTATTATTATTATTATTATTATTATTATCATCCTATAGAGACAGTCACAGATTTAGGACACCAAAAGTTTGGGTTTTTCACCGTGAAATCAGTTATATTCAAGTAGCATCTAGAGCATGATTTAAAGGAAATATTTTATTATTGCTCCATTAAAAATAGAAAATTTAATTTCCTCTAAGGGTACAAATGGAGCCATTGCACCCCATAAACATTAAGTTATTACAAATATATATTTTTTGCATTACGTATATATACTGACCTGCTGCTGGAAGCAATAGATAATCCGTGCAAAACGGGTGGCCTGCTCCTGCTTGCGGATTTCAATCCTGAGCTTCTCATCTGGTTCTACACTCTCTACTAATTGTCCTGGAGACAACGGGACATTCATGACTGTCTGCTTACATCCATACAGACACGACACAGTAAAAGTATTAGGAGATGTAACCATCAATTACCTTTATTCACGAGTTGTTCTACTCTATGGACATAAGCCTCCAGCTCTTTCTGTAATTTATGGATCTCTCTACTAAGCTGTGGCTCACTGCTGATGGATTTTGGTCCGGAGTCTCTGGTTGGAGGAGACTGACCTTGTCCAGCCTTTGCAGGTTGAAGGAGCTTTTGAGGAGTATGTACAAGCACCTGTGCCGGCCTCTTTGAACTTTCTGCTCTCCGCCTGCCTTCAGAGGAAACTACATTCTAGGTTTGGAGAGGAAACAACACAACATTACTGTCCATTACACGACCATTATATGCTGGTTTTAAAACCAAAAAAAAACAAAAAAAACAAGTTACCGGTACCTGTTGATCTGGACTCGGTGTCCTCACTCTTGTGTCTTGTGTCCTGTGTGAAAGACTATTCACGGATTGCTGATGTTTTCTGCGCAGGTCTTTTTTGGCTAATCGAACTGCAGTCTGTAGCTGATCCTCGGACAAGACGGAAAGGTGTAAGGAACCACTACAACTCTCAGCATTGTCCTGCCTCTCCTGATGAACCACAAGCTTCTCAATCACAATAGGACCTGGAGGACCTACTCGAGTTGCACGGTTCAGGGCATTGCATGGCAATGCAAGATTAAACAAAAGCTGTGAGAAAGTGGGGGACAGTTTCTTAATGAAATGCAGTCATTTATAAAGTAATGGAATAAGATGTACGTCATTAAATTACTGAGTTATTCCAATGTGTACACACAATTTAACTCGTGTAATATATTTTTTTATTTTTTGGTTCAGTGGCATAGTGGCTAGCACGTCTGCCTCACAGCAAGAAGGCCTGGGTTCGATTCTCATCCTGGGCATTTCTGTGTGTAGTTTGCATGTCCCCTCCTGCTTGTGTGGGGTTTCCTCTGGGTACTCCAGTTTCATCCCAGTCTAAAAACACGCACAGTAGGCTAATTGGCAGTTCCAAATCTCCCCTAGATGTGAATGCGTGTGTTGGCCCTGCGACCACCTGGTGAGGAGGGCATTGAAGAGGATGAAGAATGGAAAGGCAGTTGGTCCTGATGACATACCAGTGGAGGTATGGAAGTGTCTAGGAGAGGAAGCAGTAGATTTCCTGACAAGAACATTCAACAAGGTCTTTGAGAGTGAGAGGATGCCAGAGGAATGGAAAAGAAGTGTGATGGTGCCCATTTTTAAGAACAAGGGAGACGTGCAGAGTTGTGGCAACTACAGAGGGATAAAGTTGGTGAGCCATATGATGAAGTTATGGGAAAGAATAGTGGACGCTAGACGAAGGGCAGAGGTTAGCATTTGTGAACAACAGTTTGGTTTCATGCCAAGAAAGAGCACCACAAATGCAGTGTTTGCTTTGAGGATGTTAATAGAGAAGTACAGAGAAGATCAGAAGTAGCTGCATTCTGCCTTTGTGGATCTGGAGAAAGCATATTACAGGGTGCGGAGAGAGGAACCGTGGTGTTGCATGAGGAAGTCTGAAGTAGCAGAGAAGTATGTTAGAGTGGTGCAGGACATGTATGAGAGATGTAAGACAGTGGTGAGGTGTGCTGTAGGTGTTACAGAAGAGTTCAAGGTGGAGGTGGGACTGAATCAAGGGTCAGCTCTGAGCCCCTTCTTGTTTGCTATGGTGATGGACAGGCTGACAGACGAGGTTAGACAAGATTCCCCATGGACTATGATGTTTGCAGATGACATCGTGATCTGTAGTGAGAGCAGAGAACAAGTGCAGGAAAATCTAGAGAGGTGGAGGTATGTCCTGGAAAGGAGGGGAATGAAGATTAGCATCAGTAAGTCAGAATACATGTGTGTGAATGACAAGGACCCAACAGGAACAGTGAGGTTACAGGGAGCAGAGATAAGGAAGGTGGAGGATTTGAAGTACTTAGGCTCAACAATCCAGAGCAATGGAGAGTGTGGAAAAGAGGTGAAGAAGCGTGTGCAGGCAGGTTGGAATTGTTGGAGAAAAGTGTCCGGTGTAAAAATAATGAACTTTATCACAATATGCTAATGTTTTGAGAAGGACCTGTAGGTAGGAAAAAACGCATGTCTTCTATATAGATTTCAATCATGAGTGAAACAGGATCACTGCTGAATAATAATAATAATAATAATAATAATAATAATAATAATAACAGTATAAACAGAAACAATGTCTGTGTTACTAGCCAAAGAATATCTGATGGCTGCTGTTACTGATTTAGAAGAAAAGCACACAGTATCTGATGGACTACAGGTGGTAAAGCCCTGATGAAAAAGTCCGTGTGTTTTCTTTAAGAGGCCACTGACTGAAAAAAAGTTTCAAATACATGCTGTATGTCATAAATATATTACAAACTCCGTTTTCAAAGACTAATATGACTTCATATCCGCTTTACCTGTGTCTGATGTCCAGGGATCCGCTGTAAACTATCCTTTCTAACCCACTCGCCATTCTCCATGTCGTTGTTTAAATACCCAGGTGCTGACCCTGTTTGATAAGCTGTGGTCATCGCAATGAAGTCAGAAATCTAGTACCTGAAACTTTCAGTTATCAAAAAAAAAAAAAAATGTAGACAAACTGTGAGCTTGAAACACCGCCATGACAACATTCTTCTTCTTCTTGGATTGAATCCGGTTAGCAATGGAAGTGTCACAGTGCCATCTAGCGTTTAAGACCGTATATGCAACAGAGAATGCAAAAAGTCTGACCTGGACTTTAAGGGCCTATATCCATTACATATCTTCTGTCACTTATACTTTACAGCCTTCTGCAAAAGATTGCAATACTATTTCTCCTTAAATTATTAAATCATTCATTCCTTCGTTCGTGTAAGAACTCTCGGTCCTTGCAGAGCAGCAGGCCCAGAAGCAGGATCCCTAAGGCGGTTGGTTGTAGGCATGCACAGAGGAACTAGGAAATCCTAACTTCAATTTGAGTATGTCCCTCAGCTGTGAAAAAAAAGTCATGCATCATTCCGGTCCCAAAGAGATCACATCCTGAAGACCTGAACAATTTCAAATTGGTTGCCCTGACATCACAAGTAATGGAGACCACTACTGTGTATGTGTGTATATATATATATGTATACGAGAGATTTCCTTTCGGCCTTTCCCCCTTTTTTTTTTCATCAGGGGCCGCCACAGCAAATGATTCGCACGTTTGATTTGGCATAGGTTTTTACGTTAGATGCCCCTCCTGACAAAACCCTTTTAGCAAGGGACAGAAACACACTGACAGCTTTGCAGATATATCTAGTGCCTGAGTCGTAGCACGACCATTGGTGACCCACCATGAAGGATAACATCCTGGTTATCATCTTCATGGAGGTTTTCTTGGCAGGATTAGTGCAGTGGTTTGCCATTGCCATCTGCACAATGCGAACCTACGGGCAATTTAGAACGGCCAATTAACCTACTGTGCATGTCTTTTGATTGTGGGAGGAAACCCACGCAAGCACAGGGAGAACATACAAACTCCACACAGAAACACCCAGGCCAGGAATCGAACCCAGGCCTTCTTGCTGTGAGGCGGACATGCTAACCACTACGCCACTGTGCCGCCATATATATATATACATATATATATGCATGTATCAATCTGTCTTCATTCAAGTATTGGGTTTTCAGCTTAGCTTGATCAACACTGCAAGAGCGGGGTACATCCTGAACTGCTACCCAGACCCAATACATACATACAACCAATCACACACCCCTAAGGGAAATTTGGTACAGCCAATTAGCATGGAACTACTAATGAATATTAATCAAACATGCTCAATTTTTTAAAACAGCACTGCTATTTGTTTGTGCTGATTTGTGCCGTAAAAGTTTTCATTTGTGTTATTAAGGTGTTTGTTTGATTCGTGCTAAAATGCGTTTCTGGCCTGTGATGTCATCCACCGGACCACATACAAATCTCACTGTTTATGCTGGTTTGTACTGTTGAAATAATTGATTTTGCACTTATGATTCTAAAGTTATTTTTGCTTTTATTTCTTACTGTGACCATCAGCCACCACCACATTCAGTTCTCACCAAAGTGCTCTCAGTCGTTTGTGCTGGTTCGGGTTGTTGAAAGAAAAATTACATGCATGTGATACCACCCCTTTGCAATCTACTTGACATCATAACAGCAAAATCGATTTTTGTTTTATTTTTTTACTATGACCTCAGCAACAATCGCTAACCCTTCCCCCTCCCCCACAGGCGCACATAGCCAAATCTCACCAAAATGGTCTCAGTTATTTACGCAAAGTTTTTCTTTTTGACTTTCAAATCACTTTCCATTCTGTAAAATCTGCTTGGAGAATCTACAAGCTTTTCACAAAGCAATATACATTATACAATTAAATATATAGTGAAAGATAGACGGGCAGTGGTGGCCTTGTGATACAAGGCGCTGGATCGTTGATCCGAGGGTTGAGGGCTCGAGTCCCACTATCCACAAGGTTGTCACTGCCCCCCCCCCACCCCACCCCCAGTGGAGCTAACTGGGTTATCAAAGGCCGGCCATGTCTCTCACTGTCTATGGTGTGAGGCATGTAAAAGAACCATTGCTGACTTTCGTAAAGAGTAGCTGCATAACTGTCAGTGTGTTTCTGCCCCTTGCGAATGGGTTGTGTCAGGAAGGGCATCCGACATATAAAGAAAAAAAAAAAAAAAAAACCTATGCCAAATCAAGCATGCGAATCACATGATGTGCTGTGGCGACCCCTGAAAAAAGGGAAAAAGGAAAAGAAGAAGAATTTATGCATAGTATAAAATATTATTTCAAAGCACTGATCCTTGTGGAGAAAAAAAAGTCCCATTAAACATATTAGATTCTAAACAAACAGTCTGCTGTTGCTCTGATCGCATATTTCTGAAGGGTTCCTGTGTTATTCATAATAAAACTATAAAATAAATAATCTCAGTTCCACAGACTACATGAGGCGATGTTTACTGTCGTATCCTATGAGCAGATTTTCACCCTTTTGGTCAGTGTTCACTATAGAAGATGGAAGTAGTCTGAGGTTTCTTTTGTTAATATTTGATGGACTCTTTGGAGTAATGTACTTCAGCTTTATAGATGGTGTGTTGGCCCCTGTGTCTCACAGACGATGTACATTCTTCCAGGAAAGTGTATTACAAGCAGGAAAGGAGGAAACTTGTACAATGAGGACAAACATGTTTTGACAACATGCAAAGCAATGCAAAGCAAATTCAGTTATTGACTGCATGAGGTCGTACAGCATGTACACACTCCTGTCATCCCCTGGGACAAAAAGTCTACCACCACCTACCTTAAACCTTATCGCAAACGGAGTCCCAAGAAAAAGAGGCAATGTCACATAAGAGGGACAAACTTGTGAAGACAGAGGTGAACTACAGAATGCAAAGCCTTCATACTTGGCATGCAATTCTATTCTATGCTTTTCCAGAGCTCTTATAAAATATTGAATACCCATAATTCAGCAATTATTCAGTGGGTGTGTTTTTACATTTTATACATTTATACAAGGAATGTTGAAGAATGTATCACTGTGATGTTCGTGTCATAACCTGTATAGAAAATGTCATCATCATCATTTTCTGTAACCGCTTCATCCTAATTAGGGTCGCAGGGAGGCTGGTGCCCATCCCAGCCAACTCAGGGCGAGGGCAGAGTACACCCTGGACAGCTCGCCAGGCCATCACAGGGCGGAAACACACTGACGGCTTTGCAGCCTACTCTTGTCGAAAGTCAGCAATGGTTCTTTTACATGCCTCACACCATAGACAGTGAGAGACATGGCCGGCCTTTGATAACCCAGTTAGCTCCACTGGGAGGACAGTGACAACCTTGTGGAGAGTGGGACTCGAACCCCCAACCTTTGGATCAGCGATCCGGCACCTTATACCACTAGACCACCACTGCCCCTATAGAAAATGTATATGAAGTAATTTTTATTACATATTTAGACCAAATTAATCGTTTTTTCCAGGTCCTGTCGTTGACAATCAACACACTTCAGTTTCAGATTTATTAGTTTGTTCATTTTATGAACCACTTAATCCTAATTAGGATGTCATAGGAAGGCTCGCATCCATCTCAGCCGACTCTGGGCAAGAGCAGAGCACAACCCAGACAGCTCACCAGGCCATCGCAGGGCAGGAACACGCTGATGGCTATGCAGCCTGTGCTTGACGAAAGTCAACAATGGTCCTTTTACATGTTCATCATCATTTTCTGTAACCGCTTCATCCTAATTAGGGTCGCGGGGAGGCTGGTGCCCATCCCAGCCAACTCAGGGCGAAGGCAGAGTACACCCTGGACAGCTCGCCAGGCCATCGCAGGGCGGAAACACACTGACGGCTTTGCAGCCTACTCTTGTCGAAAGTCAGCAATGGTTCTTTTACAGCCTCACACCATAGACAGTGAGAGACGTGGCCGGCCTTTGATAACCCAGTTAGCTCCACTGGGAGGACAGTGACAACCTTGTGGAGAGTGGGACTCGAACCCCCAACCTTTGGATCAGCGATCCGGCACCTTATACCACTAGACCACCACTGCCCCTCTTTTACATGTCTTTCATCATAAACAGTGAGAGACATGCCTGGACTTAACCATCAACATAAAGTACAGTACAGGTCATGTCCCACTTACAATCTCATTTGGTTCTGACCAATAGGTCATAAGACGGTTTGGGTGTAAGTCGGGTCTGCACATGTATTGCTACTGGTATACACGTATATGTACTGTACCTTTCTACAAGTTCGTGTCAAAATTTTGTTTGCAATCTTTCTTTAGACATTAATATATGGAGGAGGAGGACTAGTACATGTATTTTCAACCCAATGTGTCTCTTTATAAAGGACGTGGGTAATCAGTTCATGGGTCAAAGAATCAACAGTTGACTCCAGAGCATCGGAGTCATTATTCAGCTCAGACGATGGAAAGAGGAAGAGTACAAGACGTGTGTGTGTGTGTGTGTGTGTGTGTGTGAATGGTTGTTTCTCACCCTGCAATGGCCTGGTGAACTGTTCAGGATGTACCCCACCCTCACCTAGAGTTTTACTTGAGAGGGTTGAAAGCCCCCTATGGACTCTATTTTCTCAGGCAAACATCCACTTACACTCAAATTCACATCCAGGGTCAATCTGGAACCAATTAGCCTAATGTGTATGCAAACTCCATACCGAAATGTCCTTGCCGTCCAGCAGACTTGAATCCAGGACCTTTTTGCTGTGAGACAAGAGCTGTTAGTATTATTTCATCATGGTCTGTTAGCCTAGTGGCTCATCAAAGCCAGTACTTATCCTGGTTTTTGTAGCATGAAACAACTGATAGCTCCATTTCCTCCTGGATGGGACACTAATCCATCACAGGTGACTTTCACAGTATTTTTTTTACTGGTACCCATTCATACTGCTGAGTGGACTTGTCATTAAGACCTTGCTCAGGGGTTTTTGCACATTGGGGATTGTAACGGGAATTTAAATCCATGACCCCTCTATGATGAGTCCAGCACCCTAACCACGGCTCCACTGGCCCCAGACATTGAGAGCTGGTCATTAAAATCAGTCATATTCAGAGATGAAAATGTTGAGGTTCTCTTTGGGAGTAACGAGGATGGATAGGATCAGAAACGAGTACATCAGAGGGACAGCACATGTTAGATGTTTTGGAGACAAAGTCAGAGAGACTAGATTGAGATGGTTTGGACATGTACAGAGTAGGGATAGTGAGTATATTTATTGGTAGTAGGATGCTGAGGTTGGAACTACCAGGCAGATGGCCCAGAGGAAGACCAAAGAGAAGATTTATGGATGTGGTGAAGGAGGACATGAAGGTCGTTGGAGTAAGAGTAGAAGATGCAGAGGATAGGGAGAGATGGAGGCAGATCATTTGCTGTGGCGACCCCTGAAGGGAACAGCCGAAAGAAAAATAAGAAGATTAAAATCAGTCATATTCAACAGTATATAGTAACTAGAATGAACTAAGGTAGTGTTTAATTCCTTGCATTAAAAATGCATGCATGTTCCCCTTCTTTGTCGCGATCATATCTGCACAAGCCATTTCGACCTGTACGCCTGTAAAGTTGAGCTCAAGCACCAAGTGGTGACATAGTGGCATAGTTGTTTGCATGTTTGTCTCACAATTAGAAGTTTGAGTCTCAAGCTCGATGAGGGCTATGTGGAGTTGCATTCTTCCCATGCTTGCGTGGGTTTCCTCCAGACACTGTGGTTTCCACTTTCCAAAGACATGCACATTAAGCTATCTGGCTGTTCTGAATTGCCCCTAGATGTGAGTGTGAATACTGTAGTTGGGTGTGTGCGTGTTGCCCTGTGATGGATGGACTGGTGAGCTGTTCAAGGTGTACCCAGCCTTCACCCAGTCTGAGCTGAGACACCCCCTAATCTTAATCCTAGTATGGAGTAAATGATTCAGCAAATGCATTTTTTTTCCTTCAGGCCGTTCCCTTCTTCTCAGGGGTCGCCACAGCCAATCTGTGATTCGCATGTTTGATTTGGCATAGGTTTTCACATCGGATGCCCTTCCTGACACAACCCTTATCAAGGGGCAGAAACACACTGATGGCTATGCAGCTACTCTTGTCGAAAGTCAGCAATGGTTCTTTTACATGAACCTCTCACCATAGACAGTGAGAGACATGGCCGGCCTTTGATAACCCAAATGAATGAATGAATAAATCTCACCTTAAGGCAATGACATCACAATAATAATAAGGGATATTTCAAAATAGAAAAATATACAGTACATTGAAGCATTTTGTGTAACCACGGTGGAAATGTGTACAGTATTTATTTTAATTTTTTAATCACAGTTATATTCACCTTGTCCAAAAGAATCAAAAACACACTATTGGGTAAGATGTTTGCAACAGAAATACAGCATTTTGGATATAAGGTAGACTATTACTTTTACATGTACATTCCATTTTATGAAAATAAACAAAATTACGTAAACAACTACGAAAAGTAACACTGCCACCTCATAGCATTGGTGTCATTACTGTAGTTTGAAACCCAGCCTGGGGTATTGTGTGTGTGTAACATCAATTTCTTCAGACTGCATATGTGTGTAGGTTGTGAATCCACCCTGAGCAGGATAAAGAGGTTACTGCTGTTGAATGAATGAATAAAATAATTAAACATTAAATTTTTATTCAGTATGATCATTTAATAAAACAAGTATTTTATTAATTACAGGTTTTAACGATAGGAGGATAGAGAGAGAGAGTGGAAAAAAACAAAAAAAAAAACAGACCTGATATAGAAATCAGATAGTGAGACATCAGGAGTAGGATATAGTGGAGGAGGTTCAATAGATGTAAAGTGAAAGAGAAGAGAAATCTAATAGCCCCCAGTGTTCTTTATGTGACATTCCAGTAGCCAAAGCAGATTAAAAAAAAAATTTAAATCATGTGGGTTTCTGAGTATTCTTCTTTTTGCACATCCCAAGATCTGTACAGATTTCTACATTTACCTTACAATCACCTTTGTATGTATTGCCTTTATGACAAACAGAAAACATAGTGTTACATTTAATACTCTACATATCAAAATGTCCTTATTTGGGCTGTGCTATGATGGACAGACAGATAGACAGACAGACAGATAGACAGATAGATAGAATAACTATGACAAACAGAATAAAACAGTGTTACATTTAATACTCTACATATCAAAATATCCTTATTTGGGATGTGCTAAGATGGACAGACAGACAGACAGACAGATAGAGAGATAGACGGACGGACAGACAGAATAACTATGACAAACAAACAGACAGATAGACAGACAGACAGACGGCAGACAGACAGACAGATAGAAGATAGACAGACAGATCGATAGATAGAGAGAATAACTATGACAAACAGAATAAAAGAGTGTTACATTTAATACTCTACATATCAAAATGTCCTTATTTGGGCTGTGCTATGATGGACAGACAGACAGACAGACCGACAGACAGACAGGCAGACAGACAGACAGACAGGCAGACAGACAGACAGAATAACTAAAACATGAGTCACATAATATTCTTCTCATGTTGAACAGTAAAAACAACGCAGCAAGAAAATAATAAAAGATATATAAAATAATAAAAGATATATAAAATAATAAAATATATATAAAATAATAAAAGATATATAAAATAATAAAAGATATATAAAGGTCGGCAGTGATTTTGCGCGAAAGTTCAAACCTCCCAAAGGCTGAATGCGATCTGAGTCTCATGGATGCAGTAAAAGAAGTTGTCCGGTGTGGGTCTTTCCCAACAGCTGTTTGGGTTCATCCACAGTCCTGCCTCTGGTTTGGTGTTACAGTGGAATTGGACTTCGGACTCCAGAAGAAAACGTAATAAATAACCAAGAAGAAGGCAACGATGGAAACGCAGAAGAGGTAAGCGATGCCCATTGCAACCTTAACCCAAACCTTGGTGCTTGACTTGGCCTGATTGATCCACTGATCAGCCGGATAACTCGGTCTCCTTGATGCGCTCCCGCTTTGCCCCGCCCTCATCGTGGAATAACAGAGAGAGCGCTCCCGGGGTAAATCCGCCCAAAGATACAATGTGGGATCTGAGACGGCCTGCTCAGAAATCTGTGGAGTTTGAGTTTGGACTCTGATCACTTGCAGCTCTCTCCAGCATCACTCAAACGATCACTCATGTGTGCGCTGGAGAGAACAAGAAGCTCAACTCCCGGTTGTGGGCGTGGTTAGGGGCGGGACTTGTGGTTCCAAATCAGGTTTAGAAATCAAGTTTCAGAGCCGGGGGGGGCAGGGGCAGTGGTGGGCTGGTGCTGGATCACTGATCCGAAGCTTGGGGGTTCAAGTGCCACTCTCAACAGGTTGTTACTACTGTCCCTCCCCAGTGCAGCTCACTGGGTTATCAAAGGCCGACCATTCCTCTCAGCGTCTATGGCGAGAGGTTCCTGTAGAAGAACCATTGCTGACTTTCGTCAAGAGTAGCTATAGCCGTTAGCGAGGTGCTTCTCAATTATTTTCTGTGACACCCCTACAGGAAGAAAAAAAAAAAAACACCCCCGTGCGCGACTACAGTGTTTACACCACTTCATATCGTTTGCTAGATGCTTTTCCCTACACCACAATAAGGAACACAAAGAGTGACACTGCCACCTACTGTAGAGGATTCGCAATTGCACTTAATTCTAGTACAGTATGGCAAAAAAGCATGTTCCTCAGGGTCACATGCACACACCCCACCACCACCGGCATCACACTAGGTCCCTCAAGGGGGGGGGGCACGCCCCACTATTTGAGAAGTATTGCATTAGCGGCAAGTTGTACAGGATGTACTTTACTCTCGCGCCTTAGTCCATCATGGCTAACACAGACGCAGCCAACCATCCCCAAACACAGGGCAGTTTGGAACCGCTTGTTAGCCTAACGTGGATATCTTTGGACTCTGAGAGAAGGCCAGAGTACCCAGAGTATCCACACAGAAACGCCCTCGCCAAACCCAGGACCTTGTCGTTGTAAGGCAGACATGCTCGCCATCACCTCAGGACAACACAGATAATGAAATACAAAACAGTAACCAATATTAGAGAAGTAGCTTCCTCAAGTGGGTGAATACGCAGGAATTCAAGGTACCTCTGCCATGCAGCAGGGATACTGTAGCAAATAAACCCTTTGGGTACTGGTTTTAATTATCCAATTAAATTTGGCTTTAAATACCCAATATTGTCTTACAATTTCTAAATCCTTATATGATTTCCCATTAGTGTTGCATGTAAAAATAGCGGCTTATATGTCAGTACTAATTTCAAAGTCATTCAAAAATCTTGACGATGACTTTTCAAAGTCACTCAATTGGGCGTTTGTGTATTTATGTCAGGCTGCTGTGTTTTTCTGTACTATGCAGATGCTGCACGCTACATTACACTATACTGTATAGATTTTCACAACAGCCAATCAAATTTACCATAAAATTCTCTAGTCTTTATAACTGGAAATATTTATACGGTTGATTCTAACCCATCTCCAGCCTTTTGTTATGCTATGTAGGGAAAGCCACATTTCTTGAGCACAACGTCATGAACCTGTGTCGCGGCTCCTCGCAGCACATCAGTTAAAAGTATGTCCATGATGTTATCTCACTTGATTGCAAAGATGCAAGTAATCTCAGTATTACATGGGAGACGTTAATCTGCAAACCTTTGTGACCCCAACCTATGACCAAGAAGGTACAAAACCAAATAATTTCTGAGACTCGGCTATGTTTAGGATTGTCTTCACAGAAAAACTGACTAACAGTCTCACAAATGTCGGTCATTACAATACTTTCTCCGAAACTCCATTCAGGTAAAGCTAACAAAATGCTGCAGTAAAATATATGATGGAATTAGCATAAAATTTGAAAAATTGCTGCATCGATCAGCATGGGAAGAGATGAAACATTAAAAAAAATAAAACTTGGACACCATCAACTGCCACAACAATTGTGATTATTGATAAGTTATTCAGGATGAACATTCCCATGCATAAAACAACCAGCTAAGATGAATAAACATTCATTTTATACTTTTTTTTATTTAAGGGACAATGTACAGGAACATTAAGCTCATAGAGACAGAGATGTACTGTACCAGATTATAGCTTAATAGCTAGTTTCCATCTGTAGTCCCTAATTTAGAACGGCCAATTAACCTCCAGTGCATGTCTTTGGATTGCGGGAGGAAACCGGAGCACCCGGAGGAAACCCACACAAGCACGGGGAGAACATGCAAACTCCACACAGAAACGCCCAGGCCGGGAATCGAACCCGGGCCTTCTTGCTGTGAGGCGGACGTGCTAACCACTACGCCACCGTGCATCCGTTATCTGTTTCACCGTCAATCCGTTAACCATTATCTGGGAGCAGATTAATTGGTAAAGCAGAATCTTAACAGCATTTAAAAAAAACATTACTGGAGAGCAGAACATTTAAAGCAACAATGTACATTTATTTGAAAGGAAGAAATCCTTTACATACACACACAAAAAAAAGGCATGAACGTCCTTAAAATAACGAAACTAGTATAACTGCGTTTCACTGAAGTCAACCTACTAACACATTCATACTACCACACTGCTGAAACATCAACAGAGCTTAGATCTAATCATAAAGAAACCATAAGGGGGTGGGGTTTCCAAATATAACAAATATACAATACAATCAGAATTTATGACTTTTGTTGCTCCTTGAGCACTTATGTTTAAGATGAGGGTTTTCAATGCAAACAGTGAACGATGATACATGAAGTATCTGAATGTACAGCATTTAAAAAAAAAAAAAAAAAAAAACCTTAAAATTGTAATCCATATACAATTCTGTTTGCTAAAAAGTAAACTCCTGTGCTACTAATACATCCTCAAATGAGCCTCCCTACCTGTTTTCGTACCAGGAAAAATTCCGAGACAAAAATGAGCGCATAAAAATAAACAAAAATGAACTCGACTGAGGTACACATTCTTTGTTCCCTCATATGTTCATTGTTTATCTAACAGACCCAAAGTCATCTACAAAACACCGACTAAGAAACATCTTTGGTCATAATACATAAACAGAGTTTGGGTCACAAATTATATATGCGAGTACATCTAGCACCTCATTTTTCAGGCAACTTACAATCTTAAACAGTATTTATTGAAAGGAAACAAAAAAATTTACAAACAGCTTTAACGATCCTAATGCCCCTTTCCATTGTTTGCATAGGTAGCACACAAACTAAAGCATGCATTTGATTGACAAGTCATTGAGAACTAAAGCAGCATGAAGCGAAAATAGCACTCCCTCCATACCATTTCTGATATAATGTTGATTTTCCACAAATATGTCTTGTGATTAGGATACGGCTTAACGTCTGACCAAATTTCACAAAAAATAGCCACTGTTCTGAAGTTAGGTTTATTTTTGCCTTGCATATAATGAAGTTCATCCTCTTAATAGTGTGAAATTATTTTCAGAGCCAGTCCTAGACAAATTCCAGTCGTAGATTTTGAACCGCATGTAGCACTGAAATAGTTTGCGTGCTGAGAGAATACTTTTATATGAAAACATATTATGAATTATTTGGAGGTGGGGATAATTCACCATCGGGTCTACTACCATCCTTCTTATTTTGAGGCGATTGTTATGTCGGCTCTCTCTTCTCGACACTCGTCCTATGGTTTCTCCTCCATTGCAAGAGCATTAGTGCTGGAATTACAGCAGTTACACTTTACCCTAGAGACAGAAAAACATGAACAGGGCAATGAAGTCATTGAAGTGCTTTCAGAAATGCAAACATTTCCACTTCACAACTAAATGCAAATACAGTACAGTAATTCAATCAAAATATAAACATGAAAATAGTACACTGTACTATATTCTTACATTTTGGAAAAGAAAACTATAGTTTCGTTCTCAGGAAAAACTTATATCTTTTATGCCAGACCTGATTTAAAAACTCTGTCTGTCTTCCTTTCGGCTTTTCCCCTTTTACTCGGGAGTCGCCACAGCGAATCATCTGATTTGCACGTTTTGATTTGGCAGAGGTTTTTACGTCGGATGCCCTTCCTGTCACAACCCTTTTTTAGCAAGGGACAGAAACACGCTGACGACTTTGCAGCTACTCTTTACGAAAGTCAGCAATGGTTCTTTTACATGCCTCACACCATAGACAGTGAGAGACATGGCCCGCCTTTGATAACCCAGTTAGCCGCACTGGGGGGGGGACAGTGACAATCTTGTGGAGAGTGGGATTCGAACCCCCAACCTTTGGATCAGCGATCCAGCGCCCTATACCACTAGACCACCACTGCCCCGTACCAGATTTAAAAACTCTAATATCCTAAATTATACAATTCACACTGAAAGATGTTCCTTGTGTTTTTAGGAAAACAAAATATTCTACAATAACTTTTGGATTCAGTGTTGGCGATATACTGTACATGTAATGTATTTTTGGTTCGAAACCCTAGAGCAGGGGTGGGCAATCTTATCCGCAAAGGGTCGATGTGGGTGCAGGTTTGGTGTGGGGCCATCTTGGTGGGATCACATTACTGTTTAAGACTTAAAGCAAGATGATCTCACCAAGATGGCTCCACTTCAGAAATGAAACGGTAATGTCCAATCCAGGTTTGTTTGTTTTTTTCTTTTCTTTTGATGATCAGTGATTGGTGGAAACAGGTGGAAGGTGTGGCTATTGTTCGGTTGAAGTGAAAACCTGCACCCACACCGACACTTTGCGGATAAGATTGCCCACCCCTGCACTTGAGGCTTGCCCGCTTAAACTACATTACATTATTCAGAATTTATTCCTTTACCTCGTCACTTTTGTGACTTGATACCGAATTATTCTCAGAATAAAGAACACACTGAAATTATGACTCCATAATAAGTGCAATAAATGTAAAACGTATCCATCAGTTATTCTGTTTTCTCAAGCTTTCCATTACCACCCATCAGCCTGAGAATCCAATATCCCAGTTTCCACATAAAGGCTTTTAAGCAATAATTAGAGGTTTCCTGCAATTTCCTTCCCTCTTAAACAGGCTTAATGCGTGACAGTAATTAGATATGGGGGAGAAATAAGAATGTATTATACTGATCAGTTTGTTGACACAATGCCAACAGCCTTCACATGCTCATTATCAGACGACAAGGAGAAGGTATTCACTTTATATACACAAGTTCAAATTTTAATTAGGTTCTTTCAGTCTTTTACAGATGTGGATGTGTTTTACATGAATTACGTCTGATTTCATAAACATCTGAAGCATCATGACGTCAGCCTCGTCTTAATTTCATGCAGAAGAAAAGCAAATTGAGTTACACTGTATACAGCAGGACATGATGCAGGTTATTTCAGGACAGGGTTGAGACTCTTTACGAGAAGCAACATTCATTTCCAAAGATTGCAGGACTAATTTCCGACACACAGATCAACGATTATACTGAATTTTGCTAATGGAGGTTCATCATCAATAACCCTGTGAGGACTAGGAGTTAATCCAGAACTGGACTTAATTATTAACTTTAGAAATATCCCACCAAAGTCATTCTATTGGGCAATACAATTAAAAAATAAAAAGGAAAATGGAAAGGAAACACATACTTGCATAACGATAAGCAGCACAGCATTTATTCTGCTTTTTTTCTTCAAATCTTTACAAATTCAAAGCGTCTACAAAAATTACAGCCATAAATAAAAAAAGCTATCAGTTGAGCAACCCGAAAACTGCCTGAACAGACGACTGGTTCAGCCGAGCCTGGCGTACAAATGTATTCTCCTGAGCTCACGGTCCACTTTTTAGCTTTACGAGTTTGTCTACTCGCATTTGGCCTTGCAAGCCGATCATACTCGTCTTTATGACGGGATTCAGAGTGTCGGTGCACATAGTATTCTTTGAATACCGCCACTATGTCTTGACAGATGATACAAACAACCTTTTCTTTGCATTAAACAAAAAAAATAATTGTTCGTCCACTGCAGGTTAAATACTCTGCATTCTGAATCAATTTTTCTCTTCCGTAACCTTTTCACCATTATGCCATTCTGTATGACAGGGTAGAGTCTAGGATTTTTGTTTCGGGAGGGAGGGTTCAGATAGGGGCACAGACGGCAGAAGAGTGGAATAGGGGGTTATATTCTAGGTGTGTATTAGTCTTGATCGTGCAGCCAGACTATAAAAAAAATAATCATAATGCATCTCTGGTATTATTCAGGGGGCCGGGCCAAATGTGGAGGTGGGCTGTATCCGGCCCGCAGTTTGGGGACCACTGATGAAAAGTATACAATTATGCATTGATGACGCATTTGGAATTTATTCCACTGATGTGAATGCAGATTAAGAAACAATAAAAACTAGAAGAAAAAAAAAAAAAAAAAGATTTAGTTCTACTAATTTAGTATACAACTGATGGCGGATATCTGGCATGAAACTGAATTGTCTCAGCTAAATCCCGTCTGACAACCTAGCAGCTCAGGCACAGCAAGTAGTTTATCCCATCACACGTTAATGACCCCATGAAATTGAATGAGATGCAGCAGGAAGGGGATTACAGGATCAGATCTTCTGAACTAGAGTCCTTCAAAATGCTTTACAATACAGATCACTCATTTAATGTCATTGCTCAAGAGGACATGCATGATAACATGTCCGTACATAATCCAGAGGAAAACAAAAGAGGTGCATGGAAAAAATAAAGGTCTGGAAAACAGTGAGTGGAGAGGTTAGAGGAGCACTTATAGAGACTGACTGCCAGTATGAAGCTGCAGACAAGAACACACAAATCCCAGAGCAAGAGAGGATAGTGACAGATGACAGAGGAGCAGAAAGGGACATTCACATTTATCACGAGAGACATGCATAGCAGTAAATGCCGTTTCTCAAGACAGACAGACAGAGGAATAGAAAAAGAGGTGAGTGAAAGGACAGGTGGTGACAGAACGGGTGAAAAATGGAGACAAGGCAGAGCATCGGCACATGTTCAGATGTCAGAAGAGGTGAGACAGAGAGACACAATTTTAACTTGTGTAATAAGAATGGCACCTGAACATGGTTGATCCGTGGATTCGGCTGGAGCTACAGTCTCACTGCAAGATTGTGTCAAATCCTGCTCTACAACAGGGACTGCATTCTTCTCTGATGGAACAGATGACCGGGACACAGGATTAATAAAAAAATAAACCTGATGACTTTTTTTGATTAATTGAAATAACTGAAGAAACTTTTTTTTTTTCTGTTTACCCTCCTGTGTGGTTGAGTCCTCTGCAGACTCCGTAGGTTTATTACTGATTGACGTGGAATCAACATGGGGTGAGGATGCCAATTCTTCCTGCACTGTGGGAGCAGTTGCCTCCGCTACTAAAGACAAAGAAAGTCGACATTTTATATACTTGTAATCAAAAGCGTAATAAAAAAAAAAAAATTAGATTTAAAAAAAAATAATAATAATGTCAAACTCATGTGCTGCTAAAAATTTTCAGATTTAATTTGGCTAGGCTAAAAAAAATGATTTGTGGCAATAACATGATAAAGATTCACTTGGGGGGGGGGACCACACACACACACACACACAGGTCCTTCTCAAAAAATTAGCATATTGTGATAAGGTTCATTATTTTCTGTAATGTACTGATAAAAATTAAAACGTTCATATATTTTAGATTCATTGCACACCAAGTGAAATATTTCAGGTCTTTTAACTGGTGAAATTGACCAATCACAAGGCGCGGTTGATACTGATTTCGCTTTGGTCACTTTTTAGTACGTTGGATGATAGGAGACACATTGATTATACAGATATTTTTTCCCCCACATTTTTTCAAGACAACCGGCTGGTGTGTGTATGTAAATATATATATATATATATATATATATATAAATATGTGTATATATAAATATGTGTGTGTGTGTATATATATATATATATATATATATATATATATATATAAATATGTGTATATATAAATATGTGTGTGTGTGTATATATATATATAACAAAAGGACAGGACAAAGACTTTCTATTGAAACTCCATTTATCACTACAGATCTGTTTCGAAGGGTGGTGAAACCATCCTCTCTCTTCAGGTGATTATAGAAGAATAATGATTCTATAATCACCTGAAGAGAGAGGATGGTTTCACCACCCCTCGAAACAGATCTGTAGTGATAAATGGAGTTTCAATAGAAAGTCTTTGTCCTGTCCTTTTGTTATTTGCTCTACCAAAAAGTATTGAGTACTCTCCTACGGAAGGATCTACTCAGAAAATCCTATATATGTGTATGTGTATATATATATATATATATATATATATATATACAGATATATATTTACACACACACACATATATATATATAAATATATACACACATATATACATATTTTTATATATATACATATATATATATTTTTTTTTTCATCTGTGAATGCTCAGTCGGGATTTTTATGTACAATTTCGGCACAACCGGCCGTGTTACCGGCAACAAACAGTTTTTAAGGTTGGCCTTTCAATGTTTATTTATTTTTCAGTCATTCATATTTATCATTTGAAAAGGTACCAAAAATCCTATTCGCAGGAAATTCACAGCTCCTCGACTTCATCTTAACTGAAAATCCTCTTGCCATTGTTTACTTTTATTCTTGGATCCTTGATAACTGTAACTATCAGATTGCTTTCCCTTCCACAACGCTGGCATTACAACAGCATTAACAGAGTGTTTCGTGTACATTAGACACACATCAGGGGAAATTGCAATACATCATATTCAGGGTGTAAATAATAGATGAGGGATGAAAGCTTGTGTCCATCACTGCTTATTTTGATGCTGTATAACACATTCAAGCATCACAAACAGAATTGTTCGTCAGTAATTCTGTATGCTAATATCTGAACTTTCTACATAACTTTGATGAATACAGGCCAATACTCTGTATTGGTAGCCACACTAATGATAAGCAATAACATTGTGACCACTGACAGGTGAAATGAATATGATTGTTAGGTTACAGTAGCGTTTGCCAAAGAGTAGGACATGTTAATCAGCAAACGAACAGTGAGTTTTTGAAGGTGATGTGTTGGAAGTAGGAAAAAGGAGCATGACCAAGAGAACTGAGTGACTTGGACAAGGTCCACATGGTAACGACTAAATTACTTGGTTTCAAGTGATCCAAGAAGGGACAACTACTGAACAGGAAGCATGTCATGCGAAGGTACGAATGCATGGGGATAGTGAAGGCTAGTACAGTACATCTGATGTGAATACACAGAAGACCTACTGTAGCACAAACTATCAAAACCGTTAATGTTGGACATGATGCTGCGAAGCCGCAGTCAGGTGGTGTTAATGTTAATCTTCTAGGTGTAAAATTAAACAAGAAAAAAAGGCTGCCAAAATCAAAACTAAATGAAAATTAGTGATTTTTAAAAATTATTAATAACAGACATAAAAACCTTCATATGAATAACAAACGTGAAACCTAAAAAAAAAACAAAAAAAAAAACAGAGGCTTATACACCACTGTTCCGACAGAATAAAAAACACATTGTACCTCAAGTAGGCAGAAAAACATTTGCCATGCAATACTTCAACCATTACGTAGAACATGAACATGTTAAACGAATAATGTAACCAATTTAACGGGAAATACAAATGAACGCGGAAATTGGAGAGCGAAAAGAAAACTCAGTCTTAACCTTTCCTGCTTTTTTCGACCGACCGTAGCTGGGAAACACGAGAGATTTATTTATTAATCTCCTCCAGGGCTGAAGCTGATCCAGCCCTTAAATGAGCCATGTTACTCTAGAACACCGGCTTCAGACACCAGCCTTGAATCTCTATCAATAGAGATAGCTACTGGGGGGGCCACCTTTGGGCAGCGACTAAATCTGTATATCATGACTACGCAAACCCAAGCTCTCTGAAATTTAAGAAGCCTCTCAATGTTGAATTCTTGATGGCTGCATTACAAAAATGACAGAACATCACATCTTGATTGAATTCTATAAATTCTAAGTGGCAAAAAACTTGGATTGTCATGTGTTTAATATCAACTCAGATGTTGCGATCAGTTTAAACTTCAAAGAAATCAGTAAAATGTAACTGGCCACATCTATGTTCTGCTAAAACAAACAATAGTGATGGGCTCCTACCAAGCAGGGTGTCATGCTGTTTCTCATCCTGCTTAGGTGAGTCCTTGGTATCCTTTGTGCAGGTGTTCTCCTCCTCCTCCTTCCTCTCCTCCTCCTCTCTGCTCTTGTTCTGAGATGGACTGCTTTCATTACTGCTGGGCTGCAAGGGACTCTCACCCAAGCTGCTTTTAGGAGACTGCATCTCCATCTCCTCTCCCCAGTCTGTCACAGGCTGGTGGCCCTCTAGAGGGGAAAAGGGACTGATGGGCTTTGTGCCCTCTGGGGTACTGAGAGATTCTTGTGGCGAAGAAGGGATTCGCACTTTGGGTCTGGTCGTCCTTTGTTCCTTGGGACTTGGAGTAGATGGTGCAGGAGAGCTCTGAATCTTCTCTCCTTGTTTTGACTCTTTTTGAGAAACTCCTTTATCCGTAGTCTCTTCCACCTCCTTTTCCTCCTCATCTCCATCACTGGCATCCTCCCACTCATCATCTTCATCTTCAGCAGCTGATTTCTCTACAGCAACCACAATCTGCTTCTAGCCAGGACAAGAAGAGGAAATTCTAGTCATTAAAGGGTACCTGTATGGAAAGCGCTCATATACCTAATTTGATGTATTGTGTATAGCTAGTGACAATACACCGAAAAGGCGTTTATTATATTCTCTCACAAATCAGCTTTAAGCGATTTAAGGACTTCACTAACGTCAAGCTTCAGAGCACAGGAATTTTAAAATGGCGCATTTGCCGTGACGTCATATCGTTGTCATAGCCTCAATCGGAACCGCGAGATTGCAATGTAATCGTAAGGCTATTATATACAACACAAGCTCATGGAAACTTGGAAAAAAACAGACATTATAGTAGGTTTTTTTTTTTTTTTAAACCATGGACGAAGACAATTTCGTAGAAGAATTAGAAGGTTATTTATATGAACCACTGAAGAAAGACGATCCACATTTAGTGAAATCAGACCAGGAAAGTGACGACTCCGAGGACGATATTGGAGAGTCGGCAGAAGCTCTTACACAGGAAAATCGTAGCAAACCACCAGCAAATATTTGGTGCTCTTGTGGAAAATGCGTGCGTCAAAAAAACCGATGAGGAGTGCTCTTGTTGTAAAGAACATGAATTGCTTGAGGAAAATATACTGACATTCTGCAATTGGCTATATACAACTGACAACGATGTAACATCACAATGACCTTTGAAAAGAACCCAACATGTCCGTGCGCTCAGCCTTTGTGAGCGAGGAATGTCATATAGAAGAAAAGGAAATGTGTACTTATAAATAAACTACCGACATCACGCGATGTTTAAAAGTTAATAATAAATTATAGTGGATATTTTTTGAATGCTGTAAAATTTGGGTACAGGTCCCCTTTAATTTTACTCTCCATCTGACAGATGTCTTACAAAGACGGAAGCAGGATAGACTCACCTTCTGTAATGGACTTTTTGGCTTATCCTCTTCTTTTGTCTTCTCTTGTTCCTGTTCCTCCTTTTTTCCTTTTTCCTCCGTTTCCCACCGGTTATCATGCATGCTTGTTAATAGTAATCAGAAAGGAAATCAGAATTAAATTGCAATGTTGAATTCTCTTACATTTGTTTAATAACATTTAAATAATGCGTTAAAACAGGGATCAGGACAGGGAACATGTTCATCACATGTACACTAAAAGTGACTTATGGGTTGTAACAGTCATGTACAATAGGGCCTTGCCTATTTGCGGTTTTGCACTCACGCAGGTGCATATTCGCAGACTGCCGAGTAACTGTCATGTGATTCAAATTCAGCCAATGGCTGTCCTCCTACCTGCTGATTGGTTGAGACGACGTATATGCCCCTTTTTCCTCATTCGCGCACAGGTTGTCAATGAGCATTTTTTTAGTGTGTTTTAATTACCAGTTAAGCTCTATGATGCCACTCAAACCCCGGCTAAGCGCCAGAAAAAGGTAATGGCGTTGGATGTCTCTTCTGAAGAAATAAGACTTTCTCCTGAAGAAATTATAGTTGTCTGAAGAGGAATAATCATCTAAACTGTTGGAAAACACTCTAGTATTAAAGTCTTTTTCAATTATTATTCAAGTAAAGTACCCAAGTTAATGTTTAGAATGTTTGTGTGTGATTTTACTGTGGTGTAGCATGCTTATCATTTTGTTTTGTTTATCCAATTTATTACATTTCATGTTCTTTTTGTTATGATCTGTGTTTTTGGGAGACTTTGATTTTGGCAGCTGTGCCTCTAACTAACGGTTTTCTCTCCGCTTCGGCTGAGGGGCGTGGCTGAGCTGCTAGGTGGAACACGCCCGAATTCACTCTTCTCATCTACTCTCAATAAATACAAGCATGCTCACCTCTGCGCCAGAGAATTAACACATCACGTGACCGCTTCTTTTGTACTGTAACTCATTAACTCTCTGTACCTGCTCCGGCTGAGGGGCGTGGCTGAGCTGCTCAGACTGAATGCAGTCCTCATCTACTCCCTATAAACACATAGCACACGCTCACCTCAGTTGAAGCGTGCTGCTTAAGTGCGTCCCCTTTGTATAATAAATGCACTCTGCCATCTCACACTGCCTCGGAAATGCGCCTCACAAATAGTAATGCAATATATCCCTCTAGTGGGTATTTTTGAAAACTACAGTGCTGTATGTTTCAAGGAAAATACATTTAAAGGTGTTCTAACTACATTTTACTACATTAATACTGCTTTAATGGGTAAGACTGTCTATAGAATGTGTTTAAAAAGCATATTTTAGCACATGTAATAGACATATAGTATTTTACTTCCGGTTGATCATTCGCGCATGTAATATGATACATGGGGTTTTACTTCCCGGTACAGAACTTGCGGATTATCTTAATTCGCAAGAGAGCCTGGAACCAAACCACTGCGAATAACAAGGGCCTACTGTATGAAGTTGCATTTTATCAGTGGTTGTCAGATGGCGAGTGTTGTGTATGTATGATCGTGTACATGATTTTGGTCACACGGCAATCTTTCTGGACATTATTTTCATTGGGGTAAATCAGAAATGTCTCACAATTTAAATAAACAGTGAATTATTTCAATGTCTGTATGGAGACTAAAGTTCAGAAAAGCACATTTCTAAATACTTGCATAAATACTCAAAGCTCTAGACACTTCAAGTAGTGTACTCTTCAGTAGGAAGTGGATCTTAGCTACCTTTTTGTTATTACCTATAATCAACTTCTGGAGTGTATACCTGAAGCCACAGTCACCTGTTGGGAGGGTAAAAACCAGGAAGACTTGTGCTGTAACACAGGGGTCGGGAACCTATGGCTCGCGAGCCAGATGTGGCTCTTTTGATGACTGTATCTGGCTCTCCGATAAAGGTGGCCTTTCTTAACAGAATAACGAATACACAATTTCACTGTCATTTAAATAAAATACAAAAAAAAAAAAATCACCACCAAATAAAGCAAAAACAGATGAATAAGTCTCACGCATTTAAATCTATTTTCAATGCACGTCACTGTGGCACGCAGCGGAGAGCCAATCCTTTCTGTACGCCAGTGTGCGGGCAGGTCCAATACCTTGAAACTCTCTGTACGCTTGGGAAAATGTTCAACCGCCCCTTAGTCAAAAAGGTTCCCGACCCCTGCTGTAAAATATTTAACAATGCATACTGTAAAACAAGTGATGCATGTTCCTTATGGCAAGCCATATTCATAGAAAATATCACAGCTCTCAGTGTAACCGGTCCAATTAAGAGAGGACAATTGCTCTTCTCAGTGGCAAGAAGAGAGCTTCTACCTGTAACTCTTGCCTTCACCACGAGCTTTCCCTCTTCCTCTGCCTCTATGGCCCGCTTCTCTGACTTTGCCTTGGCCTAAATAATCTCCAAATGTGGGTGCCGTGGGAGGTTTTCTGTTGTTATCTGAAGACAGAAGATGCAGAGAAAAATCTTAAAAGAAATTATGTAGACTAGAGCATAATATGAGATGACTCCTCCAGTCACCATATACGAACCAGACATCTATCAATCTCAACTGTGTCTTTGTTTGAAAATGAATAAGCAATTCAAATTTAAAAAATAGATAAAAAAAAAAACAAAACATGCAAATCTTGCCTTGGCTTGCATGAAATTGGGATAATATATGGGGATAAGTGGCATATTAAGGTGGGGCAATTAGAAAAATTGTCTTTTTAACTTAAAAAGCACTTGAACAAAATGTGCTATTTCTGAAAATTATATAATAAGCAACATAAGCTAATGTGAGTGAAGTAAAACAAACACACGCCACACACAGACATGACCCATTCCCCAAGCTGACCTGAAGCCCCAATGCGTTGCTGTGTACGGGCATTGCGCCCCCTGTCTGCTGAAAAAACACATCACAGAACATTATAAAGATCTACAAGGGTGAGGGGGCAGATGGTTGTTGATAAATTCCGGGCTAATTTTCTCTGTTCAGAGTTTACTTTGCACCCTTTTAGTAGAGTATGTTCGGAAGCTTGTTTGGAGAGTGTGAGTGAAACAGGTACTTGCCTCTTCTGCTGCTTATTTCTGGCATGCCCTCTCCAGCCACAGCTGGGTCCTCAGTGAACCTGTGAAAACATTGCAAGGTCAATCATTATGCCATTTTCTCCTCTTCAAAATAATAGTTTAGACTAAAACACTAATTCACAGATATATCCAACCACGTGCGTGTTAAAAGAACTATGAAAAATAAAAACTTTAAACCTTGCTGTGCCCCATACTGAACCCTAAAATGCCAGCCATTTTTCTGCATAACCAACATGTATTTTATATATTGGTTTTAGACGCCTAAATATTGGATTTACAGTCATCCCTTGAATATCGAAAAACTTCAACCCACAGACCAGCTGACTGCCAAAACTTGGGACGCGCTTCCCATCACAAACACTGCAGCGTACAAGTCCAATAGAATTAGAGTTTCAAGGTATCGGACCCGCCCGCATGCAGAAAGGATTGGCTCTCCGCTTCGCGTCACAGTGACGTGGCATTGAAAATAGATTAATAGATTTGTGCCCGAGATTTCTTCAAGCCAGTCTGGTCATCTGGCGGTCACTTTAGGAAACAACGGACTGCGTCCGGACTATCCGAACTAGTTGTAAGCTCCATATTTTGTCTGTTGCATCCGAAATCCGTTAAAGCGAAGTTCGTAAAACCGAGGCATGAGTGTATATATTAGTTATAATGTGCAACACAATATTAGGTAAATACAATTCCAGGATTCCAAATCTTAAAGATACAAGTTTATTTCGCATGTTGAAAGGACGTGCAGGTGAAGCATAAACTTCACATGAATTCCTAGCGAGTGTTGGTTTCGGTATCGTTTTGTTAAATATCCGATTTACCACCAATCTGAATTACGACTGGTTGGTCGGAACCGATCTAGCTCGTAACTCGGATAGTTAGTGCACTAACACGAAAGTAAATATACTCACTATCCGAGTTATGACCTAGATTTTCAAACGTGCATGGGAAAGCCAATGAGATCGGCTTTGCCACTGTGAAATGTGACGTAAAGCCGATTAGATCGGCTTTGAGTACTGCAAGGGTTAAAGATTACTTGCATGTGTTCATGTTAACTGCAAAATAACCTACAATTATAATAACTGTTAATCTACAGCTGTGCATTTTAATCAACAGATGGATCTTTTACATTGTGTCGGATTTCTGGGCATCCCACTCCCGTCTCCATTGACCAGTGGCATTACGATGACGAGCGAGTCTCTCTTCGTCTATCTGAGCACGCTCCTTTTTCCAGCGTAGATACTCAGCTCGTTCTCTACCCGTCATAGATAAAGTCATATCCACCGAGCCTTTTCCCCCGGGCCTCCGATTCTTATAAAAAATAAAAAGATATAGAAAAATATAAGAGACAAAAAAAAAAAAAAAAAAAAAAAAAAAAAAAAAAAAAATCACACTGATTTATTTATAATCTGAGGCATCCAAAAAGTTTTGCTGCAAAATAAAATCAATTATTAACCGTCCACTCCTTCTCTGCCTCGGCTCCAGTTTTAACATTTTCAAAATCCAGTCCACCCCAGTTACGGACATGTCTGCGGCTCCCCTCTTTGCGATCAATCTCAGGGATCGGTCCACTGCGCCTTGGATCATCCAGAAAGTTCCGTGTTGGGTTCTTTTCACCATCAGCCTAAATAAGCAGATGCAAACATTCAACAACATTGTGTTCATACTAATATTTCTTTAAAAATGAGGACAGGAGATGTAAAGGCTTAGCGCTACGCACCCTTACACCTCGCTCATACTCTGCGATCTTCTCCATCTCCTCATTCATCTTCTCAATGTTCTGCCTTCTCTTTTCTTCCCACTCCTGAGCAACAGCAAATGCACCAAGTTATAAAGAGGACCATTTTACAATAAGACTAGTTTGTAAGTTTTGAAACATCACAAATCATGTACTTTGAACAGATTTAAGCAGACCACAAAGTGATCACCTTTGATTTTCTATCTGAGCCAGAGCCACCCTGCTGTGAATTTCCTCTTTCTCCTCTTCCCCCACGTCGTCCACGGGGGCGTTCGTTGTGGGGAAGTCCCTCTCCTCCTCCTCCTCCTCCCTCCCATGGATCTCTCCTCTCAAAGCGCTGAGCACCTCCACGTTGCCCACCACGGCCAAGCCGCCCAGATCCTGTTCTACGTTGAGGTCGGCTAGTGAATGCCTCTTCTGTTTCACGGTCTTCATGATGCGGTGCTGACTGCCTGTCATTCACCACTCGACTTTCCTGTAAATATCACGAGAATTCAGTACCAGACCATTCATCTACCAAACTGCATAATCCTACTAGAGTCGTGGGAAGGCTGGAGCCTATCTCAGCCAACTCTGGCCAAAGGCATGGTACAACTTAAACAGCTTACCGGTCCATCGCAGAATTAACCGTTCACACTCATACTTCTAGCTAGGGACAAATTGGAATAGCCAATTATGCTCAAGTACGTGTCTTAGTAATGTGAGAAGCAACCAGAGTACCCAAAGGAAACCCATACAAGCATAAGTAGACACGCTAACTCTCAGAAAAGACTGGGCCGGTTCCCGAGTGGTGTATCAAAAAGAGGCATGACTATTAACTTATATGAAGGGGCGGACCCCATTTTCTCCCTAATTTAGTCGTATCCAATTCCCATCCATCAAGTATTGCCTTCCCTATCGCACGACCACCACCAACCACGGAGGGGCGAAAGTCTGTACATACCCCCTCTGTGACATACAATGCTAGCCACCCGCCTCTTTTAGATCCGTGGCGACATGCGTACTTGTGGGGGTCTAACATACTCGAAGGAAAAGCACTATCTGCCCCGTCATACAAGTGAGTTCACTGATGCCCATGATTGGCTGGCAATCTCTGCGAGTGGCAGGAAGTGAACGTATGCCGTCCCTCACTGCTATGGGGGCTCTGCAAATTAACTTCCATGGACTCCCAGCCACGGACGGTTGTGGCATTAATCCGGATTCAAACTTGTGATCTCCAGATTAATACTCACGTACCTTGTCGATGTGCCACTCAGGAGCCCAGGATCAGACTTCCAGCTCATAATTCACTCTCTTATAAAAGCTCATACCTCATGTAAGACCATGTAAGACCACCTCTTGTGTGTAATTCTGCTCTACTCTCAAATATATGATCGTCACTTGAAATGGTGGTAGCCCTGTGTGAATATCTGAACAACTTAAAACTAAAACATGCATCATGATGGAGATTTTTTTAGCTCCATGTCCAACAAGAGCCAGATAGAACTTCTTTCAATTTGAAGGAAATATCAGTGTAATAATTTGAATAAAAACATCACAAGTGTGGATTATCAACAATGAAAAGAGTTCAACTGAAGGTGATGTCTTCAGTTGAAATCGTTTTTTTTTTTTTTTTACATGAAACTGGATAATAGTACTGATGTTATTTTGGATTTAAGCTCATAATGCAGGAGCGGTAGAAGTTCTCAAAAAATCTGACATTCAATTATGATGGAGATTCTGAGAACTTAAATGTTCCTGGTAGCAATACCTGTATGCTTACAAGTTATCTGGTCATCTGCTGCTTTGCAAAGTGGGATTTTTTTTAAAAAGCTCGAGGAGATGATGTCAGAAGATTCGAGGACAGATGGACGAAAGGCACCAGGACATAATCCCCCTTCAGACCTTCACCCAGCGGGAAATTAAAATGGATAAATAAATCAAGAGCCCAACATAAGGGCAGCCGTGGCCTAGTGGTATAGGGCGCTGGATCACTGATCTTAAGGTTGGGGGTTCGAGTCCCACTCCCGGCAAGGTTGTCACTGTGTCCCCAGTGCAGCTAACTGGGTTATCAAAGGTCGGCCATGTGTCTCACTGTCTATGGTGAGAGGCATGTAAAAGAACCATTGCTGACTTTCATAAAGAGCAGCTGCAAAGCCATCAGCGTGTTTGTCCCTTGCTAAAGGGTTGTGTCAGGAAGGGTATCCGACGTAAAAACCTATGCCAAATCAAATGTGCGAATCAGATGACTCGCTGTGGCGACCCCTGCTAAAGGGAAAAGCCGAAAGGAAAGGAAGAAATAAAGAGCCCAACATGTTATTGTCATAGTTCGAAGTATTGTGAGCTCAAAACACTGAAAGAAGAATTGCACTTTAAAATTTTAGGAGCTTGCACCAGTAAGTATATAATTATAAATACAAGGAAGACTGACTTTTTAGGTTTTTTTTTTTTTTTGCACAATCAAAGTTTAGGAACAATCATTATAGTGGTGTAGTGGGTAGCACCGTCACCTCACACCAAGCAGGGGACAGTTTTAAACCAGCCAAAGACTGGCTCTTACTGTATGGAATCTGCACACTTGTATGGATTTCCTCTACGTGGTCTTTCTTACGTTGTTTCTTTTCACAGTTCAAAGAGTTGCAGACTAGCTAAACTGGATACGAAGATTTTTTGCATTGGTATAAATGTTAGTGTGAATAGTGCGTTACCCGCATAAAAGCCTGGTGACCTATCCAGGATATAAAAACACCGCTCACCCAAAATCACTGGAATTGGACCGAACTCAGTTATTATCCTCTGGGTGGAAGAGTGTCGGATGATGTAATCACTG
Source organism: Plotosus lineatus (assembly GCA_024760905.1). NCBI lineage: Eukaryota > Metazoa > Chordata > Actinopteri > Siluriformes > Plotosidae > Plotosus > Plotosus lineatus. The sequence continues at coordinate 21,970,223 of CM045747.1, read as the reverse complement.
AAGGATATTTTAGAGACAGCATTTTGGGTCAATAGGGCATACTTGAATCTGATTAGTCCAGACGTGAACTGCGTCCACCCCATTACATAAATTCAGATAATAGCTTAACTGTTGTGCAAACTCCAGCAGTACAGCATTAACTCCAATGATAAGTGCTTGCAAGATATAATAGTCACATTTCAGGGAACCCATTTGCTTCCTGAACTGTTTACCTCAATTGTGTGTATACAATAAATAAAAAACAAAATTCTGCATAATGCCCATTCCAAGTCCAGTAAAACTGTCATTTAAACCGATCTAGTGTGGCTGTTGTGGCCTAGTGTGTCTAGTGTGGCCGATCTAGTGTGGCTGTGTAGTGTATGCTGTATTTCTAATGTTGAATAATATTATTCACAAGCAATTTGACGTGAAGAAGCCTCACGTGACCTTACAGAGAAGAAAGGTTTAACATATAAAACAAGTTCCTGCCTGTACAAAACATCATCTATATTCATCAAGTTGGATCATATTTCATAGTCCATTCAGAGACATCTGACCTTCACAGCCGCAGCAAGAGGTCGAATCACCATGGCACAGTCCATCTGTGTCCCAAAGTATCTCGACAGGCATTGATTAAAATACACAACAATCTTCCTCAACAGACCACGGGTGGGAAATTAAAACCATGAGCTAGCTGTGAGGAAAAGGCTCAGCAATGATGGTCATAGGTTCATAAGCATTAAGTGTCCTTGAAATTAACTTTCAACTTATTCTGCTACATAATATTGAATTTGAAATGGACCAATTAAGCACACTTAAATATGGTGTAAGATTTACCCAAAAATTCTACTGAGGTACATTTCTAAACACACAATATTAATACCTGTTCAATATCTACTGCAACACTACAAGTTTTTACAAAATTTAACAAACCTCTGACCAAATACACATGGACATTTTGCTAACAATTATGTAGGATTAGTCTTACCCCGCTGGGTTTGGACAGGTCGACTGTCACAGTGAGGTTCTCCTTTTCTGCCTTCCGCCGGTCTGAATCAGGATCGTGAGCACGTGTTTTGCGGTGTGTCGTCACAGCAATGCCTTCCTGCTCAGCCTTCTTTTTGTCTTCTTCTATTTCCTGATGATAAACAAATTAAACAATGTACAGGTCAAATACACAAGGGAGAAGAAAAAAAAATTATATTAATATTTTATATATATATATATATACACACACACACACACACACAGGCCTTTCTCAAAAAGTGAGCATATTGTGATAAATTTCATTATTTTTCTGTAATGTACTGATAAAAATTAAACTTTCATATATTTTAGATTCATTGCACACCAACTGAAATATTTCAGGTCTTTTATTGTTTTAATACTGATGATTTTGGCATACAGCTCAAGAAAACCCAAAATTCCTATCTCAAAAAATTAGCATATCATGAAAAGGTAGTCTAAACGAGCTATTAACCTAATCATCTCCATCAACCAATTAACTCTCAACACCTGCAAAAGATTCCTGAGGCTTTTAAAAACTCCCAGCTGACCTGACTGCTGTCCAGAAGGCCATCATTGACACCCTCAAGCAAGAGGGTAAGACACAGAAAGAAATCTCTGAGCGAATAGGCTGTTCCCAGAGTGCTGCATCAAGCCACCTCAGTGGGACGTCTGTGGGAAGGAAAAAGTGTGGCAGAAAACGCTGCACAACCAGAAGAGGTGACCGGACCCTGAGGAAGATTGTGGAGAAGGGCCGATTCCAGACCTTGGGGGTGGGCCTTTGGAAGCAGTGGGCTGAGTCCGGAGTAGAAACATCCAGAGCCACCATGCATAGGTGTGTGCAGGAAATGGCCTACAGGTGCTGCATTCCTCAGGTCAAGCCACTTTTGAACCAGAAATCGCGGCAGAAGAAAGTACTTTTTTCGGATGAAAGCAAATTTTGCATGTCCTTCGGAAATCAAGGTGCCAGAGTCTGGAGGAAGACTGGGGAGAAGGAAATGCCAAAATGCCTGAAGTCCAGTGTCAAGTACCCACAGTCACTGATGGTCTGGGGTGCCATGTCAGCTGCTGGTGTTGGTCCACTGTGTTTTATCAAGGGCAGGGTCAATGCAGCTAGCTATCAGGAGATTTTGGAGCACTTCATGCTTCCAGCTGCTGAAAAGCTTTATGGAGATGAAGATTTTCATTTTCAGCACGACCTGGCACCTGCACACAGTGCCAAAACCACTGCTAAATGGTTTACTGGCCATGGTATTACTGTGCTCAATTGGCCTGCCAACTCTCCTGACCTGAACCCCATAGAGAATCTGTGGGATATTGTGAAGAGAAAGTTGAGAGACACCAGACCCAACACTGTGGATGAGCTTAAGGCCGCTGTCGAAGCATCCTGGGTCTCCATAACACCTCAGCAGTGCCACAGGCTGATTGCCTCCATGCCACGCCGCATTGCAGCAGTCATTTCTGCAAAAGGATTCCCGACCAAGTATTGAGTGCAGAACTCAACATCACTATTTGAAGGTTGACCTTTTTTGTATTAAAAACACATTTTTTTTATTGGTCGGATGAAATATGCTAATTTTTTGAGATAGGGATTTTTAGTTTTTCTTTTTTGCCAAAATGATCAATATTAAAACAATAAAAGGCTTGAACTACTTCAGTTGTTTGTAATGACTCTATGAAAGTCTAATGTTTATCAGTACATTACAGAAAATAATGAACTTTATATATATATATAAAGTAAAAATAAAAGGACAGGAAAAAGACTTTATTGAAACTTCATTTTCACTACAGAGCTGTTTCGAGGGGTGGTGAAACCATCCTCTCTCTTCAGGTGATTACAGAATGGATGGTTTCACCACCCCTCGAAACAGATCTGTAGTGAAAATGAAGTTTCAATAGAAAGTCTTTTTCCTGTCCTTTTATTTTTACTTATATTTGCTCTACGAAAAAGTATTGAGGACTCTCTTATGGAAGGATCTACTCAGAAAATTCTCTCTCTCTCTCACACACACACACACACACATATATATATATATATATATATATATATATATATATATATATATATATGCACACACACACACACACACACACATACATTCACTTATTCCTTAGAGAAGCAGCAGCATCAAATGATCAGTAGGATGACTCAAAAAGTTTATTATAAAAAATATTGCAGGACTGCAAGTTGACAAGTCTCTGCAACATCGCGTGGTCATTGGGGGCCATACCTCTGGATTGGCAAACCGGGGTGGTAATCCCCCCTTTTGAAAAGGGGACCGGAGGGTGTCTTCCAATAGACACAATTCGCATCTCGGCTCGCACATGGCATCATGGGATCCGATAGTTTTGTCAAAGGTAATGAAGGACCAGGCCCCCTACTAGCGCGACTTCGTAATGACAGAGAAGGTAAATACAACAGCTCTTGTTCATCTATTTTACACATTAACATAACAGGAATTTTCAAGATCTAAGCCTATGATGTGTAATGAATTTACATATATAATTTGGCATCGCTGATTTTTATGGTAAATGAAAGGTAATATAGTAGGGTCTATGAATTCGAATGAAGAACACTTTAATTATAAACTTATTGCTTTAATCCAACGTTTGCGGCCCTCCGGATCCTTCAGCTCGGTGGGGAAGGTATTTGCAGGAATGTATACTGCAAATTAGCTTTTTCCAATGCTCGAGATGATACATGCCGTTCCCACAGTTCACTACGGCACAATGCGCACCTGACATGTCGACAATTTAAGGCTTACGGCAGACTTTAAGCAGCAGTTGTTCGGATGTGTTTCCATACAACAGCAAGTGGCTGCAATAAAGTTTGGTAGCACTGACCCTTGGATCAGCTGTTGGATCACGTTCCCCGCACATGTGCAGTCGTAATGCGAATTGTGTCTATTATCATCGAATCACACTCCTCAGCCTACCCGGGAAATTCTACTCGGGTACTGAAGAGGAGGATCCAACTGATGGTTGAACATTGGACTCCGGAGAAACAGTGTCTGCCTTTATGCACTCAAAGGGATCATGAAGGAGGCATGGGAGTTTGCCCAATCTGTCTTCATGTGTTTTGTGGATTTAGAGAAGACTTTCGACCATGTCCTTCAGGCTATCTTGTGGAATGTGCTCTGGGAGTATGGTATACCGGACGCATTGCCACGGGCCATTCGGTTTCTATTACCAGAGCCTGAACTTGGTCCGCACTGGTAACAACAGGTTGAATTCATTTTCGGTGAGGGTTGGAGTCCACCAAGGCTGTCCTTTGTCAATGATTCTGTTCATAATTTTTATGGAATTAAAATCAAAATGATGTCCTTTTTGGCTTTCAGGACCTCCAGCTCTCAATTCAGCGATTCGCAGTCAAGTGCAAAGCGGCCAGGATGAGAGTCAGCATATCCAAGTCCGAGGCCATGGTTCACAGCCAGAAAAGGGTGGGATGGACCCTTCGGGTCTGGAATGAGGTCCTGACCCAAGTGGAGGAGTTTAAGTATCTTGGGGGCTTGTCCACAACTGAGGAAAGGATGGAGCTGGAGATCGACAGGCGGTTCTCGCTGCAGCCTCTGCTGTAAAGGTAGAGCAGTGGTTCTTAACCTGGGTTCGATCGAACCCGAGGGGTTCGGTGAGTCAGTCTCAGGGGTTCGGCGGAGGTCAAGCCACACACCCGACTCATATTCATGACGACATGCCCCGCATGGCCATCATTGGCTGCAGGTGATCACGCTACATTGCTTGGTGAATCTGTGCTGCAGAAAATTTGGTGCGCTCAGTATTCCACTTATGACTGTTGTGATGTTACATCTGTGATTTTTTTTCTTCAAGTTTTAATCCATACTATGTTGAGCAAAAAAGGAAAGTAGTCGGACGAATATGTACAACACGTATTCCTATATATAACGGAACGTGATGCTAGTCAGTGTCCTAGCTGCATGATTTGCAAAGTAGGATCAACCCCTGTACATGCATATATAATACCAATAAATACATATTTGATACTATAAATGCTTGTAATACGATTAAACGTTCAAAAATAATGCAAAAAATGTAAATAAAACAAATACACACACATTCAGATGCGTGTGCACATACTCAGAAGCGCACCTCACATAAAAATGTAAGTAGTTGTGATAGGTGGAGTTCATGCATTGTATCGGTTTTGTTCTTTGAACACAGTGATGTTAACGCACGGTTCATTTTGGTGCCTCAGTAAAAACATATACCTATGTCTTGAATTTGAAAAAAATCATTTTTTTTTTCAATAAAGAAGGGTTCAGTGAATAAGCATATGAAACTGGTGGGGTTCAGTACCGCCAACAAGCCAACAAGGTTAAGAACCACTGAGGTAGAGCAAAGCTCTCAATTTACCAGTCCATGTACGTTCCAATCCTCATCTATGGTCACGAGCTTTGGGTAGTGACCGAAAGAACAGGATCGCAGATACAACTGTCTGATCTGACCTTCCTTTGCAGGATGGTGGGGCTCTCCCTCAGAGATGGGGTGAGAAGCTCAACCATCTGGGAGGAACTCGAAGTCAGTTGAGGTGGCTCGGGCATCTGTTTAGAAAGCCTCCTGAACACCTCCCTCATGTGGCGTTTCGGGCATGCCCAACCAGGAAGAGACCCTGGGGTCGACGCAGAAGCAGCTATTCAGGATTATGTCTCTTGGCTGGTCTGGGAATGCCTCGGTGTCCCCCAGGAAAAGCTGGAGGAAGTGGCGAGGAAGAGGGACACCTGGAACCTCATTGGTTTGGCTGCGGACCACGTGACCCGACCCCAAATTAAGTGGAGGAAGATGATTTTTTTATTATTTTTTTTAAATAAATATTTCTCCAAAATATTTCTGTTTACAGTATGACTATCATGCAAAAAACACTCGTGTCCTGGCTTATGAATTGCTTGCATTCAATACAGAACAGCTCATATACAAGAGTAACAACTTTGGCCAGTAACAGCTAGCATAACACATACTGGCACCCTTGGCAAAGATGGGTTAAAGACTAACAGAAACAAAAAATTGTGAATAATTGTGTTAGCACTGCTGCTTCATGGTCAGATGGCTCAAGATTTAAATCCCAGCCTCTTTGTCTGGGCTGTGCACACTCTGCCCATAATTAAGCAGGTTCCCTCCAGAGTCTGCCCTCAATCCAAAGACATGCACATTATAAACTGGCTACCCTATATAGCCATCCGGTGTAAATATGAACACGGATGGCTGTAAGTGTCTACAGCAGACCGACCAGGCCTTACAAACAAAGTCAATTTAGACTGACGCCAGTTCCCTCCGTGACTAATAGATAAGCGACATAGATAACTAATGGATGGGCATAAAAAATATTTTACACAAATTACAATATGTTTAATGCATTAAACTTATTAAGAGACAGTACATCCATCAGCCAGAACCTTAACACTGTGCCAGGGCAGCCACAATGTGACGTAACAGACATCTCAGATTGTCTACAGATGTGAGACTGATCACACCCTCTATCAAGCAAGAGGGAGAAAATGCATCTAAACTCTTCTCCGTTCTGGCTCCAAAGTGGTGGAATGAACTTCCTCTGGGTATCCGGACAGCGGAGTCACTTGGTATATTCAAATGAAGCAATTTGCTGCATGCAAAAAGCATATAGCACAAAAAAAAACCCACATCACCTACCATCTGAGTTTACCTGATGGTGTACTTACAAACCTGTACAAAAATATATTCACTCGGGTTGTCATTGAAAACCTATTATTGGTATCGATATATTGATTAAAAAAATTTCCGATGCATCGATACATTGGAATATTGCTGTACAATTCCATAAATGCATTAAATAGAACAGACTAAGATATATTACAGTAGTTTGTATAATGCATTGAGTACAGTGAGTCGTCGACTTACGACCTATGCGAGTTTTGTTTGATCGACTTTACGACCGCAAAAGTGGTGAAGCATGATTCATGGCAGTGCAGCGCAAGTGTTGTGTACGACGGTTGTTTGTGCTGCCGGCAGCGCCAGCATTTTAAAAGGCCAAGCAAGAGACGATGCAGATTCACTTTCTAACTGCTCAGAGCAAATCGATTCATCTACTTTCAATGCCACGTCACTGTGGCGTGAAGCTGAGAGCCAATCCTTTCTGTGTGGGCGGGTCCGATACCTTGAAGCTCTAATTTTATTGGACTCACACGCCGCAGTGTTTATGTGACAGGAAGCACGTCCCAAGTTTTGGCAATCAGCTGGTCTGCGGGTTGAAGTTTTTCCATGTCCGTCCATTTGTGTTTGCTTGCCAGCTGTGCTTGGCTTCGTGGAAATGAGCCGATCAAAACGAGGGAAATTTATCTCTTTACTCAAACAACACGCGCAGTCTGTGGCTGTTATGATCCAATAAAATTGTAGTTTGAAGCTATCAGACCTGCCCACACAGTGCATTACAGAAAGGATTGGCGCTCCGCTGCGTGTCACAGTGACGTGGAATCGAAAACAGATGTATAGATTCAGAAGATGCACATATCTGCACTATCTGGTGATAAGTGTCTCTTCTTGTTCAAAATGTTCCGTGTGGTTGAGAACACGCGCTCTGACGGCACACTAGAAGCAGGGACGTACCATTTACCATACAGAGAGGCGGGACGTACCATTTACCATACAGAGAGGCGGGACGTACCATTTACCATACAGAGAGGCGGGACGTACCATTTACTTGGGGTGTCAGTGAAATGGCATTTACTGCAGACGCTGTCATGAACACAGGAAGCTATAACGTTAGAAGTATCGATACACCTTTTATAGGTATCAATTATCGATCGACATAATTATATCGGACATATATTCTGATACTCCGATTGTCAATGACATTCCTAATATTCACCGATAAAGACTTTAAAGCACTTCTAAGTCACTCCGGATAAGAGCGTCTATTAAACGTTGCAAATGTAACCGGCACATCCTGTATCTATGACGCTGTACACAACATTTCAGCAGTTAATACTGCAGTAGCTCTTGTGCCGAATCAAAGCGAACGTGTTTGCTGTAATGAGAAAATCAGTGGTGATCACTTGTTCGTGACCAGAACGTTTTTTTTTTAGTGCTAATACTGATCAGGGTTGGTCCTTCAAAATGGAAAAAAAACAGAACATAATTACATAATATGTAATTATTATATAATATATAATAATATAAATACATAATATTACAGAACATAATTAATTCATTTTCTGAGTAATTTAACCATAATCAGTGTCACAGGGAGGCTGACGCCTATCTCAGCTGACTCTGACAAGAGTGGGGTACACCATGAACAGCTCATGAGGCCATTGCAGGGCCAACACATACACACCTCTAAGGGAGATTTGGAAATAATAAACAATCAGTACTACATCAGCACTGTGAATCAGCCTAGAAAAAGTTACAAAAATGCATTTGACCCCCCCCCCTGCAGTTAAGACAGTGCTTCACAAATAGTGGGCTGAGGTAGGATGCTGGGGGGGGGTGCCCCCCTTTTTTTTTATTTCAGTCACATTGGTGCACTTTAAATCGTTTTCTCTTACAGATTAACAATGTGAATGAAGTTTTTTCTTTATTGTAAGTTGAACTATCTTTCTTTTTTGTTTGTTTTTAATGTTAAAGATACAATATTATGCAGGGGTCTACAGTAGGCCCTTGACTATTCGCGGTTTTGCACTCACGGTTTGAATATTCGCAGACTGCCAAGCAACTGACACATCATTCAATTTCAGTCATGGCTGTCCTCCTTTCTGCTGATTGGTTGAGATGATGTAACACCCCTTTTCCCCCCTCATTCACGCACAAGTTGTCAATGAGCCTTTTTTCGTGCGTTTTATTTACCAGTTAAGCTTTATGCCACTCAAACGCTGTGCGTCTTCTCTGGCTAACAGAAAAAAATAAGCGTTTCTCCTGAAGAAACAACAGTTTCCTCTGAAGTGCCTGGAGTATTAAAGTCTTTTTCAATTATTATTCCAGTACAGTGCCTAAGCTAATGTTTAGAATGTTTGTGTGTGTCTACTTTTTCCACTTCGGCTGAGGCGCGTGGCTGAGCTGCTCGGACTGAATGTAGTTCATACTTGAATTGAGTAATCACATTTACTCCCTATAAACACAAACCGCACACTCACCTCAATTAAAGCACGCTTCTTCAGTCCTTCCCCTATGAATGTGAGGCATTTGTTGCAAGTGACACACTGAGCTTGCACACTTGAAAGATCAAATGTCTGGATAAGCCACGCCTCGTCTCACAAGCTCCGCGAGTCACACATAATAAAATTATATCACTTGCCTGGTGAACATAAGAATAAATAGAGTAGTGTCTTACCTGATATCTTTTCATTAAAGCTTCATTTTTCTTCCGTAGAGCTTCAATACGTTTGTCCAGTTCTGCATCTTTCTCCTCCTTTGTCTTCAGATCCACCACAGCAGACTAAACGTAGAGTACATGGGCCATTTTCAATAGTTCATGTCATGGAACCATTTTCATTCGTTATGATTTCTCTGGTTTCAGCAGTTATGTTATAGTCATTGATACTACGGGATTTGTTTTAAAAAACAAAAATACAGCAATATGACGCCACAATCAAGATAGGATTCATTACTGGGGTGTGGAAATGCATAAGAAGAGAATGATCACAACTGTAGCTTGACAGAAGGGTTGGTGTGGCAAATTTTATAAAGACTTGCAGCTATCACCCTTTGCAATGCTCCTGCACCTAGACCTAGTCCTATGAAATGCTTATTGTCATTAATTTACACGCAATAGAAAGTTTAGTCCATAGACCAGAATTTAAAATTGATGTACTGCATAAAATATAAATGTATACTTTTTACCCTCTGTGTTCACATTAACATTTTTGTACAATCTTTAAATAACAATTTTTCCTTTCTTCATTCACACTCTCTGAAATAGAATAAAATTGAAGAAATGGACAGAGTTTTCAGACTGTTTATTATGAGTGTAAACACTGTAGTTGGTTTTGGCTCTCTTCTATACCTTCGTGCGCTATGTTAGAAACTTACCATGCCTGGAAGCCTGCCTTGAGACAAACACTACAGAGTGGACAACTTCTCAGAGCTCAATAATCGATCAAACTAGAAAATTAACACAAACAAACACACACTTTAATGGTATTTGAAAAAAATATGCTCCACATTACTATAACAAAAACTCCATTTCATTTAAAGTAGTCAAATTAAAGTTTACAGGTCATTAAACTTCCTGATGAGAGAATAAAAGAATAACAATCACGACAGATTGAAATACAGGCCGGCGGTGAGAAAATGTTGCTTTAAGTTTAAAAAAACAACCAAAACTTCCTAAATCTAACCTGCTCACGTGTGATATTCTGATAAGATTCCACTATGTTTACGTTAAAAACGTCCACAACTGTTCAAGTAGTGATGTCATTATACACAATTTATTCCACAGACGCTTGAACCCGTCCCTAATCAATTATACTGCAACTTCAACACCGAGGAGCGAGCCCCTCCCCCCAATGTTAGCGTAATGGCTCCTTAGCAACGCTGACGGTGCAGTTATCAATAAAGTAAACTTAAATTGAAAATGTATTACATTATGATGATTATTGTTTTACCCGAGAGATAAGAAGGAGCCGCCACAGCTAAAATTGTATCATGCGGTGCTTCGACGACTAGAAAAGCTGTCATGAGTGTCCCTCAATTACTTCCGGTAATACTATATCTACTTCCTGACAACGAAACAAATCTCCGATTGAGCGAATAGATATTTCAAAATAAAAGTCCCGTTTGCGAGCACTTTTTATTCAATAAACAACCCTATGTTTTCGCTTGAAAATTTGCTATAGACGTTTTTTTAAACTTATTTTTTTAATTTTCCAAGCTTCATTCCACGTACATGTAATTTTTCATGTTTTGTTATAAGTTTAAAAAAAACATGCTTTTTTTTTTTTACATCAAAATCCTATTCTGTGAGTATAAATGGTTGTGTGATGTTGTATTAAGGGGCCATTCAACATTTTCAAAATTTCAGTCTGAGTATAGATGTCTGTGTACGCTTTTTAATATAAAAATGTCGAACAATAATGCATGCGCTCGTGAATTTTTTTTTTTTTTTTTTTGTGCGTGTAATGGACTCTCCCGGTTAACACCCATCGCAGGGACTAGATTGTGTCTCGTATAATTACATCCTGAAAAGAACCGGGAAAAAAGGAGTTAGACCCAACATGGCAACCACGAGCAGGCATGTGGATGTATCACGATAGTTATAAGAGAAATAAATATTGTTGAAGCCGTACGTTTTCTTCATGAACTCGTTACAGTGCGTGTACGTCTTAAACTCTCTGCGCGATTCGCCAACAACCTGCGGTGTTGCATATCTGCAAAGTCTGCAGTGAATACCACCCAAACCGGTATCAGCTGCTGAAACATCAGAAGGCAGCAGATCAAGGGCGTCGGCTGGGGGGGTGCACTGGGTGTACATGCCCCCTCCCCCCACAGTATGAGTTGAGTTCCGTTGGACAAGAAATCGTGTATTCACAATTTTATCAATAAACTCAATGACTGTTGAATCTTAGTGTGTTAAATTGGGAGCAAGTTTTCCAAAATAGCAACACGGAAGAAAAATGGCAAATATTTATGGATATAGTAAATTATGAGATTGAAAAAAATATACCAATGAAGCCAATTGATAATAGTATACAAAAACCATTATGGTTTAATGCGAAGGTAAATCAAAACATCAGGATTAAAAGAAATGCGTGGAATAAATACAAAAGTTGCAAAACGGAGGAAAATTACATGAAATACAAGAAGGTACGAAATTATACCAATAATGTTTTAAAACAGGAACGCAAGAAGTTTGAATCTAAAATAGCAAATCAGATTAAAACAAACCAAAAATCTTTTTGGAACTATATTAAATCAAAGTCTAAACCAAAACAAAACGTGGATAGACTATTAGATGAATATGGTAACAATTTTGATGAACCATTGGAAATTGCAAATTGTCTAAATAGTTATTTTGCCAGCGTTTTCTCCAAAGATGATATTGATATAGGAAATAATATTGAATTTACACACAGGAATACAGAGTGTCTTAATGAAATAAAGTTGTCAGTTAAAAGAGTTGAGGAAGAACTTAATAAACTTGGGGCAGACAAAGCAGTAGGGCCAGACAATATATTTCCCAGAGTGTTAAAAGAACTTAAAGATCAATTCAAAAAGCCGCTATTTCATATTTTCAAAAGTAGTATTGAAGAAGTTTATCTACCTCAGGTATGGAAGAAAGCCATAGTAGTACCAATTTATAAAAAGGGAGAGAAAAAGAACCTGGGAAATTATCGCCCTGTTAGTCTGACAAGTATTATATGCAAAATGTTAGAAGGTATTATTAGAGATGATATAATGAAATACATGTTGGAAAATAACTTAATATCAGAAAATCAATATGGCTTCCTACCCGGTAGATCTTGCACATTACAATTACTGGATGTTTTGAATAGTTGGACACTTTTATTAGATAATAAAAGATCCATAGACGTAGTGTATACAGAGGGGGCAGTGATGGTCTAGTGGTATAGGGCACTGGATCGCTGATCCAACGGTTGTGGGTTCAAGTCCCACTCTCTACAGGGTTGTCACTGTCCCCCCCCCCCAGTGCAGCTAACTGGGTTATCAAAGGCAGGCCATGTCTCTCACTGTCTATGGTGTGAGGCATGTAAAAGAACCATTGCTGACTTTCGTAAAGAGTAGCTGCAAAGTCGTCAGTGTGTTTCTGTCCCTTGCTAAAAAGGGTTGTGACAGGAAGGGCATCCCACGTAAAAACCTCTGCCAAATCAAACGTGCGAATCAGATGATTCGCTGTGGCGACTCCCAAATAAAAAAGGGAAAAAGCCGAAAGGAAGATAGATAGATAGACGTAGTGTATACAGATTTTCGTAAAGCATTTGACTCAGTTTCACACAAAAAAAATTAATATATAAATTGGGTGTTTTTGGTATTGGAGGAAAGATTAAAAACTGGATTGCTGACTTTCTTACTGATAGAAAACAGAAAGTTAGAGTAGGAAATGTCACATCAGAGTGGGAACCGGTAACAAGTGGTGTCCCGCAGGGTTCTGTCTGGGGCCCTTACTGTTCATGATTTACATCAACGATCTTGAGTATATGGTTAAAGAGGGAACAATCAAACTTTTTGCAGATGATGATAAAATTTTTAAGGCAGTTTTTGATGTAATTGGGGTACATTTGCTACAGGAAGACATTGATAATATGGTACAATGGACTAAGGAATGGAAATTTTCTTTTAACGCAGATAAATGTAAGGTATTGCACCTGGGATCAAATAACCCTGGAAGTGATTACTCTATGGAGAAGGGAAACAAGAGAATTAACTTAGAATCAGTGTCTTCTGAAAAGGATTTGGGTATTAAAAGAAAAGAAAATAGTAGTCTGGCAATAGTTTTATGAAATTTCGGTCAGTTTTGATAACGTAATTTTGTCTCAGAAACAAATATTGATTACAGGGGATGGGATTTTTTTTTAATGTTTTTATTTTTTTTTATGCTGCTCACAAGTAAACTAAATAGCGTAGGCCTCCGTCAGTCCCGAAGGACTATGGCTGCGCTCTGGCCAGTATCCCGACTGGTGATACTCCCCAGTGCACAGAGCCTGGGTAGGGAGTAATGAGGGACAGGCTGTTACCCAAGCAGCAAGTCCCCCCCCTGTCTCGGCACCACCGGAAGGATCCAATGGAAAGGCAAGTGCCGATACGACTGGATTCCAGTGCCTCTGCAGGAGAGAAACTACGGTCAATTTAGAACGGCCAATTAACCTACAGTGCACGTCTTTGGATTGCGGGGGAAACCAGAGCACCCGGAGGAAACCCGCACAAGCACAGGGAGAACATGCAAACTCCACACAGAAACGCCCAGGCCGGGAATCAAACCCAGGCCTTCTTGCTGTGAGGCGGACGTGCTAACCACTACGCCACCGTGCCGCCAAGTAAACTAAATAGCTGTGTGGATACATAGTATTAAGTTGCACAAAGATTACGAATCGTTTACTTGAGAAGAAATTTGTTATTGGCTGCACTTCACACAAAAGCACAAGAATATCAATTTAGATTCAAGTTTCGCAAGTTACAACACACCACATGTACAAGAATTGAAGAAGCATCACCATATATTGCATTAAAGACTGAAGGAAAAGTCGAACAACTAAAGGACAAGAAGGGCCCTGAAAAGTCTGTTACGGACTTGTTAAATGGCCCGGACCCAGGTAAACTCAATGACTGTTATTGAAGAGAAAGTCGGAGATAAGTTCCGCATGACTCGAGTCAGAAAGTAAACCGGAAGTTAACGTGTAAAGGGCACTGCGAATGTGCACGCTTGAGCTGACCAATCAACAAACATAATATTATCAGTAAGCAATAATAGCTGAACACTGTCAATCAAACAAAGTGCGAGTGTGAGAATAAAGCACAGTTTGTTAGTCCCGCCTCCGGCTCCTGCACATGTATTAGAACACAAACATTGACGCCCAGAGAATGAATGGATAAAATAACCATAAGCCATCCAGCCTGGATCTGCAGCCTAATGCTCAGTACTTTTATAAAATAAATAGTATGTCTTTGTGATTTAAATATGTATTAATATTTGTTTGTGCCTTGGAATGGATGAATAACTTTAGCTCAATTTGTAAATGTATTTAGCACATGTACTTGCAAATGTAGCTTGAAATATATTTGAGAATGTTTTTGGTTGAACTATAACATTTGATTCGTCTTCTGAGATTTAATGTCCAGTGAATGATCTCAAAAGAAATAAAAGCAGAATTACTTAGAAGAAAAGAACAAGACAGTAGGCTTCAAATTATAGACCGGTCAGCAAAGTCTCAAAACCTAAATTGATCTCTCTCTCTTTTTGATCACTTTTATCATTATCTGTTTATCTTTCCACCCGATTCATTGACTTCGCTTGTCTTTAATTTCAAGTTTGGATTGTGGGTTTTTTTTTTGGGGGGGGGGTTTTAATTAAAAACAAACAAAATAAACAAACAACAGATCACAGGACACAGACATTGAACTGGAACATTTTTATTGTACCAAAAATAAATAAATAAATAAATAAATTTTACACAACACCCCATGCAGGGCCTGCTGTAATACCAAACTTACAACTTACAAACATATGACAAACTTTTGCACATGGTTAATATTTTAAACTTACAGAAAATAAATTTCCTTTCTGATTCAATGCTTCAGTTTATTTCCCTGTAACTGTGAGGAGGCTTTTATTATGCAGCCAAGTGGCGCCACCGTTAGGTCAAGTTGAATTTTTGCCGAAGTGCAGCCGGAATAGGTTTTTATTTTTCTTGAAGAATCATCGATGTGTTAACCAACATTAGAAATGCTTTTTGCATTTTTTCTGTTTTTTGTATATTTCTCTATTAATTTAAATTATCTATCTATCTATCTGTCTATCTATCTATCTGTCTATCTATCTATCTATCTCACTTTTTTTCACATGGAATAGTTCCTATTTTCTTATCCGATATAATGCATGGCAGTGATGGCCCGGTCGTGCTGGATTACTGACCCCAAGGTGGGGGTTCAAGTAACACCCTCAACTGTTGACACTGCTGTCCTCCCAGTGAAACTAATTGGGTTATCAAATGGCCAGGTATTTCACTGTCAATGGTGAAGTTCATGTCAATGAACCATTGTTGACTTTCGTAAAGAGTGGACTGCACAGTCATCGGTGTGTTTCTGCTGTGTGATGGCCTGGCGAGATATCCAGGGTGTACTCTGTCCTTGCCCGGAGTTGGCTAAGATGGGCACCAGTCGCTGAGGCATACAGTATATGTAATTTTTTTAGTATATCTTTATTGCTTTGGTAATGGAACTACAAATTTGGGACACCTGGTATAAATTCATTCATTCATTACTTTTCTAAACCGCTTAATCCTAATTAGGGTCGCAGGGAGGCTGGTGCCCATCTCTGCTGACTCGGGGCAAGGGCAGAGTACACCCTGGGGGGACAGCAGTGACAAGCCAATCTTAGGATTCCTAGTCTAAAATTTTAATTTAATTAAAACAAGATCTAAATCCTGCCATTAGACAGTCAAAACCATTCCTCAAAATAATACAAGAATGTTTTATGGTCTAACTATGGGCTACATTAAAAGTTTCAGGCTTCGTAAATTAGTCTGTCCATTTTTTTTTTTAGTTTCATGGGTGTCCAACTGTACAAAGGTTATTGAAAAACCACATAATTTTGAGACATCGAAACTCACAAAAACTAGAGTTTCATTAGCAAAGCCATCCTCATATTATACTCGAGAATACTAGCAAAAAAAAGCACTTTTTTATTTTTATGATGGATGTGGGTGATCTCTGAGTGCACCCATGAGTAGGTGAACAGGCTAAAGCAACATCCACACAGGAAGCAATGAGCAGCAAGTGAGTTGAGCGAGATAGATAATCACCTTGTTACACAAGTATTGGGTTAATTAAAAGATCTATCCAGTTATGTTTATTTTATACAAGTCTCCACAGAGATGTAGCGGTTAGCACTTCCACCTCACAGCAAGAAGATCCTGGGTTTGAGCCGTGTAGTCAGCGAGGGTGTTTCTGTGTGATGTTTACATGTACTGTACTCTCTATAATTAGAAAGGCTTACACTGGGTGCACCAGTTCCCTCCCATAATCCAAAGACTAGCTTTGTCTGCTTTTTGTTTGTTTGTTTATTGCAAGATATGGCATTAGGCTAATTGTCTGTTCAAGATTTCCCCAAAGAATGCATGTGTGTGTGTGTGTGTGTGTGTGTGTGTGTGTGTGTGTGTGTGTGTGTGTGTGTGTGTGTGTGTATGTTGACCCTGTAATGGACTGTTGAGCTGTTCAGGGTGTAACTTGCAATTCTTGTAGGATACAATGGTGCAATAATCGAGTAAATGAATTGTGAAAACAATTAAAAACAACAGTGCAATTGTTTTTAAAAATGAAAAGATTAGTCGGGTACTGTAGTTGCATTCAAGCAAGATAAACATGGCAAAAGCTCAGCCTTAAACTACGGGCCAACTTTAAACACACACACACTGTCTCTGTCTCCCTCCCTCTCTCTCTCTCTCTCTCTCTCTCTCTCTCGCTCTCTCACTCACACACACTTTTTGACTCACATACACTCATACTGTAATCTCTCACACACACTTTTTCACTGACACATACTCATGCTCTCTCTCTCTCTCTCTCTCTCTCACACACACATATACATACACACACACACATACATACACACAAATATACATACACACACAACACACACACACACTATTTCACACACATTCTCTCTCTCTCTCTCTCTCTCTCTCTCTCTCTCGCTCTCTCTCTCACATACACACACCCACACACACACACACACACTTTTTCACTCACATACACTCATACTGTATTCTCTCACACACACTTTTTCACTGACACATACTCATGCTCTCTCTCTCTCTCTCTCTCTCTCTCACACACATATACATACACACACACACACATACATACACACAAATATACATACACACACACCACACACACACTATTTCACACACATTCTCTCTCTCTCTCTCTCTCTCTCTTACTCTCACTCACTCACTCACTCTGACATACACACACAGCGAAATTGAACTGCTTTATAATTCATTTGTCTGAAACAAACACCAGCACTATTTCAGTTCATGAAATCAAATAAACTTACAAATATTATATCTAAATTATAACAATGACAACAGGTGCTTTCTTTTACATTTATATCTACTTTATTTTTTACAAAATTTACTTTTACATACACACACACACACACACACACACACACACACACACACACACACACACACTTGTGTACATGTGTTTCATTTTCAAGGGCCATCCTAAGGTGTATGTGTGACAGATGAAGAAAAACAAATACTTTTATTGATTGAATAAAAAAGAAGGTCAAAAGGGTTTTTAATGTAATGTCTTTAATGTAATTAAATTTGAGTATGTCCAAGTGTTCAATTTGATTAACACTAAAGTAATGTTTAAATATCTTCAAAATAAACAGACCACAGATTGGCTTTGCAATTAATTTTACTGAATAGCTCACACTCTCTCACAATTACTTATTTGTAATACTGTACTGCTTCTACTAATTGTCAACACCTCCCTGTACCAGGCTGTGTTAGCATCCTGTTTTAAGACCAACACAATTGTACCAGTACCCAGAAAAAAGACACAACGTCCTCCCTCACTGATTACCGCCCAGTAGCACTCACACGTATCGTGATACCTATCATGATGAAGAGTTTTGAAAGGCTGGCAGAGATCACATTGTTACCAGTCTCCCCACAACATTCCACCCTTACCAGTTTGCTTAATTCCCCAACTGCTCCACAGAGGACGGCATCATCTTTGCACTCAAGACAGACTATAGAGTATCTGGAAGAGATAAAAACACAAGTGTGGATGCTGTTTCTGGATTTCAGCTCCATGCTCAATACCATGAGCCCACCTATCTCTATGTCTCTCACAGTATCTGATAAACTGTCCTCCCTTGGTTTCAGCACACAAATATGTATCTAGCTGCTCAAATTCCTCACAAACAGATTTTCATCTTTTCAAATGTCTCCAATGTCGTCTTCCTGAGCACTGGTTTCTCATCAGGGGCTGCGTCCTGAGTTTGATGCTGTTCACAGTGATCACTCATGAGTGCAGGCCAGGCTTACATTTACAGTATTTAGCAGACACTAATCGAGAGCGACTTACTGAAGTACTTTAAAGTACTATTAATTTGTGAATATACTCTTCTGCTAATTTGTTAGAACACTGACTAAGTATACCATCAGTCAAACTTAGATGGTAGGTATAGTGTGTGTGTGTGTGTGTGTGTGTGTGTGTGTGTGTGTGTGTGTGTGTGTGAGCTCGTGTGTGTATATAGCATAGTGTTTAATCTAAGTACTGCTGAAAAGGGTAAGTCTTTAGTCGTCGTTTGAAGATACCCAGTGACTCAGCTGTCCGGATGTCCAGAGGAAGATCATTCCACCACCTTGGAGCCAAAACAGAGAAGAGTTTCGATGTATTTGTTCCTTGTCCCTTGGTAGAGGGAACGATCAGTCTCACAGTGCTAAAGGATCTGAGAGAACCCGGTGCAGTGCGAGGTGTGATAAGTGCTTTGAGGTGAGAAGGTGCAGGTCCATTTTTGGCTTCGTAGGCAAACATTAGTGCTTTCAATCTAATGCGATCAGCTACAGGAACCCAGTGAAGAGATTGTAGCAGTGGTGTGGGAAAATTTGGAAAGGTTGAAAACAAGCTCTGCATCTGCATTCTGGATCATTTGCAGAGGTTGACTAGCACTTAAAGGTAGGCCTGCCAGGAGTAGGTTGCGGTAATCTAGTCTTGAGATTACAATTGACTGAACAAGTATCTAAGTGGCCTTCCTGGAAAGAAATGGACGAATCCTTTGGATATTAAAGAGAAGAAATTGACATGATCGAGAAAGATAACAAACAAGTAATAATAGGTTGCAAAGCAGGCCAAATAGTGTTTTTCTGGGGAGAGACAGGGGGTGTACATTTTATTTATTTGTTCTTAATCAAGATTGCAATAAATGTATTTCTGTTTGCTTTTCCCTCAAATATAACCCATTTTCTACTTGTGAAAAGCACTCATGACACTAAACGCGACTCTTGGTCTATAATTCACTGACAGTAAATTAATATTGCAACCCTCGTTGCATTTATGTTTATCATTTTATTTATTATATTGTCTGTCTGTCTTCCTTTCGGCTTTTTCACTTTTACTCGGGAGTCGCTACAGCGAATCATCTGATTCACACGTTTGATTTGGCAGAGGTTTTTTTTTTATGTTGGATGCCCCTCCTGTCACAACCCTTTTTAGCAAGGGACAGAAACACGCTGACGACCTTGCAGCTACTCTTTACGAAAGTCAGCAATGGTTCTTTTACATGCCTCTCATCATAGACAGTGAGACATGGCCCGCCTTTGATAACCCAGTTCGCCGCACTGGGGGGGGACACTGACAACCTTGTGGAGAGTGGGACTCGAACCCCCGACTTTTTGGATCAGTGATCCAGCGCCCTATACCACTAGACCACCACCGCCCCTATTTTATTTATTATATTATAATTCTATATTTATTTGTCATGTTATTCTTTGTCCTAAGCCATGTTTGTCTATTTTATTTATTATATTATAATTCTATATTTATTTGTCATGTTATTCTTTGTCCTAAGCCATGTTTGTTTCTTGTTGGAGAATGTGTCAATAAAACTAATCAATCAATAAAAAATAAAAAATAACAACAACAAAAAAAAAAAACCCGTAAGCAAGCTCTGTGGAAGTAACTGCGCCATTGCCACTGGGACTTTTATTTTCAGCACTTCCGGTTTCTAAAAGACACTTGGTATGACGTCACTGTATTCCGAGCATGCCTACAAAGGTCGAAAATAAACAAAGCGAGAAAACGAGCCCTGCGCTAATCCAGTTGAAATTATATTGGAGTGTAAGGTTTCCTCATCCTCTCAGCCATGGAAAACGGCTTTTCGTGTCGAGCGAGTGTTTATTTAGATCAGGGTGGCCGGAAATACATGGAGGATTTTGTTCAGATTAAACAGGATGATGAACCGAGTGAAGACGAACTGAATGCCGCTGCCGAGCGCGCGGAGACGGAAGTGGAGAATCACCGTGTTAGCGATAAACCTGAACGTGGAGCAGCGGATCGGGCAGAAAGCCTGAGATCCCGACTCTCTCCTCTGAGATCCGGTGTCCGAGAGGCGGAGGATGATGAAGCTGATTGCGGTGTCGTGAGAAACAGTCGTCGCTCCCGTGCTGTGGCGTTCTACGCGGTGTTCGATGGGCACGGCGGCCCCGACGCGGCGCGGTACGCCCAGACTCATCTTTGGGATCTGATCAAAAAACAAAGAGGCTTTTGGTCAACAGACGACGAGGAGGTTTGTGCAGCCATACGGAAAGGATTTATCGCCTGTCATCACGCCATGTGGAAGAAACTGCGTGAGTGTTTTCCTTGAATCTGTTGTTTGTTTATTTTGTGTGTTTATTTCTCTGTGTCACGACGTGTAATACTGACTGCACACAGTTGTCGTGTTTTTCTCAATATTAAACAGTGCCGTGCACAATTCTTTGTGCTTTTTGGTATTAACCTTTAAACAGGACTTTATTATCACGTCAATACAAAAAAAAAAAAAAAAAAAAAAATCAATGTTGAGAAAGTAGACAGTGGTGGCTCAGTGGTTAAGGGTCTGGATTACTGATCCAAAAGGTTCGAGGTTCAAAAGTCTACAGAGCTGGGACTGTTTTTACAAGATGCTCAATAACACTAATAATGGTAAAAATATAATAATCATTTTTATTGTACCTGGTTTTTTTTTTTGTTTTTTTTTTAACAAAGAAAACAACTGTCACACCAAATATTGACAGTTTATTTATTACTGTTTTCTCCATCTTTCAGTAGTTTTTATATTTATTTACAGAATTTTATTGCATTTGCTTTTGAAGACACCCTCCAGTCTCTGATTGTCTTTGAAAAATTCTTTGCGAGGTCTGTGTTTGTTTTAATTTGAACAAATGTATTGGACTAGTTCTTCATCTCTGAAAGCAAAACTCCTCCCTGTTAAAATTATTACAGTATGAAGTAATTATACAAAAAATGCAGTCATATCCTCAAGGTTAGAGAGGTGGCTTTAGGAGCGAAAGGTTGCTTGTTTGATTCCCAAGCCAGCTGGAAAAATGTGTGGTGGTGGAGGAGTGAGCTGCACCTTTCCTTCCTCCACAATGTCTAAAGTGCCCTTGAGCAAGGTACCTGACCCTCAACTGCTCTCCAGACACCCCCAATGTGTGTGGCAGCCCACTGCTCTGTGTGCTCACTTTGGATGGATTAAATATATATATATATATATATATATATATATATATATATATATATATATATATATATATATACTTCTTTACTTGATTGTATAAACCAAGTGTCATCTTAGAAAAATACACTGTAATGCAGTACTAATACAGTACAGATACATAGCAAAGTATCAATTAAGTAATAAACAGCATGCACAGTGTGCACAGTATCAATGTATAGTAATACAGGGATCCCTCGCTACTTCGTGCTTCAATTTCTGCGGTTTCAGTGCATCAAGGCTTTTTCAAAAATATTTATTGAAAAATAAGAAAATTAAGGAACAATAGGGGAAATGTGAAGGAAAATGCCACAAAACAAGTCCAATTATGCAAAAAAAAAAATCCCAAACAAACAACTTACATATGTGAGGCGCGCGCGCATCTGAGAGTGTGCGTGCGCGCGCATCTGAGAGTGTGCGTGCGCGCGCATCTGAGAGTGTGCGTGCGCGCGCATCTGAGAGTGTGCGTGCGCGCGCGCGCATCTGAGAGTGATTGATATTATATACACATATGCATGTACGTATACGTCGGGGGGGGGGGGTCGATCCTACTTCACGGAAATTGGCGTTCTCGGGGGTGTCTCGGTCCCCATTTACCGCTGAAAGTGAGGGATCTCTGTATTAAAATTAGCAAACAGCACATCTAGTTTCACGTTTCCTTTTTTCCATGTGAAGCTTGTGGTTGTTTGTGTTGATGTATCAGGGTGAATGACATTTAATACGACCTGCCTAATATAAGAACAAAAGGACCCAGGACTAAGCTCAGGCATCATTTTCCAGCATCATGTTGATGAGAAATGCAATATAGAAACCTTGGAGATGACCAGTGCTGGACTCAACTTTCAACTATGGTGCAGAAATACAGTTCTGTGTAGGCAGAGGCTTGGTTTTGTTAGTTCGGATCTATGAAATGATGAGAGCAGTGCTGTCGCTGACAAGATGAGTCGGCAGGTTGAAGCTTTGGAACCTGATCCGTTTGATCAGTATAAAGATGAGGATGTGAGAAAGTGGGTTTAACTATAAGACTGAAGCCAAGTCACATCACTTTTTTGAGTTGGAGACAAAGTGAGGAAAGCATGGATGCTTCTATGAATAGCAAAACAAACTAGCTGATCCATGGGTTGTGTGATGTTCTTATTTGCTAAAAACAGCTGTATAGACAAATTTCTAAATTTATCAACAAAATTGTCTGATCTAAAACTAGTGTGTGTGTGTGTGTGTGTGTGCGTGTGTGTGTGTGTGTGTGTTATTACACACATATATACATGCATCCACAGAGCAGGGTTGCCAACACATATGGTTCCAGAGCAGTTTACTGCTGTTCAATTCATCGGCTTTGTACAAGATTGCCATAGCTTCGTGGCTATGTGGGCTTTTATGGACTGTTTTCGCAATTTCTCCAGACTAGTTTATTGTTTTTTGCATTTTATTGGCCTCACAGAATTTTGCACGGCGTATGATTGAAAACAGCTTGTTGTTTTTCTGAAGAAAGGAAAAAGGTGGCGCTGATGTTACGAAAATTTCTTTGCTGTTGTAAAACTCTGCTCAAGCTTCTTGCACAAAAGTAGCATTTTATTTAGACACTCGATTAAAGGCTAAATTTAAGCAATATAGGGCGAAATAATGAAACTTTTTTTCCGGCTGGTTTGTGGGTTCGGCTGGCTGGAAAAATGCGCGATCTCTTCGAAAACCTTTAAACACGTGACCCTGTACTCGCGGTGTTTCATGTATTGCATTGAACCTTCCCTTAAAATGTAAATAAAACAAATCCATGTGCTTTTGTTTCATGATCTTTTGCGTGTTGTTTCCTCTGTGTATTTTGCATGTAGCCTCCATTTGACTGTCTCGAGTCCAGTGGGTCCTATTTGGATGTGTGGGTGTCTGAGAGTGCAGCACAGAGCTGTGCCTAAAATCCTGCACCTTTCACTGTTATTTGTTCATTCCATTTCAGATCGAAGCATAATTACCTGTTAGAGGATTTCATTAATTAAACCCGGGGATTTATTGTTTATTCCGGACATGCATAACGGATTAGATCAGCTTTCCACCTTGCGTTGATGAGGAAAATCCCATATTATATCAAAGAGAGATGTGGGAAATCCAAGTTGAAATAGTTATTTAAGGAAAAGTATTAAAAAAAAAGAGCAATCGATTACTGCATAGCCTATATATACATATTTCCAATATGTCAAGTGTAATACCTTCAAAAGGATCATAACAAAGCTGGGATGTGCGTTCCTTTGTCTGTTGTGAAAAGCAGCTTCAGCAGTGAGAACCCTCAGACCGGAAGCACTATTTATATTAAGAAATACGGCGGTACCTCGTCTAACAAGTGTCCCTTATAACGAATTTTCTGTGATACGAGCTTCGAACCCGCCAAAAATCTGCTACATCTCCTTGAAATGGCTTTTCCGGGCCGATTAGCCTCGTATTCTTCTGCGTGTATTCCTTCACACTTCGAGAACGCCTTGTGCAGTGCTTCTCAATTATTTTCTGTGACGCCCCCTCAAGGAAGAAAAAAAAAACATTTTACGCCCACTCAGCGCCCCACACGCAACTATAAATAAGGTTTATTACACTTCATATCGTTTGCTCGGTGTGGTTTCCCTACACCACTGCGTGACGATGAGAGTGCCAATACCAACTACTGTAGTAGATGCACAATTACATTTAATTCTAGTACAGTATGACAAAAAATACATTGCCCAGGGTCATACCGCGCCCCCTTGAGAAGCAATGGCCTTGTGGGAACTCACCACGAGCCCTTCCTCACTGGTATTCGTAGCATGCACATGCACAAAATTCTTCTCCTCCTCCACCGTTACACACCACCTCCTGCCTGCCCACATGACATCTTCGCAGTCGATTATTGGAAGGGTTAGTTGACTTATTGTTTATTTTTGTTTTATTATTATTTATTATTAATTATTATTAATGTTAATCTATGTGTATTGTTATTATGAAATATTTATTGTTTTTACATGTTTATCTTTAGTATTCTGTCTTCCTTTCGGCTTTTTCCCTTTTACTCGGGAGTCGCCACAGCGAATCATCTGATTCGCACGTTTGATTTGGCAGAGGTTTTTACGTCGGATGCCCTTCCTGTCACAACCCTTTTAGCAAGGGACAGAAACACGCTGACGACTTTGCAGCTACTCTTTACGAAAGTCAGCAATGGTTCTTTTACATGCCTCTCACCATAGACAGTGAGAGACATGGCCCGCCTTTGATAACCCAGTTAGCTACACTGGGGGGACAGTGACAACCCTGTGGAGAGTGGGACTCAAACCCCCAACCTTTTGGATCAGCGATCCAGCGCCCTATACCACTAGACCACCACTGCCCCCTATGTTTATCTTTAGTATATTAGGTCAGATATGTCAGGTTATGTGAGTTTGGGAGGGGTTTGGAACAGATTAATTGGTTTTTCTGTTATTTCTTATGGGAATAATTGTTTCGTCTAACAAACGTTTCGGCTTATGAGCTTGCACTCGGAATGGATTAAAATTTGTTAGCTGAGGTCTCACTGTATAATCTTTTTATAAGACGTGTGTGTGTAATGGCAATAGACAGGTTGTCGGAAACATGCAGATTTTTTTTTTTTTTTTTTTTTTTTGGAAAACGAAAGTGTAGGCGCCCAGGACTCTTTGTAAAAAGAGTGGATTCACATGATGTGTTCCACTTAAGCTGTGCAAAATAGCACAACAAAACCTCAACTGCTTCCAAAGCTTCTTCTTCTTCTTCTTTTACTTTCGGCTGCTCCCTTCAGGGGTCGCCACAGCAAATCATCCGCCTCCACCTCACCCTGTCCTCCGCATCTTCTTTTCTGACTCCAACGACCTTCATGTCTTCCTTCACCACATCCATAAAACTGCTTCCAAAGCTGTTCTCTCGTATTTGAACCACCCTGAAATCGCACCAAGATTTGAGCAGAACCAAAACTTTTTCTAAGACCGCAAACACCATTTACCTCAAATTTGATTGACTACGTCCCAAAATATACATTCAGCTATGATTGCTTATGTGAGCTTGGCCGCTCTAATTTTCCACAGTTCTTTTTTTTTGCTGTGCAACACACTTTGTAATCAGCAACAAATTAAAGGAATTTTGTTTTGACAGAAATGTACTTGTCCGCACTTGTAGCTGTTTGTTGTTGTAATTTTTAAGAACTCATTAAGTAAAGTGCCTCTTTAATCTAAAAAAAAAAAAAAAAAAAAAAAAAAAAATGAATGTCTGATTTTCTAGCCTTCTTCGTTTTGTTGACATTCTGTAAAATTCAATGTTCTGTGACACCTGTCGTAGCTGTTGCATCAAGTTTTCAATCTCATTAATATCTAGACTGTCTTTATGACTCGGACTCAGATCTCAGCAGTGCAAAAAGAACAACTGCGAAATTAAAAACATTTGTGGCATTGTGGTTGATCGTGGCGGAAAAGCGTGGAATGCAGTCTAATTAAGAGCTTCGGCATTTTTTTCACTGAAAACGAGTACAAATCCTACGGAAAAGTGGAAATTCTTATATCCCAATTCACTGGACTACGGCATGCAAGGATCGTGTAGCGGAAAGGCACGGAACGCAGTCTACAGAAGTGCTTCAGCATTTTTACACGGAAAATGGGTGAAAATCCTACGGAAAAGTGGAAATTCTTACACTCTCGGAACGTTCACAGCATGTGTGGAACAGGTTCGGCAAAGTACGCCAAAGTGATCCCACGGAACACTCACGGAATTTTTATCCGTGAACGTGCTCAATAGCACGTTCACGGAATATTTTGGCCTGCCGGAAGCATACGGAAGTGGAGGAAGACTTGAGGAATAACTACGGAATCACACGGAATAACACGGAAGATGAGGGAATGATTGCGGAACGTTTGCGAATGACAACATTTTTTTTTTTTTTGCTTCTGTAAGTCCGCCGTGCTCCAGTGAAGTGGGGGTACAGTATTAAAATATAGTTGGTCAGGTTAATATTATATACATTGTGTTTTCCTGAGGAGCTCATTAGCATGAGCAGGAAGAAGGCAAAGCAGAGCATCATTCTTATTAAAACTGTTTATTAGGATTGTGGTGATGTCATCACTGAAAAAGCCCCGCATCTGAATGTGAAATGTATTTTGATTGTAAATTTCTGTACACGGTAAATTCATGGTGGTGCATGATATTCATTTATAGCTGCCAGGAATTTTATTATCGTAGAGTTTTTGTAAGATTACAGATATCATTCAGAGAAATTAAGAATGCATATGTGTTGTACTGTATGTAAGATTTAGTATTGAAATGAATCCTGAGTTTAATTTACATGGCTGAATGAGATGTGTTTTGCGATTCCTGCAGCCGAATGGCCGAGGACAGCGACTGGCCTCCCCAGCACATCCGGAACAACTGCAAGCATTGTTGTGATTCGTCGTGATCGTGTGTATGTGGCCCATGTTGGCGACTCGGCCGTGGTCTTAGGTGTGAAGGATAGTCCTGCTGATGAGGTGCTGAGAGCAGAGGAGATCACACAAGATCATAAACCTGAGTTACCCAAAGAGAGGAAAAGAATTGAGGGCCTGGGAGGAAGGTGAGGCTCACATGTATGCGTGTGCATTTTTTACTTGACACATGTCAGTCGGTTAGCTTTTTTTGTAGAATTAGGCGCCGGAATAGTTCTAGGATTATGGCAGTTTCAAACATTTTTGTGGATTTTTTTTTCCTGAAACTGTTTTAGTGTGATTAAAAAGTCTGGGGTGAATCGGGTGGTGTGGAAGAGACCCAGACTCACTCACAACGGCCCAGTCAGAAGAAGCACGGTCATTGATCAGATTCCTTTCCTCGCTGTAGCTCGAGCTTTAGGTGAGTTCAGTAATGCTGCTGATCTAACTGAATTTTAACTGCTGATTCTGTGTTCACATTTTGGATAACAAAAAAAAAAAAACCTTTATTGTTTATGTCTAATTGTATTACTTTGCCCATGACAATGACCCAAGGTGATCTCTGGAGTTATGACTTCTACAGTGGAGAGTTTGTAGTTTCGCCTGAACCTGACACTGCTGTTATCAAGTTAGATCTAAAACGGCACCGCTACATCATCCTGGGCAGCGATGGCCTTTGGAACATGGTTTCACCCCAAGAAGCGGTATCCATGTGTCAGGAGACTGATAGGGCCAAGGTGAGATTACTTTAAGTTGGTTTGTCAAGGATGCATTTTTATTCGATAGATGGAAGAGTTTATTAATCCGCTGAGGAAAATCTGCTTGTCATAGCAGGAAAACACACATACAGTATAAGGTGCCATTTAAAAACAAACAAACACACACACACACACACACACACACACACACACACACACACACACACACACACACACACACGAGTCTTATCCATGGAACCTCAATGCATAAGTTAGACTGCATTTTTGCATGTGAAAATTCTTATTGTAGCATGTAATATTATAGACAAAATCTCTATAGGCTAGAACAGGGGTGGCGAACAAGTTAGACACAAAAAGCCAAACTTTTTAACTGTGAGAGTTAAAGAGCCACACCACATGCTGACCTGCCAAGACACACACACACACACACACACACACACACACACACACACACACACACACACACACACAGGCACCTCTCTCTCTTTCTCCCTTGCTCTGACACACACAACTACTGAGCACACTTCAGATGCATAGATATGGCCTGTATAATATAAATTGATGAATATTGAAATATACACGCAGTCATGTTGAGTCAGGTGTTTTTTACCTTTGGGGAATTCTGTGTCAATATTAGCATGGAGTTGCTAAAATGACGCTGAAGATTTGAATCTTTGAAATGTGATATCGTGGTACTGCAAAATAAACAGAGCGATTTTCCATTCCGTTCAATAAAAATGTAAGCGTCTTCCCATTCTCCCAGAAATGTCCTATGTTCATCTTCATATTTTCATTTAGCTTTGCATTTTGCGATTTTTACAAAGAGGGTAAGTCTGCATGCAAAGAAAATGTTTACTAAATTTCCCAGCATTAGACGTCATCTATTCAAATGATTGACGGTCACTTATGTGTCAGACGCGGCATAAAAAACAACCAACCTGTCAAAATTATTTAAAAATATTATTTATTATTTATTTTTAATAACCTCTGAAGGATTGAAGTGTGTTTTAAGATAAAAAAAAAACATGAAAGAGGCAAAGAGCCAGAGTATATAGAAATATGATAAGAGGCAAAGAGCCACATTCTTATTGATCAAGAGCCGCATGCAGCTCGAGAGCCACGTGTTCGCCACCCCTGGGCTACAATGTACATTTTTTTTGCATTTATGTGCTTCCTTGTACCCAGGTGTGGAGTGCTGTGTACTTTTATGAGGCCTGAATCAAACCAGAATGCCATCATATTGCTCTAATATGGTGAATTTCAGTCAACATATTGATAAATTTCAATCAAAAATGACAAAAAAATTGCACTTTTTGGTTACCCCATGTTACAAATTTGGGGCCAAGGGTTGGGTGCATATTAAGCGGAAACATATTTTAGCAACACTCTTGCTGTCTGTACATGCAGGAGCAATAGAAGTATAGAAATTAATGATGTCATTTGTTTGTTTGTTGATGATATTAAAGTACTGCATGTGTGCCCACAGACTAAGTGCCAAAAGACAATGGAAAATATTTGCAGTGCTCAGGAGCTGGTGAGCCATGCCCTTCAAAGATGGAGTCAGCGCCTGCTTCGTGCCGACAACACCAGCGCGATCGTTGTTTGTTTGGAGCCAGTTGGAACGTTTTCTGAGCCTTTGCCCCCGTATGAAGTTGTGTACAATTTACAAGGAGCAAAATCATACTCTTCTTCCGAGTCCCCATCCAACACTCCACTCAACCAGGTTTGTATCACTGCCAGCTACCAGCAAGCATTGCATCGTCACTAAAACCAGATACAAACTTGAAATAAACCTCAGTATTTATGACACGGGAATAGAGCAATCTGATTGGTCAGTGGTGTGATGAATTTAAAAAAACATTATTCCAAGTGGATAATAATTGAATCAATATGACAGACACGGTTTCTGGTGGTCTCATAATTATTATACTGATATGATATGATCAAACATATTATCATGATTGGTTGAGCACTCAAACTTTATTTGTATAGCAATTTGCATACAAACTCAGAGTAAAAAATTACATCATTAAAAACATCATTAAAGCATTTCATCACTGCTACCACAACCTTTAAACATGTTAAAATACAATTTAAAAGACGTGAAGTGAGAAAATGCTACTACGGACCTAACAAATTTGCATAATGAAACATCTCGGACAAGAAAAAAGTGAATATACTATAATAGGGAGTTTTTTTTTTTCCTTTTTTTAAATCTCATTTTAGTGTGTTTTTCTTTTGCCTCCAATAAGTGTTTGAAATTTTGCATGACTTTTTAAACCACTTTGTGACAGAGCACATTTTACTCTTTTTTTTTTTTTTTGCAGTTCATCAGTTCATTTTCTGAAACCGCTTAATCCTAATTAGGGTCGCGGGGAGGCTGGCGCCCATCCCAGCCAACTTCGGGCGAGGGCAGAGTACACCCTGGACAGCTCGCCAGGCCATCGCAGGGCGGAAACACGCCGACAGCTTTGCAGGCTACTCTTGTCAAAAGTCAGCAATGGTTCTTTTACATGCCTCTCACCATAGACAGTGAGAGACATGGCCCTATGCCACTAGACCACCACTGCCCCTCAGTGTTCACGTTTGCGTGCGTCCTTGCGTCCCTGACGCATGAAAATCCGTAGGGACGCATGGTGTCAAACCAATGTGCGTCCGCCGGACTCATTAATATTTTTCATCAATTTATGTAACATTGTCCCAAAACAGAAATATTTGCCAAAATATCTTGCGAAATCGGTCGATGCTTTGACAATACCGCCATATTTGTTTACCTTTCCGAGTGCGAGTTTTGCCTTCTGCGCTTTCGAGATATCGAATCGGGATCCTCTCGCGAGATTTCGTCTGCTCACGTGATTTCGTCTGCTCGCCAGTGTTCATTCATTTCCGCTAGTTCTCGAGTGTTTAACGTGCAACATGCCTCGAAAAAGTATTCAAAGTCGACGAAAATCAGCGTAGATTAAGCAATTTTTTCTCAATGAACAAAGATTCAAACAGGGATAAAGAGAATGTCTTTGATGAAGAGGAAAATTGCGAAGACAAGCCACGAAAAAAGCGATCGTTTCAGCAACACTGGCTCAAACTTTACACGTGGTTGCGATATGTAGAGAACGACGAGGATTTTATGTACTGTAGTGTATGCACGGAACACAACAAAGTTAATGGCATGAACAAAGTGACTAAAAATCGCAATTTTCAGAACACAACCTTATCGAGACATGCGGATCTCAGTGCTCACAAATTAGCAATGGATATACCGAAGTTACAGCAGGATCGGAAAAATTACGTAAGTAAGTGTGAAGGAAAGCAAGATCGCGCAATTCTGGCACTATTAAAAATTGTTCAATGGATGACAAACGAGGATATACCCATGCGAAAATTCAAATCTGTTATTGATCTCATGCATGATCTTGATGTGGCTGATCTACAATTGTTGAAAAAGCACTTCAGCTACGATTCTTACTTCACTGCATCTGAACTCTTGGATAGTTTGGCTGTTGTAGTTGATAACGAAATAGAGGAGAAAATTAGTAAATCACCAGCAGTGACAATTATGATTGATGAGAGTACGGACATAACAAATGTTAAAAGAATGGTAATGTACACACAAATAATTGATTAATTAATTTTCGGGCGAATCTTTTCCGTTATTTGACAGGACTCATTACTATTGCATTTGGACTCATACTTTCCCAACCTGCGAGTCCCTGGGACTCATAACTTTCTTGAGCAAAAATGAACACTGCTGCCCCTCTTCTTTTTTTTTTTTTTTCAGAATATCTAATGAAACTGATTTTTTTTTTTTTTTTTTAATTCCATTGGCTATACTGTGCTTGGCTCTACTCGGAACACGCAGAGCTCACCAGACCTGCCTCTGTCATGGTTTAAATATATAAAAATAAACTGAATATGGCATCAGATGGGTATAATGGTTCACACGTCCACCTCACAGCAAGAAGGTCCTGGGTTTGAGTCCTGGGCTCAGGCGTTTGCTTTGCTTGTTTTCCCTGTGCTTGCATGGTCTTCCTTCAGATACTCTGGGTTTTTTCCCCTTCCACAGTCCATTAGGTTAATTGGCTTTTTGTGTGTGTGT
>CM045747.1:21820581-21933081 GCA_024760905.1 Plotosus lineatus | reverse complement strand
TTTCTTCCCTGATTGCATGGATATAAAATCTTCTTTTCCTTTCGACTGTTCCCTTCAGGAGTCACCACAGCGAATCAGCTGCCGCCATCTCGCCCTATCCTCAGCATCTTCTCTGACAGCAACTACCTTAATGTCCTCCTTCACCACATCCATATATCTCCTCCTGGGTCTTCCTTTAGGCCTTCTGCCTGGTAGTTCCAACCTCAGCATTCTACTACCAATATACTCACTATCCCTCCTCTGTACATGTCCAAACCATCTCAATCTAGCCTCTCTGACTTTGTCTCCAAAACATCTAATATGTGCTATCCCTCTGATGTACTCATTCCTGATCCTATCCATCTTCGTTACTCCCAAAGAGAACCTCAACATTTTCATCTCTGCTACCTCCAGCTCTGCCTCCTGTTTTTTCCTCAGTGCCACCGTTTCTAAACCATACGACATTGCTGGCCTCATCACCATCTGATACACTTTTCCTTTCATTCCTGCCGATACCTTCCTATCACACATCACACCGGACACTTTTCTCCAACCATTCCAACCTGCCTGCACACTCTCCATTGCTCTGGACTGTTGAGCCTAAGTACTTAAAATCCTCCACCTTCTTTATCTCTGCTCCCTGTATCCTCAGCGTTCCTCTTGGGTCCTTCTTATTCACACACACGTATTCTGTCTTACTGAGGTTAACCTTCATTCCTCTCTTTTCCAGGGCATACCTCCACCTCTCTAGATTTTCCTGCACTTGTTCTCTGCTCTCACTACAGATCACAATGTCATCTGCAAACATCATAGTTCATGGAGATTCTTGTCTAACCTTGTCTGTCAGCACGTCCATCACCATAGCAAACAAGTAGGGACTCAGTGCTGATCCTTGATGCAGTCCCACCTCCACCTTGAACTCTTCTGTCACACCAACAGCACACCACACCACTGTCTTACATCTCTCATACATGTCCTGCACCACTCTAACATACTTCTCTACCACTCCAGACTTCCTCATGCAATACCACAGTTCCTCTCTCGTCACCCTGGCATATGCTTTCTCCAGATCCACAAAGGCACAATGCAGCTCTGTCTGACCTTCTCTGTACTTCTCTATTAACATCCTCAAACCAAACACTGCATCTGTGGTGCTCTTTCTTGGCATGAAACCAAACTGTTGTTCACAAATGCTGACCTCTGCCCTTGGTCTCACTTCCACTATTCTTTCCCATAACTTCATCATATGGCTTATCAACTGTATCCCTCTGTAGTTTCCACAACTCTGCATGTCTCCCTTGTTCTTAAAAATGGGCACAAGCACACTTCTCCATTCTTTCGACATCCTCTCACTCTTTAAGACCTTGTTGGATGTTCTTGTGAAAAAGTCTACTGCTACCTCTTCTAGACACTTCCATACCCCCACAAGTATGTCATCAGGACCAACTGCTTTTCCACTCTTCATCCTCTTCAATGCCATCCTCACTTCATCCTTACTAATCTTTGCTACTTTCTGATCCTCAACGGTCACCTCTTGTACTCTTTGTTGTTTCTCATTTTCCTCATTCATCAGCTCTTCAAAGTACTCTTTCTATCTTCCCAGCACACTTCTGTCATCAGTCAATACATTTCTCTCTCTGTCCTTAATCACTCTAACTTGCTGCACGTCTTTCCCATTTCTATTTCTCTGCTGTGCCAACCTGTATAAATCATTTTCTCCCTCCTTGCTGTCCAACCTAGCATACAAGTCATACGCCTTCTGTTTGGTGTTTGACACCTCTCAATGTCCCACTTCTTCTTAACTAACCTTTTCCTTTGTACACACTCTTGCACTTCCTCATTCAACCACCTAGTCTCCTTATCAACTTTCCTTCCAGAAGACACATCCAATACTCTTCTACCTGTCTCCCTGATCACATTCGCTGTAGTTGTTCAGTCATCTGGAAACACTTCCTGACCACCCAAAGCCTGTTTCAGCTCCTCCTTGAAGACAGCATGACACTCTTCCTTTTTCAGCTTCCACCACTTTGTCTTCTGCTCTGCCTTTGCCTTCTTCACCTTCCTCACCATCAGCGTCATCCTGTACACCACCATCCTATGCTGTCTGACAACACTCTCACCCACTACTACTTTGCAGTCACTGACTTCTTTCAAATTCCATCATCTACACAAGATGTAGTCTACTTGTGTGTTCGTACCTCCGCTTTTATAAGTCACACTCACCCTATGCTCCTGTTTCATCTGGAAGAAAGTATTCACCACAGCTATTTCCATCATTTTTGAAAAGTCTATCAACATCTGTGCTTCTGCGTTCCTGTCCTGGATACCAAACCTGCCCATCACTTCCTCGTCGCCTCTGTAGCCTGCACCAACATGTCCATTGAATTGTGCACCAATGACCACTCTTTCACCTCTGGGGGTACTCTGCATCACTTCGTCGAACTCATTCCAGAATCTTTCCTTTTCTGCTAGCTCACATCCCGCCTGTGTGGCATAAGCACTAACAACAACGGACATCATGCCTTCAATTTCTAACTTGAGACTCATCACTGTCTGACACTCTTTTCACTTCTAGAACATTCCTGACAAACTCCATTTCTCTTCCCATTCACACCATGATAAAACACTTTAAACACTGCTCCAGAGCTTCTAACCTTGCTACTGTTCCTCCTGGTCTCCTGAACACACAGTATGTCCACCATCCTCCTCTGCATCATGTCAGCCAGCTCTCTAGCTTTTCCTGTCATAGTTCCAACATTCAAAGTCCCTACTCTCGGTCCTAGACTCATGCCTTTACTCTTCTCTCTCTGCCTCCGTTCATGCCTCCTGCCTCTCCTTTGACCAACAATAGTCCAGTTTCCACCTACACCCTGTTGGTTAACAGCACTGATGGCGTTCATTGTTAACCGGGGCCTCAACCGATTCGGTTTGGAAGTCATATTAATGATTTGCATGCTTGATTTGCCATAGGTTTTACGTTGGATGCCCTTCCTGACACAACCCTCTGCATTTATCTGGGCTTGGGGCCGGCATTAGAAAGAACACTGGCTTGTGCCCCTTCTCAAGACTGCATTGCATAGGTATAAAATGGAGTCTCAAATGCTCAAAAAGTGGTTCATGGAGCATGACACATAATTTTCACACATCTATTTTGAATCCCAGACTCCTGACCTTAACCCTATTTTATGTTTACAGGATGTGCTATAGAAGACTTTATGGAGTGGTTAAAATTTTCAATTTAGGACATTATTAATAAATGAGCCCAACACTGTATGGGAATGAATGTTATGTTGCTTAAGTTGTTTTTTTTTGAAACTTTGCAATGACAATTATGTACTGTGAGCAATTCTTATCGCAATGAACAAAATGAAGTCTTCCCCAACACATTCCAATAAATAGGATTAAGGTCATGGACTCCAGGATACCAGTACTACTTCTTTTCCTTTTGGCTTTCCCCCTTTTTTTTCAGGGGTCACTACAGCAAATCATCTGATTTGCATGTTTGATTTGGCATGGTTTTTTACATCGGATGCCCTTCCTGACACAACTCTTTTGCAAGGGGCAGAAACATGCTGACGGCTAAGCAGTTACTCTTTACGAAAGTCAGCAATGGTGCTTTTACATGCCTCTCACCATAGACAGTGAGAGACATGGCTGGCCTTTGATAACCCAGTTAGCTGCATTGGAAGGGGACAGTGACAACCTTGTGGAGAATAGGACTTGAACTCCCAACCTTAGGATCAGCGATCCAACCCCCTTTACCACCAGGCCACCACTGCCTCCTCGGGGAGGGTACCAGCCAGTACTGCGGTACCAGTATTATGTTTATATATACTAGTACAGTATAGTTCTGCCGGAGTTCCTGCTTTAATAAATTCTCATTACTGAATTTGATGTTATGTTTTTTGTAAGGAACACCTTTCTGAAAGACCTTTGGTAGCTGGACAGACCAAGGTGAATTTTCAGCAATGTTGTTTAATGTTGGCTCTCCTCATTTTACTGAGAATTCACACACTAGGCTTTTTAGAGTGTAATTTTTTTTTAAAAGTTTTCGGAACAAGATTTGGGTATATAATTTATAAACAGCAATTTCCTAACTGAATGTACTGCAAATAATTTGGGGAAATAATTTGTTGAAAATAAATCCATGTCACAGTAAAAAGGTTGTTGGTTTGAGTTCCAGGCTCGGCAAGGGCATTTCTCGTTTTAGCTGTGCTGGACGGAATCCTGAAGATGTTCTGGTTCCTTCTTATGTCCAAAGACATCCACACTAGGCTAAGATGCTGTTCCAAATTGCCCCTTGTGTGTTTGTATGTGAGTGTTTTGGCCCATGAATCAGCAAACTGTCCACATTGTACCCTGCATTCGCCCAGAATTGGCAGAGATAGGCGCCAGCCTCCCTGCAACCCGGTAGGATTAAGCTATTCGGTAAATAGATGGTTATGGACACTGACTGTAACCGAATAATTACCCAGAGCAGATAAGAGAAAGAATAAGTTCGGTAAAATTGACCTTTATTTTGGAACGGAAGCTGGATCCTGATCCGGAAGTACTAAGTCTACCAAAGTCACTGAAGTTTACGGATGGTTAACGCATCGTGTAGACGACATTGTGATGAATATGATTTGTAAATATGACATTAATTGGGAAACGGAAGTTGAGTAATATTTGTTGCACGGCGGGTATTTTATTTTCGATTTGGATGTGTTTACAGAAAAAGGTCAGTTCATTAATATGATCGCTTTAACTGAAAGTATTGTATTTTTTAAAGTAGGTATAAATATAAAAGAAAGCGTCTGTTGTCATTGTTATAATTTAGATATAATATTTGTAAGTTTATTTGATTTCATGAACTGAAATAGTATTGGTGTTTGTTTCAGACAAATGAATTATAAAGCAGGTCAGTTTCGTGTGTGTGTGTGAGAGAGAGAGAGAGAGAGAGAGTGAGTGTGTGTGTATACACATGTATGTATGTGTGTGTGTGACATAGTGTGTGTGTGTATACAAATATGTGTGTGTGTGTGTGTGTGTGTGGGTGTGTGTGAGAGAGAGAGAGAATGAGAGTGTGTGTGTCAGTGAAAAAGTGTGTGTGTGTGTGAGAGAGAGAGAGAGAGAGAGAGAGACTGAGAGTGTGTGTGTCAGTGAAAAAGTGTGTGTGAGAGAGTATGTGTGTGTGTGTGTGTGTGTGTGTGTGAGAGAGAGAGAGAGAGAGAGAATGAGAGTGTGTGTGTGTCAGTGAAAAAGTGTGTATGAGAGCGTATGAGTGTGTGTGAGTGAAAAAGTGTGAGAGAGTATGAGTGTGTGAGTGAAAAAGTGTGTGTGAGAGAGTATGAGTGTGTGTGAGAGAGTATGAGTGTGTGTGAGAGAGTATGAGTGTGTGTGAGTGAAAAAGTGTGTGTGAGAGAGAAAAGTGGGAGACTGTGTGTGTGTGTGTGTGTGTGTGAGAGAGAGAGAGAATGAAAGGTGTGTCGGTGAGAAAGTGTGTGTGTGTGTGAGAGAGAGATGGAGAGTGTGTGTGTGTGTGTGTGTGTGTGTTGATGATAAAACTCCTGTACTACTCATCATTGAACCTCAATTTAATTTCCTTCACTTGTAGTTAAATATAAAATTTAATGTCCGTTGTATTTTAAACAAAATCTTTAACTGCCTTTAGCAAAAACAAAGAGGATTGCTGTAACAGTGTTTAAAAACAAAGTAGTTTTTGTATGTGAGGGTGATTATATTTTATGCTCGCTTATTAATGTGATGGTCAGGGGTTCAAGCCCCAATACCACCAAAGTTGCCATTCTTGGGTCCATCATCCATTTAATTTATACTGTAAATTGGAAAGCATAGATGGTCATTGTTTTTTGTGATAAATCCAGTTTATAAGAGTATATTTTTTTCACTTGAACAAAATGATCAGTTATATTAAATAAGCTTCTTGAACCATTTGGCAGGAGCTTGTCCCTGCCTTTGTGGCCCAGTTTTAAGCGATCTGAGGTCCACAGATGGGCTGCGGCACACTGGTTGAGAAGCGCTGTATTAAATGGGTGTTATGTGGATTAATTGATGTGAAATTGTGTATGTCACTATAATAAATCTTCGATAAACCAGACAGAACTCAATTCCCCTCCCCTAACAGAATAATACTCTTTTGGGAAGTTTCTGTAACTCTGTGCATATGGGCCCACTATTGTTCAGAGTGGAACAGAATAACCACACCTTATTAACATGTGGTAGGCTGAAATATCTCAACCTCTTGTATTAGTAAATTAAAGACCGAGACCATTTTTTTGGTAAGGAACAGATGTCACCTGTACAGTGCAACACTATTGTACTGTGAGTGGTATGGCAGTTAATGAAATATTTGTAATTTCAGTATCCTACACTAGCCACACGACCCTACGCTCAGCATGGCTGCGGATACAGTAGAGTACACCATAGGAGGAGT
The DNA here is from genome assembly GCA_024760905.1 of Plotosus lineatus. Lineage (NCBI taxonomy): Eukaryota > Metazoa > Chordata > Actinopteri > Siluriformes > Plotosidae > Plotosus > Plotosus lineatus. The sequence continues at coordinate 21,926,669 of CM045747.1, read as the reverse complement.
GAAGATAAACTTCCCCTGCAAAGCATATCCCTCTCAACTTGCCATGATGAACTCTGTAAGTTTAATGACGGGTTAAAGAGCTGAATGTACACTCACTGAGTACTGTTTTTAGGAACACTGTACTAATACTGTCAGAACAGCCCTTTACTCTCTCAAGTCTGTTGTACATGTTACAAAAAAAAAAGGTAATTAAATATCAATACAGTATGACACAGGGTGGCAGAGGTTAAGGTGCTGGATTATTAATCAGTAGGTTCAGGATCAAGTCCCAGGATCACCAAGCCATGACGATTGGACCAAATGCCATGATTGTAAATATATTTAACTCAGCAGACCTGGCGTCAACAATCATACCATGATCCACATCACTGAGATTCTGATGGATGATTATAAAAATATATCCTGAAGATGTTTGCATATATGAGAGTTATCTGGGTGGTGTTTCATACTTAGTTTAGAGAATGAGAATCTTTCTTTGTTTTGTATCCTGTGAGTCTAAAACAATTTTTTAATGTTCTATAACAAAGAACCATATCATTTTACCCTCAGATTGTCCGAGGCCTGAACCACGGGCAGCACTGCTTGTTGGAAAGCCCAACTGGCAGTGGGAAAAGCCTTGCACTGCTCTGCTCAGCTTTGGCATGGCAGCAGGCACAGTATGGTATGATTTTTATTTTGTTCTTTCTTTATTATTATTTTTTTTATGCTGCATCATCAGTTATTTAACACAACAATATTGGCATGAAAATAGATGTTACTGAACAGTATGGTGATGGAGAGGGTAACATTCCCTCTAACAGGCAGATTGGGAGTTTGAATTTCCAGTAGGTGTGAATAGGTATGTGTGTGGTGCCCTGTGATGGATCTTGCAGACCAATGAATATGTTCTCTCTTTACGTTGTCAGAATACTTTATTTATTACAGAAGAAATTGTATGCACACATTTGCTCCATACAAAGTAAGAATGGGACAATGACAAATACACACACACTTATATATATATACAGGGGTAGCTTGACTTACGAATTTAATCTGTTCCGAGGTCAACTTGTAAGCCAAAGTGTTTGTTAGATAAAACAATTCTTCCCATAGGAAATAACAGAAAACCAATTAATCCGTTCCAGCCCCCTCCCAAACTCATATAACCTGCCACAAACACGTATATTTGGCCAAGTATATTACAAATAAACATGTGAAAATAATAAATATTTCATAATAATACATGTACATCAACATTAATAATAATTAATAATAAATAATAATAAAACAAAAATAAACAATAAGTCAACTAACCCTTCTGATCATTAACTGCGGCGATGTCACATAGACGCAAAGCTGTCACGTGGGCAGGCATGAGGTGGTGCGTAACAGAGGAGGAGAATTTTGTGCATATGCACGCTACGAATGCCAGCGAGGAAAGGCTCGTCGTGAGCTCCCCCAAGGCCAGGGCACACCCCCCTTGGGGGGCACAGTGTAATGCCAGGGGGGTGCGTATGACCCTGGGGAACATGCTTTTTTGTCATACTGTACTAGAATTAAGTGTAATTGTGCATCCTCTACAGTAGATAGCAGGGGTGCTCTGTGTTCCCTATGGTGTAGGGAATAAGGTGTTCTTGGAGTGTGGAGGAATACATGCGGAAAAATATGAAGCTAATCCGCCCGGAAAAGCTATTTCCACCGAAGAGCTCATGAATCAAAATTTTGCTCATTGGATGGGACAGATTTTTGGTGGGATTGAAGCTCATATCATGGAAAATTCGTTATAAAGGACACTTGTAAGTCAAGGTACCATTTTGTGTGTGTGTGTGTGTGTGTGTGTGTGTGTGTGTGTGTGTGTGTGTATATATATATATAGTATACATATACAGGGATCACTCACTTTTAATTGGAGAAACTGTCATAGAAGGGCTAGAAGATTCAGTTATATCAGGAACATTCAGCCGGACCCAAAAATGCAGGACACAGGGTGTGATTAAAATGGGTGCGCTTAATTATTCACAGGGAAGGCAAATCGTCGTCACTGTTAGAGATGCGGAGAAACACGGAAATCAAACTAACGTGGGAACTGGTGGAGTACGGAGCTGAGAGCCAGAGAGATCATGGGGAAGAGGGACAATCTTCTAGCACCGGGAGGAGCACTCTGCTTGTCTTTATAGCCCATGATTAAGTGGAATCAGGTGTGTGTGTATAGCGCTCCATCCGTGTGTGACAGCCATGCCCCTCTCCAACGCGCAGAGAGAGAGAGAGAGAGAGAGAGAGAGAGAGCAAGAGAGAGAGAAAGGCCAAAACCAGAGTCTCTCACAACACAGACCATAACAGTGTACTGTATTCAATAATTTTTTCACTTAATTTGTGGACCTATGGTATGAGTTACGGTATCGTTGACTTCTGTTCAAAAGACTACGGAACGGATTAAGACCATTTACATTATTTGTAATGGGAAAAGCAGATTCGGAATTCGACCAAATCGGAATTCGACCAGCTGTCGGGAACGAATTATGGTCGAGTACCGAGGCACCACTGTACTTTTATTTGGAATAAACTTCACATTACACCTCATTGTAATATTTTCACTTGTTTAAAGCTATATATGATGTATTTGATCAAAAATTTTATGGCATAGAATACGTGATCCTGTTTGAGAGACTCAAAGGCGAGTGCCTGCTGGTTGGGCTTCTGCCCATGGAGTTTGGCTAGGCCCAGTCCGAAAAGGAGACATAGGTCCGCCCTTCCATGGACCCACCACCTGTGGGGAGGCTGGAGAGGTCAGGTGCATTGTGAGTTGAAAGCATAGGTTCTGTCGGACTGATCCTCAGCTACTGACTCTGACTCTTGGCACATAAAATATCACCTTTTTGATGGGGAAAGAGCCTGAGCTGGTGTGTGAGGTTGCGAGATACCGAGTAGATATAGTCAAACTCACCTGAACGCATAGCTTGGGCTGTGGAACCACTCATCTTGAGAGGGGCTGAACCTTATTTATTCTGGAGTTGCTCATCGGGAGAGACAGCGAGTTGGTGTGGGCATCCTTGTTGCCCTGTCTTGGCACCCACATGTTATGTTTGTCCCGGTTGACAAAAGGGTAGTTTGCCTCCACCTTCAGGTGGGGGGCAGGTCCTGACTGTTTCTTGTCCTTATGCACCAAATGACAGTTCAGAGTGACCACCCTTTTTGAAGTCTTTAGGGGGTGTGTTTATTTATTTATTCAAGCTAGCAGTTTGGTCGTTGGTAAATGTACCGGTTTCGGACCCATATGCAGAATATTAAAATTTTCTGAGATGAACTGTAGATTTATTTTAAATTTTACATTATTGGCCGTAAATGTGAAAACAATGAAAATGGGTTTTATCTTTCTGTTGTGTGTTCCTTTCAGCTAAGACTGACCAGGAGGGAGGAGGTCCCTCAAGTGATATAAAGAAGCCATACTTTACAACCCCATGTCAGTGTGCATGTCACAGCAAAGCTTGTGGCTCATCCACTTCCTTCAGCTCCACACCAGTCCAGACCAGCTCAAAACCAGCTGTGATTAACCTCACAGGAGGAGAAACTACTGCCAAAGTTCTCATACCTCCTCCAGGTTAGTTCCATTAAGAATCAGTGCCTCAGTCTCTGGTCTACATTTACATTACTCAAGTCAAAAATATGATGGGTTCAAATTCCTAAGAATTTTTCTCATTAACAGCTGAGGAACCTCAAGGCAAGAAACCGACACTGTCATCCAGGCTTTCTGAGAAATATCAAGCTTCTCTCAATACACAGGCAGAAACAAATGATGAAGACTTTAAGCCTGAGAAGAAGCGCATTCGAGTACCTGCAGCTGATCAGAGGGTAGGACAGTAAATATTTAGAGCTTAGGCAGCTTAAGGAGATTTTTGTATTGTTTCTGGAATGTAATAGGTTTCACCCTATCAGAATCCTAAATCCATGAATTGCCAAAACTAAAATACTTTTTTTCCCCCCCTGCACAGATATTGACTTTTAGATTAGCATTTATGCTAATATTACTTGCTTATTTAAGTGCCATGTGTGATACTTGCTTTGGCAGTCATATCTCTCCAAAGAAGATTTCCACAGTAGATACTTTGTACATTGCGGCCCTCTTGCTCGCTTTCCTTCGATTAAGGCCCAGCAATCCGGTCCAATCCACTTTATTTGTATAGCACTTAAGAAACAACAGCAGTTGAAACAAAGACCTTATTTTCGAATGGCATGGCTGAGAAAACGCAGTTGTCTTTCTGTGATGACCGTCAGCAGCTCCCTTCTGACACCCGCCTTTTACCCATTACCATTAACTCAGACCCAGTTCTGTGCTTGCAGGTCTTCTACTGATGTTGTTATCAAGACTTTTTTTGAAAGTATTTTGTTGAAATTTACTGATTTTCTGTTCATTCATGTCAATTATCAAACGAAAAATACTCTTGCGATAAAGACTGAAGAAAGAAGGTCCTGGGTTCAGTTCCCAGCTCGGGTATTTCTGTGTGGAGTTTGTATGTTCTCCCCATGCTTGTGTGTGTTTCCTCCAGGTACATACTCTGGTTTACTCCCACAGTCCAAAAGCATGCACAGTATTTTAATTGGTTGTTCCAAATTGCCCCAAGGTGTGCGTGTGGGCCCTGCGATGGCCTGTCCAGGGTGTACCCCGCCCTCACCCAGAGTCAGCTGAGACAGGTGCCAGCCTCCCCGTGACCCTATTTAGGATTAAGCGTTTCAGAAAATGAATGAATGAAGGATAAATAATGAGGAAATCTGACAATTGCACACAGTCCTGCCTTAGACCTCATACAATGTTCTACCACAGTTGTTCTTAACCTTGTTGGCGGTTCTGAACCACACCAGTTTCATATGTGCATTCACAGAACCCTTCTTTATTGAAAAATAAAATATGATTTTTTTTCAAATTCAAGACAAAGGTATATGTTTTCCTGGGGTGCCAAAACGAACCGCGCATTAACATCACTGTGTTCAAAGAACAAATCCACTACAATGTATGAACTCTCAACAAATTACATACCTTTTCACAAAGACATGACCTCATGTAATCTTATCACACTGAAATCGTTTTAATTTTTAACCTAATGATTCCAATAATGAACTTATTGTATTTATACTATTTATTATTTTTAATATTTCAACACACACCCGTCACCTAATTTCCATCAGGCTACAATAATAATGAATATTTACTGCAAATCAGTGTGACTTCTGCTGTTGCCTTTGAGAGACCAGTTCTGAAATGTATGGCTTCACCTTGGACAATGCCAATCTCATGTCATTTTCATGGCAAAGTCTGGTCCTTTTCCTTGTTTTTATGTCCAACAGCCTCGAAAAGGACTGTTCGCAAAGATATGGTGTAACAAATGGTATAAAATTGACGTCACGAATATGAGTCGGGTCTGTGTCTTGACCTCCGCCGAACCCCCGAGACTAACTCACCGAACCCCTGGGGTTCGATCGAACCCAGGTTAAGAACCACTGTTCTAGCATAATAACAAAGATGTTTGGTGGTGGAGTCTCCCATCTTCATCTGCACTCTTTCATCTCTTCAGTGACCACATATTCAAGGCAAATGTCTATCACCCAATGCAGATTAGCCTGTAAGGGTTTTTTAAATCACTATATTTGCTCATGGTTTGTACTCGTTCACTGAGCCATTGCAGATCTATTTATTATGGGTTTTTAGGGCCTCTCGGAATATAAGAATTTATAATACATGAGTCATAAGAAATTTTGGTATTGTACTGCTGTACAGGATAACGCCACAATGATTTTAGAATTGTGTTTCCATAAACATAACAGTGATTTACTGCTGTAGACATCTGTACATTTAGGATGCTGTTAATTTTGAACACACAAGCTGACCTGTAATTCATCAATCATGTGGTGTTCAGCAGACCAGAAAGCGAAGATGTCTTGAACAAGTTGTGATATTAGATGATGAGGAGGAAGTGGAAGGGACTGATCATGAGACACAGAACCAGACTGAGGAGTCAAGCAAAGCTGAAGTCAGCCTGCCACCTGCGGAATGCTGTGTGAGTATATAAGACGTATTAAAGGTTTGTGCTCTGGTGCACTGTTTACTGTCATGGTTTAACTGCTGCAAGTCGAGCATTTTACAGCTTCTGTTGCTCTGAACAACTTTCAAGTTAAAACTACATATGTCTGTCTTCCTTTCGGCTTTTTCCCTTTTACTCGGGAGTCGCCACAGCGAATCATCTGATTCGCACGTTTGATTTGGCAGAGGTTTTTACGTCGGATGCCCTTCCTGTCACAACCCTTTTTAGCAAGGGACAGAAACACGCTGATGACTTTGCAGCTACTCTTTACGAAAGTCAGCAATGGTTCTTTTACATGCCTCACACCATAGACAGTGAGAGACATGGCCCGCCTTTGATAACCCAGTTAGGTGCACTTGGTGGGGGGGACAGTGACAACCTTCTGGAGAGTGGGACTCGAACCCCCAACCTTTGGATCAGCGATCCAGCGCCCTATACCACTAGTTAAAACTACATATAATGTTCATAATCACTATTCCTATAATGACCAATAAACCTCATCCATTAAAAGTATTGCTATTAATGTTCCTGGAATGGAGCTTTGGGTCACTATTTGATTGGACCTGATATTCTCTAGTTCTTTCATTTCTTTTCTTAAACGTTTAATCCTAATTAGTGTCGCAGGGAGGCTGCCACCCATCTCAGCTGATCCTGAGTGAGGGCAGAGTACACCCTATACAGCTCGCCAGGCCATCACAGGGCAGAAACATAGCAACGGCAATCCAATGGCCTGCTTTATTTTTCAAATGACGGCAAATGATTCTTTTGCATGCCTCTCATCACAGATGGTGAGAGACTGGTTGGCCTTTGATTACCCAGCTACACTAGAGATGCAGCAGTGACAACTCAGTGATAGTGGGGTGTGAGCCCACGATCTTTTGATCAGTGAGCTGGCACCTTAACTACCGAGCCACCACTGCCCCTACTCCAATTTTTATGACATATATGTATAATGTGTCTTCAAGCCTTGTTCTTGTGACATTTCATATAACGTAAGAGAACTTTAAAGAAATCAGGCTTGATTACTGTACTATTGGATAATACAAAGTCTATATCCTTATCATATTGAAAATGGAAAATAATTGATCTGCGTACACATTCTCATCATATTTCTCATGTCTTCATAACTAATTTTCAAGTTTTAGGGAATGTTCAGAAAAGTAAAGTGTGAGCATTCTTCTAGCAGATTTCCAGAGCAGTACATCATAGGGCATGGCATAGATGGATTTCCTGTGTCCTTCCTGGTGTCGTGCCCACCACAGAAAACCCAATTAGGTTGCTGTGTTGTGATTGGATGCTGATTCATAATGCTCACTTGCATGAAGACATAAAATAAATCAATTTATTATGAATAACAAAACTTTCCTTTCATACTTTCGGCTTTTTCCCTTTCTTAGCGGTCGCCACAGCGAAACATCTGATTCGCACATTTGACTTGGCATGGGTTTTTACATCGGATGCCCTTCCTGTCACAACCCTTTTAGCAAGGGACAGAAACACGCTGATGGCTTTGCAGCTACTCTTTACGAAAGTCAGCAATGGTTCTTTTACATGCCTCTCACCATAGACAGTGAGAGATAACCTTTGCCTTTGATAACCCAGTTCGCTGCACTGGGGGGACAGTGACAACCTTGTGGGGACTCGAACCCTCAACCTTAAGATCAGCGATCCTGCGCCCTATCCACTAGACCACCACTGCCCGCATTATTAATAACAAAACTGAAATTTCATAAAATAAAGGCTCATACACCACCACTCAGATTTGCACATAATAAAAAAAAAACACAGTCTAGCTCAAGTAGGCAGAAAAACTTGCAGGTCAAGAAATATTTATGGAGCAAATGCCAAAATAAGAAACTTGACAGAACATGAGCTTGTTAACTGGTTAATTAAACTAACAATAAAGGAGATACAAATGAAAAACAAACCCTTTTTAATAGAGACAGCCATTGGGCGGTCCGCTTTTAGACTGTGTGCTATCTGATGACGGTAGATCAATATTTGACCACTGGGTGGCAGTAGAGAATTACAATTCTTCAACCTAGACCTAAAGACTATCAAAGCTTCGCTTTATTGGTGACAGTCTTTTTTTTATGTCAAGGTCAATTACAGATCAATCTATACTTCAGCTGGGCCAACATACTTCAGTATGACCCGTTGTCTATGCCCCAGCATTTTAACAAAATGTTTTTAAATTCTGATTTCTTTTATTCTGATTATTCTCTCGAACATGATTCTCTTATCAAATTACATCTGTTTATTGTATTATTTGGAAATTAATGTTTTGCACTATTATACATAGTCATAAGCTTTTTTATGATTCAACTTCACCAAGCTTGAATTCTGTTCATGGACAGTCAGTGTTTTATTTTTCTGCGCAATTTTTTCCGGGTTTTAGTAATAAATCAGACAGTTCTTAATCCAACTTGATCATTTCAGCAATCTCGTTATTTGTTTTACTTGCTTGAAGCAGGTCAATAGCTTAAGCCTTCAAAGATGCAGTGACACCTTTTCCATGACAACGAGATACGTGACTAAATGACAGATTCAGTTTTTAAACTCTTTCTGGTGCAAATTTTCACGTGATACGCAATTTCCGAAAATGACTTCTCAACTTTTCATCGACAAAAACCGCCAAATTCTTGTCTCCTAGGTTTCCTTCTATTGCTTAACTCTTATTTAGAGAGAAAAAAAAAATCATGATATCTCACACTTTGAAGTGTTTTGATTCCTAATAATGGGCAGGACTACATGTACAGTATATAGTTGATTTTAACATATAAACATTTTCAAATAATTTTTGCAGGATATGCATTTTATGATAAAACATGCCATCAGCAGAATTCTCTCAGAATTTCTCTCTTAGTTTAATAAATTATCTATCGATATAATTATTTTTTTTGCTCATTTAAGTCCAGGTGAGACTTTTATTAGCAGAACACAGAATCTAACACAAAGTGATGTTTTTTTTTTGGTAATTGTATGTGGTTCGCATGTTCGCCTCACAGCAAGAAGGTCTTTCTGTGTGGAGTTTACATGCTCTCGCTGTGCCAGTGGGAGTTTTCCCTACCATGCGATGGTCTCGTGAGCAGTTCAGGGGGTACCCCTGTGTCAGCAAAGATAGGCTCCAGGCTCCCCACCGACTCAAGTGGGATTAAGTGGTTTGGAAAATGAGTTTCATTTAGAATTTAGTGCATTAAATTGAAGTTTTGTGAAATCTTAGTTTTTAGTGCACAGAATCAGTGAATTTGAATCTTTATAGTGAAAAAGCAAAATGGTGACTTAACCTACAAAGTGCATTGAAAAATATTAAATATTTAAAAAAGTCTATGATATGCTTACAGTGTTGTGCAAAAGTTTTTGACCAATTTGACATTTTTTTTTTTCACGTTTGTCACCGTCATCCATTTCAGATCAAGCAAACCTAAATATACAAAAGACAGAATTCATGGCTCCATCAATCATGACAAGTCACCCAGGTCCTAAAGCAGCAAAGCAGGACCAGATCACAACACTTCCACCATCATGTTTCACTGTTGCACACCAGTGTTGCATGGTGTTCACCATGTTGCACAATGTTCTTTTTATCAAATGCAGTGTTCCTTTTGCGCCAGATGTAAAAAAAAGTTCAACTTTAGTTTCATCAGTCCAGAAAACATTTTCCCAAAAGCTTTGGGAATGATCAAGATGATTCTTGGCAAAAGTGAGTCGTGCCTTGATATTCTTTTGGTCAACAGTGGCTTCCGCCTCAGAACTCTTCCACGGAAGAGTGTCTTTCTAATGGTGGAGTCATGAACGTTGACATTAACTGAGGCAAATGAAGCTTGTAGTTGTTTAGAAGTGGTTTTTGGATCCTTTGTGACTTCTCCGGTTAGTCTGCACAGTGCTGTTGGAGTCATTTCGGTAGGTCGGCCACTCCTGGGAAGGGCCTCCACTGTGCCATGCCTTCTCCATTTATGGATAATGGCTCTGACAGTGGTCCACTGGCATCCCAAAGATTTACCCATGACTTTGTATCCTTACCCAGACTGAGACATTTCTATAATTTTCTTTCTTGTTTGCTCTTGAAGCTCACTGGATTGTGGTATGATGATGTGTGTTCAAGATGGCCTACCTCACCTTGTCAACCGGTTTTATGTTAGGGATCTCCTGATTGGAAATGTCTGGCAGCAATCAGGCCTGGGTGTGGTCATAAAATTGAACTCATTTATCCCCAATTATAGGACTAATCACAACCTTTTACCTCACCTTTTAACTTTTTCCCAGAGGTTCATGTAGGTTTGGATAGAATTTTTCTCTTAACAAATAAAATCACAACTGGAAAACTTCATTTTTTTAATTAATGTAATAAACAAGCAAACAAAGTAAAAAATCATTAAGGGGGCAAAAACATTTGCTCAGGACCATATCTTGTTTCTTTGTTTGCTTGTTTATTACATTAATTCACTACCTGACTCACCTGGCTGTTTGATAATCCACCTCATTTTGCCTATAGTGAGTAAATAAGCTGCAGTAGTGTTTAGATAATATAGCTTCATTTGGCTCATTTTTCAGATTTCCAAAAGTGTTTTTTTTTTTTTTTCCGTAGGCGAATTATTGAGATAATGACACACTGTTTTGGGAATGCTATACAAATTTTGGTTAGTGGTTCTCTTTGCTCTCAAAACAGTCTCAGCTTTTCTTGGCATGGGATTCTGGTCCATGTTGACTTGATTGCGGTTCCTGCAGCTCCTGTTGATGTGATATCAGGTCCGTCTTAAAGCGGTGTTAGAAACAGTTGTGCAGGAAAACCCCAGGAGATCAGCAGTTATAGAAACATTCAAACTGGTTCTGTAAAACCAAGCCACGGTCACAGTACTCCGATCTCATTTCCCCTTCTGATGGTTGATGCGAACATTGCTATATAGTTGCCGGTCAGTATCTGCATGTATTTCATGCATAACAGTCCTGCATCATGATTGGCGAACTGGATAATTGCATGACTGTGTAGGTGCACTGGTGCCCCCAATAAAGTGTTCCAAGACTGTATGACCATCACATTTGATTCTTAAAGTGCTCATTCTTTTTCTCTGGATGTAAGTCCTCAGAAAATGTGATTCAGTACCTGTAACCTGTGAGTGTTAGTGTGTGACACAGGAGAACCTGTCATGTTTACCACAGCTAGAATGACAAACGGAGTGACTTGTGTTAGTCTTTCCATGAATTGGTAGACTGTTACAGAAGGCGGAGGCCGATCACTGGTGGGTGGGTTAAAGGGGGCGAAGGTTTGCTTTGGGTTTCCATTCCTCACCTGACTCCGTGCGTAGCCTCCGCCAGTGCTGACTGACATCTTCAATAGGCCTTTTGAAGCAAGCTCCAGTTTAATTAAGAGGTTTGCCTTGCTTGGCAGTGAACTGTGAAAGCCTAGGATAAATATTGAATGGGGTTCACCTACTGGTTACTGCGCTCAAGGGATGAACAGGTGCTTTGTGTCTCTTGAGATTGGCTGGGGGGGGGGGGGCACTAAGGGCTCCAGGGGCAGCCATGATGGGGGAGTGAAGACCCGTGAAGTCTTTTTATGAAGGCTGTTTTTCCTCACTCTGTCTGTCTTTTGTTTTCAGTGTCCCTTAGTGAAGGAGGGTTTTTTTTTGTGTGTGTGTGTGTGTGTGTGTGTGGGGTGAGTGTCAAGCTCTCAGAGCTCACCTGTTGAAATGCAGGTCTGCACATTCCATTACAGAGTCATTGTGGGGTAAAGACAATCTACTGTAGGATCTCAAACACAGAGCTCTAACAGGACACAGGGCTCGCCTTGCACCTCTTGTGAAAAACACAGAGAATGTATTGTATTGCTGAACAAGTCCATTACCATTTTTGTTTTTAAGACGAACACTTTCTTTATTATCCTTTAAATCGATTCTTTAGAATAATGAATATGTTGGGAACTGATGTACAACAGTGAATAAAAATATGTTAAAATAATAGATTATATTCTCTCTCTCTCTCTCTCTCTCTCTCACACACACACACACATTTGTAATGTGTTTTATGTATTATCATTTTTGTTATGTGCAAAAAGGATTATATTCTAAAAAAGATTTTCTTGAGTGCTGTGGTTGGGATATACATCACTGTGTACCTAAAAATGTTTGAAACAAAACAAACCACTGAAGATAAATCAAATTCTCTCAATTGTTTGCTACTTTCTGCTGTAGAGCAGTGAGTGTTCGGTTCCTCGTGCCCCCAGGTGACCTCAGCCGAGACGACATGCTAAGGTTGACGCTCCTGCACAAGGCTGAGCAATGTTTGATAGCAAGGACTGGACTGAGACCAGGGAGAGACTGGAGATGATATCAGGGCCCCCATGGTGAAAGAATGCAGCTTGAATGTGTCCATGGCAGCAAGACCGGCCAACAGAGGCTGTTATCTGCATACCAGGGGTGTTTCTTTGCTGCCTGGTGGCGAGAGGGGCCGAAACTGTGGCAGGTTTTGTGTAACGGATACTCTTGTGTCAGCTGTTTCCTGTCCTGCCGCTGACAAGGCCCACCATTCACAAGCAGCTCTCCCTCCATCATTTGATGAATAAGTAATTATATAGCACATGAGGCAGGGTACTTGGATTGGGCTATTGAATGTGGCAGCAGCAGGTAAACTGATCCAAGGAGTTGGAACAATTGGACCGCTGGTGTGAAACTTCTCCAACTCTGTTGTAACCTTATCTGCACGCATCATTTTTTTTTTCTTGTCACTCCACAGAGTGGAGCTAAGCATTATCTGACTTTATTCTCTTCATCCAATATGATTTAATATTTAACTTCATATAAATGTTTAAAAAGCAGCATGACAGAGTGCCTCCTCTACTGGAGCAGAGACTAAAGGAGAGCTTGTGAAGTGTTCGGGTGTGACTTGCAGAGTTAGATCTTATTAATCTTGAAGAATAGAACGATGGCAAAGTGTAGGAATTCATATTTTGGATGGTCAGTAAGGTAAAGGTAAAGTCCGTGGGCTTTTTACACCTGAGCCATAGCGGCTCATCAGGCCGGTGCTTATCCCCGGTTTCTGTAGCGTGAAGCAACTAGGAGTTCAACTCCTCCTGGATGGGATGCTAGTCCATCGCAGGTTACCTTCCCAGTATATATATATTTTTACTGGTACCCATTTATACTGCTGGCTGAACAGAGGCACACATGTGGTTAAGACCTTGCCCAAGGGTCTTAGCACAGTGAGGGTCTCAGTGGGATTTGAACTCCACCGGCCCCACAATGGTCAGTAAACACTTAATTAAATCGAACTGAAAATGCTTTGGAATACCTTGCAGATCTAAGTTCAGATCATTCACATACACTTTATGTTAAAGAGTACTGGTACTGGTATTGGTCATCCTTCCAGCAAATCTTGTGTGTATCTACTATGTATAAGCGATAGAGAAGATTATTTTAACATAATGATCACAAAAATCACAAAACTGGGTAATTTTCTCCCATGGATTACTAGCTGGAGCTGAATGTATGGTTCGGAGTCATTTTTCCTGGAAGTGCTGTGAAGTTGTCAATCAGGATTGGCCAGCCCAAGATCTATTGAGCGAGCAACATTTAAAGTGATGGCGTATGTGTTCAAGAAGCAATGATGGCTTGCAGTTTTAAGGAAGGAATGGGTGTAAATACTGTAGTTACCTATTTGAACTAGAGTGGGAGGAGTCGTTTGGAGACATTGAGACTCTGAGTTTGAGAATGGTACCAGGGATGACAGTACAGTAGATCCAAAATAGATTATGCTTTCAACATTTTGCCAATTCACCTTTTCTGTCATAATTTGGTTTAGAAACATCAGAAAGGTTTGTTGTAATTTGTTGTTTGTGCAGCTCAGTCATGAATATTATAATGCACTGTTTTCATGTTTTCATTCATACCTCTACTTACGAAATTAATCCGTTCCAGAGCCCTTTTCATAGCCTAGAGTTTTTGTAAGTAGAGGCGCATTTTATATGTAAAACGTGCGATTCGTTCCAAGGCTACCAAGACTACCCCATAAACCCTTTAAAAATGATAAAAGTACACCAATTTTGTATGAAATTTGTGTTAAAAGTAAAAGAAAATTATTTATTAAACCATTTAAACATTTTATTAACATATTAAACCATTTTATTAACATATTTATTAATTAAACCATTATTGAACATTTTTTATTAACACACACACAACACTGTCTCTCTCTATCGCTCTCTCTCTGTCTCACACACACACACACACACACACAGAAAACTCTCTCTCTCTCTCTCTGGTGTGTTTTTCACACGTAGCGCGCAGCCGACGGAACATTTGTATTTAAATGTTTAAATGGACAGGATGTTGTATTTAAAGCGGAATTACAGTATCTGTTTGAAAGATCAGAGGTCCTGATTCAATATTAACTTGCTTCCTTGCGAGGTCGGAGGTCTTGTCCCACGGAGCACTCTGTTTTCATGCCTTCTTCTGCTTCAATATCGTTCCGAAATAATCGCCTCCGTCACTGTATTTCCGCTTTTCTGTATTTTCCGGGTCCATGATGGATAACGAAATATAACACTGCAATGATCAATCTAAAAAAAATCTCACGAGCCAACATTCCTATTCAACTCCCCTTCACGCGTGTGACAAACAGGAAGTATGGGTACAGGAAGTGTGGGTACAGTTCAGCTGTCTCCTGGCCAATGGGAAGCCAGTGGGGCGGGATGTTGGGAGACAGCCAATGAGAGAGCAAGTCGTGCATTGTTTGAATTTTCGAATGACGCATTTGAATTTTTGAATGGCGCGTTTTGTAAAAAGAGGTTGTTTTCGTAAAAAGAAAACGAAATTTCAGAAAATGTTTTTCGTAACCTGGATTTTTCGTACTCCGAGGTTTTCATAAGTAGAGGGCCGACTGTATTTTAGTAATAAAGTGAGTACTGTAGATAAATAGTCAGTTGTAGTATTTTTATAAACAAATCAATTTGTGATTAAAAACTAAACTGGGTTTACAGGAAACCGACGAGTGAACACAAACGACAAAGTAAACGAGAAATAGCTCCGAGTGTTGACCAAAGGTCCCTCAGTCCGAAATAGATTCTTTATCTTGCATGCTACGTTACCAATGTACAGGGTTGTAGGACATGACTTTATGAGATGTGCCATATATTATTTTTTTTTTCCGTACACTGCTTAGGATTAGTTCCACTACCTGGCAGTTCATTGTGTGTTAAAGCTATAATTATCAATATTTTGTCAGGGAACAGCATCACAAACAATGCTAGGGTTTAAACGTCCATCTCAGCTCGAGTCATCTGATCCTTACTTATACGGTTTCTGTTTTATGTAGGCTTTGTTCATCTGTATGTCCACATACTTTGTCATCTCATTAACCTAATAGTATTTGAGATTAATTTTTGTTTTCCTTTTCCTATTTGTAGTCTTCTGCAGCTTGTACCCTGTGTGCTTGTGCAAGCCTCGCAGAAGGGGAGAAAACAGGTGAAAAAGTCAAGGACAAAAACAAGGAGGGCAATGGGAAGAAAGCTGTCCCCAAAATTTTCTTTGGCACTCGCACACATAAGCAGATCACCCAAATTGCACGAGAGTTGAAGCGGACATTATACTCCAGTGTGCCTATGACCATCCTATCCAGCAGAGATCATACATGTGTCCACCCTGACGTGGTTCCCCATGCCAACCGCAATGAACGCTGCAAGGAGCTGCTTGATGCCAAGAATGTGAGTTACCCAGTGCCTGGTACAGAGCACACGATATATCTTACTAGAACTTTTAACACACAAGGTGTTTATTCATGCGTCATGACAAAAGAGATGAACATCTTCATTGGGAGAGTTTGTTCAGCTCATTGGGTTCAAACACGCTTGTCAATTCTGAACCATGAATTCTGTTATTATAAGGTAAGTAATTCTAAGCTGAAGGCTTTTAATAGCTTAAGTAGATTCAACACCCACTGAGGAAATGAATTCATCTTTCTAAATGTGTTGATATGCATGTGGGTAGTAATAATGCGTATCAAAGAAAACCTGGTGGCTCTGTCATGCGCTAGATAGTTTTTTTTTTTGTTTTGTTTTGTTTTGTTTTTTTTTTTTGCTTCTGTTGTATTGGTTCATTTAGAGGAAAGCATTATTGCAAATCAATAAACTGATTTTAGCTGTTTACAGTTGTGCTATTATGAAAACGTTTAATCTGATGAGAGCAGTTATGCCAGAGTCCCCATTCACAGGACACTATGACTTCCTGATCAGTTTGATCAGTAGGACGATCATTTGCTATGACTTTTCTTTTAGCATCTATGACAGATTTGGAAGCTGTTTGTTAGACAGAGCTCTTCTCTAACATAATCAATACACCTACCAAGGAACTGTAGTATCTACACTAAGGCTCACGGAAGTTATTCCAGTTTCTTGTATCGGCCCAACATCTTACTGAGACATCGTTTTGATACTACAGTCAAAAACAGAAATTGTATTTAAATGTTTAAATGGACAGGATGTTGTATTTAAAGCGGAATTACGGTACCTGTTTGAAAGATCAGAGGTCCTGATTCAATACTAACTTGCTTCCTTGTGAGATGGAAGGTCTTGTCCCACGGAGCACTGTTTTCATGCTCCTTCTGTGTCAATATCGTTCCGAAATAATCACCTCCATCACTGTATTTCCACTTTTCTATATTTTCCGGGTCCATGATGGATAACGAAATATAACACTGCAATGATCAATCTCAAAATAAACTCTTGAGCCAACATTCCTGTTCAACTCTCCTTTCTCATGCATGTGACAAACAGGAAGTATGGGTACAGGAAGTATAGGTACAGTTCAGCTGTCTCCTGGCCAATGGGAGGCCAGCAGGCAGGATGTTGGGAGACAGCCTATGAGAGAGCAAGTCGTGCATTGTTTGAATTTGTGAATGGCGCATTTGAATTTTTGAATGGCGTGTTTGGCGCTTTTCGTAAAAAGAGGTTGTTTTCGTAAAAAGAGGACGAAAATTTCGGAAAATGTTTTTCGTAACCTGGATTTTTCGTATTCAGAGGCTTTCATAAGTAGAGGGCCGACTGCTTTTTGATGGGCCACTTAAGTACAGATTGAGACCACAGAAATGCTCAGCCATCCTCCAATCAATGATTAGTTCCGATACCCCCAAAATCCAATCTTCTGAACTCAACCTGACCTCATTTCTGCATTGCAAAGGAACCACATGCCCCTGACTTTTGTCAATGCCTTCAGGCTGGATAGTCAGTGCTCACTAATTTGGTGAGGCTTTTTTTCACTTGGACAGTGTTGTAATAGGAGGATGATTACTGGCACTCAGATTATAGCCACTGTAACTTAAACCCACTCTTTAAGGATATATGAGTGAATTCTTCATCAGTGGGGCCTTGTGGACCAGTTGTAGGTGATGATGGCCCCAATCACACATACAGAGCTATTTGCTTCAGATGCGATTTGTTTAAACAAGAGTTTTTATTGTTTTTTTTTCGCCCACAGAAAGTTTGAGTTATTATCACCGCACCTTGAAACCTTGTCCCACCTGTGCACATGCAAGGTTCATGGCTTAGGTGAGGACTGCTGAAAAGTATATAAACTACTAGTACTGTCTCCTGTGTCATTCCAGCAACCCACCCCTTTTATTTTCTCCTCTGAGGCTTTCGCCATGTGGTCACACATTTCAGCTATTGTCGGTGATCATAAATAGCGAATGCAGTTCCACTGAAATGCCCAGTTGATTTTATGCTCCCTCTGTGGGATAATCTCCCTGTCTATAATACAGGTGGAATTGCTGCCAGCGTCTCTACAGTCCCTTGCAGACTGCATCGGGTCTCAGTACAATGACCAGATGCTCCCTTTAAAGCTTCTGCAAAACGGCATCTGTGCTAAATTTGTAACAGATACAAGTGCAATAGTAGTGATAGTGCTGTTATTCATATACAGTAATTGAAAACAAATTCCATAACAGCTAATTTCTAAAAGAGACAATGAAGATACACTGTTTAATGTTGGGCATGAATAGACCTGCCATGGTACTTAAGAAAGGCCCAATTTTATTCATTCATTCATTTTTTTTGTAACCGCTTAATCCAAATGAGGGTCACTAGGAGGCTGGTGTATATCCCAGTCGACTCCGGTCAAGAGCAGAGTACACTCTGGACAGTTTGCCAGGCCATCTCAGGGCAGAAACATGCTGACAGCTATGCAGCCTACTCTTGTCAAAAGTTAGCAATGGTTCTTTTACATGAACCTCTCACCATAGACAGTGAGAGACATTGCTGGCCTTTGATAACCCAGATGGCCGCACGGGGGGCAGTGACGACCTTGTGGAGAGTGGGGCTTGAACCCCCAACTTTCGGATCAGTGATCCAGCACCTTACCACCAGGCCACCACTGCCACACTAGGCCCATTTTTATTTACGTTTAATCATAAATATGTGTTTCTATGTGTTAATTAATTTGAAGCTATTTGCTCGTTTTATAGGGTCAATCTTGCAGATTCTACCACAGTGTGCATAAGATGCGGGAGCAAAAGACCTTGCAGTGGGTCCATGGACTACACCAGGCCTGGGACATTGAAGAGCTGGTCAGTCTGGGCAGTAAGCTACGTTCCTGTGCCTATTATGCAGCCCGGGAACTCATGCTGGGTGCTTGCATTGTTTTTTGCCCATACAACTATTTGCTGGACCCCCTTATCCGTGAGAGTGTGAGTTTTTTTCTCAGAAAGATTTGGGAGTTTAATTATTTCAAGAAAAAGCTTTTTAAAATATATTTTTTAGCATGTACAGACTAATTTGTAAGAGCCTGTTTAAAGTAACCATAATACAATGGTTGAGAATATTGCATGCATGCCCCACAACATTTATCTTGGAGCCCCATCATCAATACTGTATTAATTCAACCTGAGCTGAATAATTGGTTTAGTATATGGAGAAATCATTAAAAAAAAAAAAAATATATATATATATATAAATAAATAAATGAAAAATTATATATATATATATATATATATATATATATATATATATATATATATATATATATATATAATTTTTTTTTTTAAGTCCGAAAAAATCGCACCTACTTCATGAAAATGTTCATACTTGCACTATGAAAGCAACTTTTGAAACTCAAAGTTAAATAAAGTGCACCCTTTAAAAAAAAAAAAAAAACCTTAACATTTTAAAAACCACGTGGTCAGACACACGCTTGAGTTTTTTACCACTATTCTGAGTCAAGCTTTATCCCAAGCTTGCAAGGTGTTTAATTAATAATTATGCCTGGAGGGCTCGAGATGAAACTTTGAGGGGACTATTCAGTTCCATGACATTTTCTGAGCCTGAAGTGTGTATTTGTTGTAGAAATGTACATTTGACAATTTTACCGCAGCCGTGGTGGTGTTGGGGGGTAAGCATGTTTATATTGTAAATATAATACCCCGCCCTTGCCCAGAGTCGGCTGAGATGTGCGCCAGCCTCCCTAAACAGGATTAAGCGTTACAATTGTAATCGAGCTTGAACTCTTCTTAAAAAAAAAAAAACACAAAAAACCCACAGGTGATGGTGCACCAGCTTGGAGAATGAGGACTCAGACCCAGTCTCACCCGAAATCCCCACTATTGTTTGAAACATGTCCAACTCACCTCTGTTCATGTGCCGTCCCCTTGTGGGTTACATTTTAGCGCTCAAATGACCGACACGTAACTGAGAGAATCTGGTCATTTACAAAATTTTTTTTTTTTCTAAAATAAAAGATTGTTCAGACGCAGATAATAAATAAAACAGAAATAAATCATTATTTCTTGTGCAGCCCGGTACCAAGTGATCCATGGACCGGTACCGGTCCGTGGCCCGGGGGTTGGGGACCAGTAGTATATATCACATATACTACTATATACGGAATCAAGATTTAGAAAAAAAACAATGTAAACCCACATAGGCAGGTCAGGGTGAGCTCTGCATGTTCTAAGCCGAGCTGTGTGCTGTGTAGCAAGCGGGTTCTTTTTAGAGCCTTCAACATTCAGAGTTACTATGGACATGGGAAGCTAACTGCCTTATCATGCAAATGGCTTTTATTTATTTATTTATTCATTCATTCCATTTTCAGATTTGATAATGATGCTGCCTGCTATTTATTTATTCAGTTTTATAAATCCCCTTTTAGTAGACAAATTAGATCACACTGGTCCCTTGTTTTATATTCTAATATATAGTATTTTTAATAACTAACCATAAAAGTGTCACTGCTCCTTTGGAACTGGTGGTTCAGCGGTTAAAGCTCTGGGTATCTAATCAGAACGTTGGAGGTTCAAGTCCCATTTTCACCAAGCTGCTACTGTTGGGCCCTTGTTGGGCCCTTATCCCTCTAATGCCCAGTCGTATAAAGAACAAGGAAAGATCACTCTGGAGAAAGGCATATGCTAAATGCTACAAATGTCAGTGTGATGTGAAGCAGATCAATCCTTTTTTCATGAATGAATCCTGTTTATTCTATTCTAAGCCCTTTGTAATTTTTACTGAAAGGATTTCCTCCTGTCCTCTGCACAGATGGACATCAATCTAAAGGGGCAGATTGTGGTTCTGGATGAGGCTCATAACATTGAGGATTGTGCCCGTGAGTCTGCGAGCTTCACCCTAATCCAGACACAGCTGCTGGAGGCCCGTGAGGATCTTGAGTCAATGGTGACATATAACGTCCGCCGGAATAACCACGAGCCTCTTCTAGCCTTTTGCTGCAGCCTGCTCAAGTACACTGCATTTGTTTCCTCTCACAGGCTGTAGAACGATCTAAATATGATCTCTTTGCTAACTCCCTTGTGGCTAATGGTTTGTTCAGGATGTAACTTGATCAGAAGGGGTAAATGGAGCCTATGATCATGGACTAAATGTTTAAAAAGGAGCATGTGGGACAGATTGAATCATGTAAAAATGTATATTTATTGATCAGCTAGTAGAGACAAGCTGGTTTCTATTAACATTCTTATGTATCATCTCATGAGACAGGATGTTAATTGCATGATAAACTGCAGGACTCAATCACTTAAGTGCTTATATCCATTATGATTTTGAATAGCTATTAAGCATTTGATTTGACCAGACTGTGAAACCTCACCTGATATCAAATTTATCTGACATCTGGATATGTTGTGTATGTATGCAGCTGGATACAAGAAAGCGCTAGTAATTTGCAAGACCGGGATTATGAGACTGCCTGCAAGGTGTGGACTGGGAAGGAGGTTCTGGATGTCTTTCATGGTCTTGGCATAACAGCTGACACATTTCCTGTGCTTCAGGTATCCCATTCCATACCCTTGCTGACAAGTGCCTTTTTATATTATTTTTATTTATTTATTTATTTTTTAATGTTTCCTCATGCAGAAAAGCACTTTTCATATTGTATATTTGTGTGTTTATATTTGCCTGCTGAGCAGAAGCACTTTATGGCAGTGTTAGAGAAGGAAGAGAGGATCGGCCTGGTAAATGGACGAGAGGATACTGTGCAGGTTCCCACCATCAACTCTAAGACTCAGACTGTGCTCAAAAGCCTTTTTATGATACTGGGATTCCTGTTTCGAGAAAATTGCAGGTCATTATTCCTTACATATACTGAGATTTGGAGACAAAACACAACCACAGTTGACCAGATTATTCAGCTGGATTCACAGTTGCTAATATTTCTGACTCAAATTGTGTTGATTTCTTTAAATATTTAGTTTTTCACTGCATGAAATACTCAAACTTTGGACAGTTAAAAAATATTTATAGTCTAAAAAAAGCTTTAGTGGTTTTAGTACCTGCTAAGGTTGGAACCAAAATAACACATTGACACTTTTTTGCAGCACTGTTTATCACTGGCTGCGTTTAAATATAAATGTAATATAGGGATCCCTCACTTTCGTGGTTAATTGGGACCGAGATCCCACCGCGACCACCGAATACCACGAAGTAGGATCAACCACCCCCCCAACTGACGTATACATACATGTACAATGGTACCTCACCTTATGAAATTAATCCGTTCCAAGGCCCCAATACTACCTCTAAACCCTTTAAAAATTATAAAAGCATATCTTTAAAGGTTCTTACTTCGTGTTGACCATGTCTTCTTCACAGAGTTCTAATCTTACAAATGTTTATGCAAGGTTAAAAGCCTGAGCCAAAAAATAAAGTTGCAATGAGCACACTCGAAAAACTCATGAAACAACAGTAACTCTGTCCTTTACACGTAAAGCATCATGGATATTATGGAGATGCAGCTCCATAATAGCCAATGGGAGGGAGCTGTGTCATCCCTCCTAGCCAATGGGAGGCCAGCGGGGTGGGATGTTGGGAGATAGCCAATGGGAGGCCAGCGGGACGGGATGTTGGGAGATAGTCAATGGGAGAGCATTTCGTGCATTGTTTGAATTTTTGAGATGGTGCTTTCGTAGCGTGAACTTTTTTCGAATCCAGAGACAAAAATTTTAGGAAAATATTTTTATAACCTGGATTTTTCGTTTGCTGGGACTATTGTAAGGTGAGGTACCACTGTATATGTGTATATGACATTTCCTTTCAGCTTTTTCCCTTTTATCAGGGGTCGCCACAGCGAATGATTCACACATTTGATTTTGGCATAGGTTTTCCTTCCTGACACAACGCTTTAGCAAGGGACAGAAACACACAGAAAGCTCATTTTCAGCTGCTTGTAACTGTGATCCTGTTCTTCTGGTCACTACTCAGTGCTTGTAATCATAGGTGAGGGTTGGAACGTAGATCAACGGGTAAATTGAGAGCTTTTCCTTGCGGCTCAGCTCCCTCTTCACCACGACGGACTGGTACAGGCTCCGATTTACAGCAGAGGCTGCAGCGATCCAACTGTTGATCTCCCACTCCATCCTTCCATCACCCGTGAACAAGACCCCAAGATACTTGAACTACTCCATTTGGGGCAGGATCTCATTCCCAACCCGGACGGTGCATTTCATCTTTTCCCGCTGAGAACCATGGCCTCGGACTTGGAGGTGCTAATTCTCATCTTGGCCGCTTCGCACTCGACTGCGAATTGCTCCAATGAGAGCTGGAGGTCCCGTATTGATGAAGCCAAAAGGACAACATCAGCAAAAAAGCAGAGATGAGATCCAATGGCCACCAAACCAGAACCCCTTCACACCACAGCAGCGCCAAGAAATTCTGTCCATAAAAATTATAAACAGAATCAGTGACAAAGGGTAGCCTTGGCTGACTCCAACCCTCACCAGAAACGAAGTCAACCTGTTGTTACCAAGGCGGACAAAACTCTGGCTCTGGTGATACAGCGACCGAATGGCCTGTATCAATGGGTCCGGAATGCCATACTCCAGGAGCACACCCCACAAGATAGCTCGAGGGACATGGTTGAAAGCTTTCTTTAAATTCACAAATAACATGTGGATGGATTGGGCAAACTCCCATTCCCCCACCAGGACCCTGTAGAGTGTATAGAGTTAGTTGAGAGTGCCATGGCCAGGATGAAAACCACACTGTTCCTCCTGACTCCAAGGTTCAACTATTGGTCGGATCCTACATACACTTTCCTGGGTAGGCTGAGGAGTGTGATTCCAAGATAACTGGAACACACCCTCCGATCCCCCTTTTTAAAAAGAGGGACTACCACCCTGGTTTGCCAGTCCAAAGATATGGCCCCCAATGATCACGCGATGTTGCAGAGATTTCTCAACCAAGACAGTCCAACAACATCCAGAGCCCTGAGATATTCAGGACAGATCTCATCCACCCTCGTAGCCCAACTACTGAGAGGGGCTGGACCTTATTCCATTCTAGAGCTTGAATAATTGCTTTTCGTATTTTGGTTGGTTTTTTTTTGAAAACCCAAGTCCCATTTGTTTCAATTAATTTAATTTTTATTTGTCACTGATATAAATTTAAAATACAGTCTTTTCCCCAAGTTAATTTAAATACAGTTGCAAAGAGTTAATCCAAACTTCTCTTCCATACCGAACTTGGTTAAGGATTTGTTGCGGACTGTAATATTGTGGTCGCTAATGGTCTTTTAGGGTTAACATTGATCGTTATAGTTGCTCCATAAAAAGTTTGTAGTTAGCGTAGATGTACTTATATATTTTCTTATTACACCCAAGACTGTTTATGGATGCCAAAAGCAAATCATGAATCTGATAAGTGGTTGCATCTGCTGAGTACCAAGTTCTTAGGTGTTTTGTATGTTTGTGTAAATGCTTGTAGGTTTGCAGATGACTATCGTGTGGCTCTACAGCAGAGTTATGTTTGGACTAACCAGGAGAATGTGCCTGATGCCCAGGGATTTTTTGCTCGGCCACGCCGCCGTCGCCAGGCCGCTCGCATTAAAACCCTTGTGCACACACTTAGTTTCTGGTGTCTTAACCCTGCTGTGGTGAGTTCCTGTCCCAGAAAAGCAACATGACTAACAATTTTAAGTGTCTCATTAGTGGCATGAGGAAATAGAGTTCATGATAAGTTTGTGTATTTGTAGGCATTCTCTGATCTCAGCACAACAGTACACAGTATAGTGCTCACTTCTGGTACCCTCTCACCCATGGGGTCATTTTCTTCTGAGCTGGGTCTCAAATTCTCCATCCAGCTGGAAGCTAACCATGTCATCAGCAAGTCTCAGGTTTGTATAACCAAGATGTGTAATGCTACAAAAACCGGACGCTTACAAATACTATTGCTTAAAAATGGCTGCCAAAAAGATGAAAGTGCCCCTCCTTCCCAGTACAGTTTATATATATATATATATATATATATATATATATTTCTTCTGTAATCACCTGAAGAGAGAGGATGGTTTCACCACCCCTCGAAACAGATCTGCAGTGATAAATGGAGTTTCAATAGAAAGTCTTTGTCCTGTCCTTTTATTTTTATTTTATATATATATGATCTTTGTGTTTACACTGTTTTGCGGACTTTTATAACCCTAAGCAAATATGGTTGGTCAGAAGCGTAGGCCCACTAGCATGGGTGCAAGTCTCATACACAGAGATGAATTAACTATCTGCTTTGATCGGCGCAATCTACCATGCATACTCAGTTAAGCAAAGAGAGTTGTAAAATGAAAGAGAACTCTCTGGTCTGCTGGTGATTCACATCAGTGCAGGCTGCGTACTAAACAAATTCAACGGACCCTTGCTCACTTGAAAGACTGGAAGTCCGTATAACCCGCCTTCAAGCACAGAGAGTGCACTACTTTCGGCATTGAGCGCCTCACATATTGTAAGCGTTGATTGGGTGTTTTAAGCTTCACGTAAAGTGAGTCGGCTCAGCTGCATATAATGTGAATCAGCTCAGCTTCATGTAAAGTGACCATCCGTCCACCATCGGAATCATTTACAAGCAGAAAGATCGCATCATAGAGAATGTTAAAGGTAATATTTGATACTGTATTCGATATTTCATTAGTGAATTTGATTAAAATTTATCAATTTGAAATTATTCCGATGGTCGACGGAGCCATTTGGAAGAAACGTGCAACGTTCACATGTTTTTCACCAGCTCAACGTTCAAGGTTATTTATAATAGCCACATAGCAGTCTTTGGGTAATCCATATTCTCGCAGATTTTAAGAAATACATTTTCACTGAAATATACAGACATATTCCTGTCTGATTGCAACAATTATTCCAAATCAAAACACATAGGCTATGTCTGCTCTTTCTTCAGATCCTCTAATGATCTCCAGTTGTTAAAGTGATGGATGAAAGAACGCATGGCTGGAACTCATCCAGTACTTACAAGGTTATCTGCCAGAATCACACTTTTGATTTGTATCGAGTTAGTCGAAAATCCGCAGTGCACAGGAGAGAATCAAACAAGAGAGATATAACACAGATTTGCTCCTTATTGGAATAGTGCCGCAGAACGATAAGTGCCTTGTTGATACGCTGGTGCTTCTTTATAACGCAAAGGCACGTGTTCGAATCCTACTGCGCTTATTGTAATTGTCTCCATATGTTTCCCTTTATTGTCCAGCAAAGTGGAGCACCAGATTTGACTTTGAACGACAGTAGTCGTTAACATTGTTGTGAACTGTCTGTATCTCTGATGCGTAACTGCATGTTTGAATCTTTATTTGATTGCTCATCCTTGGTGCCCCCGTATGTCGACAGCGAATTTTTTGACACTGAATTTAAGACACTGGATTTGACCAATCAAATTTGTGCAACCGAAAAAATGGACTTTGAATTTTTAATGCTTCCATTTTTAATCCCGAATTTGTGAACATTGGAAAAAAAAGCAAAAAATGAGTGATTAAAAATATGAAGTTTTTGATTCATATGCAAAAAAACCCCCGTTACTTAATTTTGGTGGAAAAAATGTAATTGCTTGTGATTCAGAGGCTTTTCAATTTCAAAATATGATAAGACTGATTTGCTTCCATAAACAAATTTCTTTTTTTTTTTTTTTTTTTTTTTTAATTTGAGAATGTGAATTCATGATTTAATAAAATTTGTCTTATTTTTGGGAGTTAATGCTGTTGATTTTCACTGCTTGGGAGTGCCTGTCTGCTGTTTCAGTTCAAGCATTATTAATTCAAGACAATGATAGTATCCATATAAATCCTGAACGCTCACGAGGAGACAACAGTGTGGGCCAGAATGACATTCAAGCCCAACAAGTCAAGATCATGAAGAAGGGTAAAGTGACTGACTGATACCAAGTGACAGTCTAAGGTGAAAACATCCCATCCATCTCTAAAAACCCAATCAAATATCTGGGGAAATGGTTTGATGAACACTTGGGGACAAAGCCAACATCAGCAGAATAAAACAGTAAGTTGATGAAAGGATGAGAAACATAGATAAAACTAGCCTCCCAGGGAAGTTTAAAGCATGGATGTACCAACACGCTCTTACCACGATTAGCCTGTCCATTGCTGCTCTATTGAGATCACTGCATCAACAGTAGAGTTACTGGAGATGACCATCATCAAGGTAAACTTTGGCTTTTTACACCCAAGCCTAGTGGCTCATCAGGTTGGTGCTTATTCTCAGGTTTCCCAGACCATCAACAAGCACCTCCGGAAATGGCTAGGAGTACCACCGACCTTTGCCTCAATCGGACTCTACAGCAGAACAGCTAACTAAGCTCCAGGTCCCATTCACATCAATAGTAGAGGAATATAAGGCTGGGAAAACATGACTAATCATGACTTTGAAAGATTCCAATTCTGGAGTGCAAGTAAGAACAGGATGCATGTGGTCAGCAAGCAAAGCAGTAGATGAAGTTTAGAGCTGATTGAGACACAAAGATATAGTGAGAACTGTAACAGTGGGACGACAAGGACCAGGCATGTCCAAAAGTGCTACTGGAAGAAAGCTGATGCAAATGAGAGAAGCAGTATGGTGCAGAAAGAAATATGATCAAAAGAGGAAGAAATTCAACAATCCAAAGTAGTGACAATGGGTAGTCAAAGAGCTTGGACAAGATGGGAAACTGGCCAACGTAAGCTCACATGGTCTGGAAATCTGGAGGTACTCAGAGACACAACTGTTTCTTCTCTGATCAGTGTATGATGTGCTACCAACACGAGCAAACCTGCACAGATGTAAATTGATAGAAACACTTGATTGCATTATATGTGGGAAGAAAGCAATACTACAGCATATACTTGTACTCTTGTCATGTCAGGTTGCTCTGCCTCAAGGGAGGTATATGTGGTGTCACAACCAGGTACTACGGGACAGTAAGAGTAGGACCTGTCTACCTATGCAAGTGAAGACTTTTTTTTGTGCGGAAGAAACTACCAATTTGGTTCAACTGACAAGAAGGCGGACCCAGCAAAGCATCGTGGACCGCAATCAGGGCACATGGAGACACACACGACACTGCTGACCACCCACTGCCTCCTGACCAACCTCCAACTGTCTCAACTATGTCATGCCACTAGACTCCGATAGACGGGGACGAGACACTGAGGATGACTATCTGCGCAACTCTCCCTCAGTTATAGCCAAGTCAAGATCAAGTCATGACTTCATCCATATCGCAGATCATCGATCTGATATGAAGTCATGGTCATCTTTGACCTCGAAGTACTACAACACAACACACTACTGGAGTTGGCAGACGTGATAGAGAAGAAACATAGAAACAAGGGCAAAGAACCAAAGCAGAAACCATCACAGATTCAGTTCATCAAGGAAAGGCAGACAGAAAAGACAAGCATGTGCAGTAAAACTGGGATACTAGATCCCCCAAGAGACTGGAAACTCACTGTAGACCTGAATGAAAAATTTGAAGTTTCCAGCAATAGTAACAACCAACCTAAAGTCAGACATGGTTCTATGGTAACAAGGAACATAGTTCATTCTGATTGAGTTGACAGTGCTATGGGTGGAGAGATGTAGTGAAGCACACGAGAGGAAAAAAACCAAGTATCAGATACTACTGCTAGAATATAGAGACGCCGGATGGCAAACATGGTGGTATGTAGTGGAGATAGAGTGCAGAGGCTTCCCAGTATAGTCAGCATTGCATTTATTCTCTGCACTGGGAATAAAAGGAAGAATCAGACATACAGCAATACAAAGAATGGTCCAAGCAGCAGAAAAATAATTTTGGTGGGCATGGATGAAGAGTGGCACAAGTAGCTGGAGACCCACCAACGACGCGCAGTGATTGATAATCACCGTGGACCCCCCCCCCCCATCCTGAGAGTGTACTGAGCAAGGGGTCAAAACGCACAATGATGGATGGTCTCAGCTGAGGATGTTGGCAGTGGAGCAGCAATAACATCAGCTGTATTCAACCAACTGAGCTAGTGAAGCTATTAGATCAGACCGTATATATTAATACAACATGATGCCTGACTCCATGATAAGTGCATGAGAAAAGCAGGGGGAAACATCAGTAAGTATTAGTCTATTAAATAAAAATTATTTTGACAAGTCCTATAACCTGCTAAAACCATGAACATGAAAAAGCATTCTCATAATTTAATGACATGTGCTGTTCCTTCGTTTGCTTATTGTTTGTTTGTTCCTTTTTTATTGAGACACCTTTGGCTTTGTTTCATTTGCTCAGTTAAAAAGAAAACTATCTCCGCTATTTTCCTGGAAGCATGAAATGTAAAAGTTTTCTGAAGGTATGATAAATGGGTATAAATTAATTTTTGAAATGTTACAGGTATGGGTTGGCACCATTGGATCAGGTCCTCAGGGCCGTAGGCTGTGTGCTACGTTTCAGCACACAGAGACCTTCACCTTCCAGGATGAGGTTGGTGCACTGCTGCTGAAAGTGTGCCAGACAGTGAGTCGAGGGGTGCTCTGCTTCCTGCCATCCTACAAGGTAAAGTTAGACCTTGTGCTGTGTTCAGGATTTCCTATAAGTTACATCTTGAAACGTATTGTGTATGCTAACCACTGGGAGGTATTAGAGACCACAGTTTAAATATTGGCTGGACCCCCCACCCACCCCACCCACCCCACCAACAACAACATTCTGGCTGCCCTCAGTGCTTGCTGTCTCTCTTGAGCAGCCATAAAGTGACACCTGAGGCACTCTTTTTAAAATTCAGTAGTTGATATCAGGGAGGCTTTGTTTGCCACTTAGCCACTAATAGGCAGGTCTAGTGTATAATGGAACCTACATGACCCACAGTGCACAGGCTAGCATTTTTCTTGCCCCTATCAACTTTCAGCTAACGAGCTCACTTATAGGCTTCTATTGATAAATACTTTGTTCTCCTTTGTTTGTTATGACTTTACCATGAATAATTGATTTTCATTCAAAATGCTTATCACAGTGAGTCCCCTAACCGAATGGCTGACTTCAGGAAATGTATCCATATGCACACATGCATAGTTTGTTGCTATATAAATCTAAACTGCCTGTTTGTATAATTTAGATTAGGATATGTTTTAGTTGTATATTATAGCTTTCAGTGATTATACAGGATGTGATGTATTCATGGGAATTAATATTTAATCAGAAAACTGAGCCCAGGGATTGTTTTGAGCTTCTGTGTCTGTGGATGTTCTGGAGCCTCGAAGTCCCCTCTGAGAAATAACCTCGACTACGTTCTGCTTCCAGACACCATTCTACACGATCCCTATCACTGTCGGCACAGCATTCTGTGTGGATCTGTGCACGCACAGGTTTTTTTTTTTTTTTTTGCATGTACTGTATGTGGAAGACTACCGGCTCACCAATTTACACACACACACACACACTTGACCTTGTGCATAGAGTTGTGGTTTGTAGTAGTTTTGACCCCATTAAAACCACAGTACACCTCAGGAGAAATAAACTGGAAACAACTGAGGGGGGAGGCACTTATTAAATGTTGGTTTGCAGAGGTGAAAAGATCTCAGAGAAATGCAAGATGCTTTTAAAGCAGATTAAGATAAGGGCCATTAGGGATGATGTCGCCATGCTGTCTGTGTGAAGATGCATCTGTACTGGCGCCTGGTGCCGGTGGGGAGTGAGTGTCAGGAGGCTGTATCCGTTTAGCTTTTGTCCTATCAAAGTCAAAGTGCACTACAGGGTGAATGAGCTAAGAGCTTGGAAGAATTTCAGGTCCCTTCACATGCTGCCCAATGTCTCTTAGGTAAATTAAGGTACAAGTTCATCCTTGTGTCTAACACACTTAGATCATGTACTTAGATACGAACCAAGTTTACTGTTGAGGGATTAATTTTATACGTCATATTCTTTGCTGCAGTAGAAAATATCATCCATAGAAAATTATAAAATATAATTAATCTGATAAAAGATTTTTAATTGCATTTAGTGTTCGAGTGGACTTAACTGTTAGTCAGTAATTTCTAACTCTGTATTAACAGAGTTCTGGATATTAGTGCTGATCCAGTAGTGACTTATGATAGTCAGTAATGTCGTGGAAGAAAGTCAGAAAAAAAAAAAAAAAAACAGTTGCACACTCTTTTCATAGAGTGCATTTAGCCTTGATCAGAGCATGTAATCTTCATGGCATTGTTTCCTTAGTTGATCAGGTCAAGGCTCAGCAACATTAATGTGGCAATAAAATGAAGTCAGCTGATCACCAAAATGAACTGAATGAACAAGTTACCACATTGATGAACTTTTTCTTGCCTGATGGCACATATATTAAATGGGCCTAACATGGTGAAAGAGTGGTTCAGGGATCACAAGGAATCATTTTCACACGTGTATTGGCACTCCAGAATCTTGATATTAAGCCTACTGAAAGTGTTCTAGATGTGCCTTTGAAGACTTTATGGAGCGGTTCAATTTTCCCCTCATTTTCAATTTTAGACTTCTGTGAGAAATGAACCCAACACTAGATGATAATAAATGTTGCCTAGGTTTGTTGAAACAATGGCATGGTAATTTCGAAATGTCAACAAAGCTGAAGGCAGAACAACACGTTTGTGTGTTTGACTTTTTGTGACCGGGCAATGTACAATCAGAAAATCACAAAATATTTTTGATGGCCACAGACAGAGCAGGATAAAACAGAAGTTACATTTTTCTTTACAAATAACATTATCAGAAAACAATATTGTCATCTTCTTCTTCTTCTTGTTTTCCTTTCAGCTGTTCACTTTCAGTGGTCGCCACAGCGAATCATCTGCGTCCATCTTCATGGAAGTCATATTAATGATTCGCATGTTTGATTTGGCATAGGTTTTTAGGTCGGATGCCCTTCCTGACACAACCATTTAGTACGGGGCAGAAACACGCTGATGGCTTCGCAGCTACTCTTGACGAAAGTCAGCAATGGTTATTTTACATGAACCTCTCACCATAGACAGTGAGAGACATGGCCAGCCTTTGATGTCCCAGTTAGCTACACTGGGGGAGAAAACAATATTGTCTGTCTTCCTTTCGGCTTTTTCCCTTTTACTCGGGAGTCGCCACAGCAAATCATCTGATTCGCACATTTTCATTTGTCAGAGGTTTTTACGTCGGATGCCCTTCCTGTCACAACCCTTTTAGCAAGGGACAGAAACACGCTGATGACTTTGCAGCTACTCTTTACGAAAGTCAGCAATGGTTCTTTTACATGACTCTCACCATAGACGGTGAGAGACATGGCCCGCCTTTGATAACCCAGTTAGCCGCACTGGGGGGGGAGAAAACAATATTGTAATATTCTAAATTCCGACCCCCCCATCCATTTTTAAAAATTCTTTTACTTTTCTCCATTTAAGTGTTTTATCATTCCTCATATTTTACTTGTTCCTGATTTTTTTTTTCTTCCCCTTTTTCTTTCTTAATTTTTAATTACTGCTTTGATTAAGACCTTCTAAGACATTGAGGGCTTTCTGTTCACTCATGTAACACGCGACGTTGTTTTTGTATCTGCCGAAATATATAACATTTTAAATAATTATTACTTTTAGCACTCCAATTTTGTTGTATGCAACTAATTTTTTTCAACAAAAAAATTTTGTTGTAAGAAAGTTTAAAAAAAAAAGCTTAAGTGCTTTTTTGTCTAAAATATCAGCAGTCTTTGTGTTGCATGTGCAATCTTCTTGAGTGTTATCTAATTATCATATTCCATTGTGTATTTAAACAATATATTGACAAGAAAATTGTCCTAATCAGTGAAAGAAACCAGACTTTGCTTCTGTAGCTGTTTCCCACTTCCACTGTGCTTGAGCTATAAACTCTGACACTGAGCTCCATTAGCAGCTAACAATGCTAAATCTCTTTACTCAAGACTGTTTATAGCATCAGATGCAAAAGATTCTGCTAATGCGTCTATGGAAGCAAGAGAAAGAGGGTTTGAGCAACATGGTCCACTTCCGAACCGATCATGAGTCACTCAGCTTCACATGTATTTCAGAGTAAATATTTTGCCAGCAGCCATCATGGCAATTGAAGTGTATAACTTCCTTTCTCAAAGCTCTGCATTAGGAAGACATGCTCTCCACTAGATAAAACTGGATCCATCCGCCAGCCGATCTTGCACTTTATCTGCTGCTCTTAGCTCTGGGACTGTTGGCCTTGTGCTAATGGCCCGCTCTGCTTCACCTCAGAGGATCAGAGCTGTTCACCAGCAGGTGGCCCAGGCGCCACTAGACTCCAGTCCTGTCACAGTCATATTTGATGATTGATTATTCACATCCGCTACCCCTCTACGCCTGCCACCACTAGAGTCTGTATGTTTCATTAATGTCCATCGACCTAGCAGCTTTCATTATTTAATGCATGCTGGCATGAAAATGGACAGTCTCTATCCAAACATCAGAGAGGTGGTGATGACGCAGGGGATGAGATAGAGTGATGTATTTACAGTGGTGTCAGTATGGAGTCAGTACACCGCACATCAGTACCTACATGCGGCACTACATCAGCACATGTCCTTGGAGAGCAGGGGCATAGTGCATTTTATTGTATTTAGTATGGATTTATATTTTTGCTCACAACATCTAGAATTTATTCATTCAGGTTTGTAATTTAAAAAAAAAACAACTTTGTTTTCAAAGATTGTAGACATGTATTATCATCTAAATGCAGTAAAACCTATGGTCATGTTCTTGTAAAAAGGAGCTCAAACACATGCTATATAGAACACTCTTTTCATTGATTTTTTTTTTGGGGGGGTTTAAGTCCCATTTTATGCCTCTGGTCCAGCACGTTTTTGGATTGTCTGTCGTTTCATCCTGGCCATGAGAGAAATGACATATCTCTAGAATGCTTTGAGAGATTTTTTTTAAACTTTGCAAGCCGTTCACCTTAACTCAAGGATGAACTGATTAGATTTTGGAGGTCAGAGGTCAAGGTCACTGATAACCGCCAGGTGATAGTGCCAGTTCGTTATGAGATTCCCTCGGCTTGTATTTTCATATTGGTGATGGAGCGCAACTCTATCACGAGCAACTCTAAATTCTTCCCTAGAATTTCTCTTGGTTAATTTTTCATGACTGTGAAGGCTATGACATCATTTTTCATGCTCATTATATTATTCAGTGAGCTCTTGTGTTTTGTCACTGGGGCCACTGCTACTGTATTTTGAAAAATATCATCCAACCATTATATTAATGCATCACTCTAGGATAAAGGTGATCAGTCAGAATGGCTTTGAATGCTTGCTTAGCCATACTGTGATGTATTATCTGTTGAAAACTCATGAAATAATTTATGATGATTGATTCAAAGGTCTATTAAAAGTTTGAAATGTGGCCATGCTCCCTTTATCCTTTTTCCTAGTAGTGGCTTGTGGTGTTAGAAGTCCGATTTTTATTGTACATAACGATACAGTTTAATGATCCCAATGAAGTTGATTTCTGTCTCCGTCTCTCCTAAATACTGAAAATTTCAAGGGAAGGTGAATAATTTTTGCTGTTTATGTGATGGATAGATAAAATGATGAGGTTGATAGCTCAATAGCTTTAAACACTGTCAGAGCCTGTTTTGTGTTGTTGTATTACTGGATAACGTTTTGATGAACATTTTGCTCATTTTTTCACTCAAGGTCTTTCATTGCTGCTCTACCGGACCATCAGTTAATTGTGTATTTTGACATTTTTATACTCTTGTTTTGGGCTCTGAGCCACACGGGCAAAAACGGTGCAGCTCTTACCAGATATGCTTCTGAATTAGTCATGAAGGCAGGCTGTGCACTTGTACCACAACATTCATTGCTATATCCACCGTGCCGGTCGCCCTCCTCTATGTTTTACTCCTCCTACCTGCAGGAACCCACTTTGTTTGTCATTTCATGTTTGTTCATTTTTCTCTTTTCTGCAATGCAACATTCAAGGAGTACTGATCATAACACGAATTACGATGAGAGAGGAAAGTCTGGGTTTTTTTAGGCTTTGTGTTTTTTCTTGTGCTTTTCTAATGAAGCACACATGGAAAGCTGTTGTAGACTTGATATTCACTCCTATTGCACACATGGATTCCACTTTCACAAGCTGCTTTTGAACTGGCCTCCAATGTATGAGGATGAGAGCTATGGAAAAATGTGTACATAATTAAATGGCAGCATGGAAGCAGACACAGAGCGACAGTGTCTGAGAGATAAAAGCATTAAGACCATTACCGTGCAACCAAAAGGCTCCTGGAGTGGCACTATATTATATTTCACCCGTTTTTATAAAGGCCTAACAAATTACAGCTCTGGGAATATAAACAATGAGCTTACACGACAGTCTTTGTGCTTGCACATGTCCCTGTCTTTTAAGGTCCAGGATTTTCATATCAGATTACACTGGGCTTATCGGTTTACACTTTGACTTGGCTTGGGAGGAAATTAATAACGTTGTCCCTCAAAGTAAATTCAGGGCACTTGGTACAGTGACCTGATCCATCAGAAGAATGAGTCATACATAATGTTTCTTTTATTCTTTTTATATCTCGAGACAAAATGAATGCTTTTGTGCCTGTTTTTTGAGTCTGTTGTTGATGCTTTTTTTTTTTATTATTCTTCTTATATCAAATGTGTATACAGTTGATTTGTTCTGTCTGTTTGCTTTTCTCTTTTTCTCATATGGTGCACAGAGCATGTTGTGAAGTGTAGGTGATAATAAAACACAACTGAAGTGTGTGAACTCCTTTTGTTTAGTTCTCTACTGAGTATAGAAGAACTAATACTTGATTCTCATAACACGTTTTCAAACGAATGTAAGATTCTCTTTGACGTGAGAAAGCATGTTTACCCAAAAGGAAAATGTGGAGAGAGAATCACTGAGTTTTCTACTACCGCATAGGGCTCTGATGTGGATTAAAAAAAAAAACAATTTTTTTTTTTTTTGAATCATTGAAAGTTGGTTTGAGGTACTGTACATGAAAAGTAGACATGTAATTATTTTTCTGTGACAGCGTGCAGTTCAGACATTTAACACCTTTTTTTAAACAGAAAACTGCAAGTTTCACCCCACGGTTGAAAGATTAGATTTGAAGTTTAGCTCACACTCACACCTGGATTATGTCTCTTTAGTCTGCAGCCTTGATCACGTATCCAACATATTAACTGCTATTCTTAAACAGTAGTACTGTATTCAGAGTACTTAATCCCATGACCTGCCAGTCCAGAAGTGACCTTAGTCTTTATATATATAAGTTGTGGCATAAGTTGTGTAAGTATAGTAGCATAAGTTGTGTTTATACAGAGACAGGTTTTATTTATTTATTTTCTAATATATTGCTCCCTCCCCCATTTTCTCTCTAATTTCATCATATCTAATTCCCACCAATCAAGTACTGCCTATCACATGATCATCACCAACCGGGGAAGGGTGTGTGTGTGTGTGTGTGTGTGTGTGTGTGTGTGTGTGTGTGTGTGTGTGTGTGTTTATACGTACCCTCCATAACATGCAACGCTAGCCATACGCCTCTTTTCCAACTGCTGCACATGCGTATTTGGTTGCGGTCTAACACACTTGGAACGAAAGCGCTAACCACCCTTCATTCGAATGAGCTCACAGATGCTCGTACTTGGCTGGCCAACACTGTGAGTAACAGGGAAGTGAGCATATGCCATCCTTCTCTTGAGCAATTAGTTCCCATGGATTCCCTTTCACAGATGGCAGTGGCATTAACCTAGATTCGAACTTGCGATCTCTGGGTGAATAGTTAAGAGCTACAAACCTTGTTGATGTGCTACTCGGGAGCCCCACAGAGACAGTTTTACAGCGCTTTATGTTGATATTCACTGTAATATGAAAGTATGAAATTTCAAAATGAAAACAAATTACATGTTACTGTGATACGTGGCAAGTCACGCCTCTGGTATTGTCGAATTTGGTATGCTGGCAATTAAGGCCTCCATTCATTAATGTTCAGGAGCTTATAAAATATAGACATGTGCCGATACCCGTATCAGAAATACTATCGATATCAGCGAAAATTGGCGGCTTGGTGGCAAGTAATTGGAGCTTGGCGGCAAGTATTCCAGTCTATGTGCCGACCCTGAAGCACAGGATAAAACAGTGGTTTTACACCAATTAAGCCGTTGCTTTCAATCCCAATTTTTTATTCTGAGCTGCAGAACACCTAGCCAGCTTTTGTTCATAACAACGAACAAGAATCGGCTTCCTATTGTGAAAGGCTAGTAACAGTTAGTATAATGTCCAAAATTTGAAAATATTTTTCTTTTATAGAAACCCACCAATAAAACAGTGACATGCATGTTTTGCAATGTTGCCAAATTCAACACCGGCTATCTTATAAAGCATTTGAAGACTGAACTCATTCAAAAAATATGATGCGGTGGGGTAGTGAGCAGCACCCTCGTATTCCTCCATCTTCATAACTGAAGTGTGCTTGAGCAAGGTACCTTACCCCTACCTGCTCTCTGTGTGTGGGTGTGTAATCACTTTTTATGGGTTTAAAGCGGGTTGTAATTTCCCTTGCAGAATTAATACATTATACAGGGATCCCTCAATACTTCGCGCTTCAATTCATGCGGCTTCAGTGCATCACGGTTTTTTATAAAAAATATTCATCGAATTCACAAATAAGGAAATTAAGGGTGAATAGTGGAAAAAAGTTCAGGAAAGTGCCGCAAAACAAGGCCAATTATGCAAAAAAACAACCCCCAAACAAACAAAAACAAAAAACAACCCAAAACCCCCCCATCAAAACTACTTATATGTTTATGTGAGGTGTGCATCTGAGTGCGTACACGTGCACGTCTGTATGTGTGTATTTATACTTTATTTACATCTCGTGCATTGTTTTTGAATGTTTGTTTTTATAAGCATTTATAGCATTGAATATGTATTTATTGATTTTACACACACGTATACTGTACTTGTACATATACGTCAATTGGGGGGGGGGGTTGATCCTACTTTGCAGAATTCGGCGGTCGCGTCGGGTCTCGGTCCCAATTAACCGTGGAAAGTGAGGGATCCCTGTATACTGAAAAAAGATGAACTGTGTAAAAGAGTACAAGAAAAAAAAAGGTGACTTATAGCAAAATGCACTCAAACCACATTCTCAAAGACCGTCCGAAAGTAAAGCAGATCACAGGTAGATTAGATGACTTTCAGAGATATGTTGGCATTCTCTGCAAATATGTGTTCTTATTTACAGATTCTCACAGAGTAAATGGTACGCAGCTGTCATCAAAAATTAATCAATACAGTACTTTTAATGCATTGGTATCAAATCAGTATCAGCAGGTGTTGAAAAGTAAAATATGGGTAAGGAATAGATGGTATTGGAACATCTCTATAAAATACTCTTTGGTCCAGTATATGCAATTACTTTGCATTGTGTTCTCTTATATCATACACATGTGCAAAGAATATCAACTATTCTACCATTACTTTAGTTTAATATTATTGCTTAAAAATACTGTATATAAAAATGGCAGCGATTGTAGTTATTGAGCTGATTTCTATTTTAAAATGGAAAAAATGCCCATAGTTTGGAGATGCTGACCAAGCACTATGTGCTATGCTTACAGCTCTTATTTTAAATTTATTTTATTCATTTTATTTTTTTACCTTTTTAATATATATGTACATTAAAAAAAAATCTTAAATCTTTCCTCCGATGGTCTGGCGAAATTTCAAGGTTGTACTCTGCCCTCGCCCAGAGTCGGCTGAGATGGGCGCCAGCCTTCCCACGACACTAATTAGGATTAAGCGGTTCAGAAATTGAATGAATGAGTCTTAAATCTTTGTGTGAGGGTTGACCTTCCATCAAGTCATCAGACTGTGGCGCTGTACTGTACTGCTCTTTACTCACACTGAGATTGTGGAAGGAAAAAATAAGTCCTTGGTCAGAATTGCATTTAATTCCTACTTCTCCTTAAGATGCAAGCTTTTTACTCCCGAGCCTAGTGGCTCATCAGGCCGGTGCTTATCCCCAGTTTCCATAGCGTGAAGCGACTAGGAGTTCAACTCTTCTTGGATGGGACGCTAGTCCATCGCAGGTTACTTTTTATACTGCTTTTTTACTGGTACCCATTTATACTGCTGGGTGAACAGAGGCACACTTGTGGTGAAGACCTTGCCCAGGGGTCTTAGCACAGTGGGGGTCTAACTAGGATTCAAACACACAACCTCCCGATCATGAGCCCAGCACTCTAACCACTACGCCACCGGCCCCAAGCTTAATGAAACTAAATCGTATATTAAAGTTTGAGATCTGAATATTATGTAGTGTTGTCATTGAATCCCAATAGTTATATATTTGTCTGTATTTGACTCAAGTCTGAAATTGCTCCTAATCGCAAGTAACTGAAGTCTGAAAATGATGCAGGCTTAAATATGGTATGCCTTTCGCTCAGTGAATACTCGTCCGCTGAAACCTGTATATAGTGAGGAAGCTGTTG
The DNA here is from genome assembly GCA_024760905.1 of Plotosus lineatus. Lineage (NCBI taxonomy): Eukaryota > Metazoa > Chordata > Actinopteri > Siluriformes > Plotosidae > Plotosus > Plotosus lineatus. Next base: position 21,887,410 of record CM045747.1, on the reverse strand, counting down.
TTAAATCTGTGTGTCTGAATAGATGCTGGATAAACTGAGGGATCGCTGGATGAACACAGGCTTATGGGAGAAGCTAGAAGAGAGAAAAGCAGTGATCGCAGAGCCACGTGGAGGAGCCAAGAGTGACTTTGATGAGCTGCTACAAACTTACTACAGAGCTATCAGAGAAAGTGGAGCCCGAGGTGGGCGTAAACACTGTTCATCTTCTGTTCCGGGGTTAAAGTGAACTTTTGTGATTTTCAGCAAAGTCCCTTTCTTGCAAGAAATTCTAGGATTGTGATATTAACTTGTTTTTGTCTTTGTGCAGATGGAGCACTGCTGATTGCAGTCTGCAGAGGGAAAGTGAGTGAGGGACTGGATTTTACAGATGACAATGCCAGAGCAGTGATCACGATTGGCATTCCCTTCCCCAACATCAAAGACCTGCAGGTAGCAATCTGTGCCTCTGAGCTCTTAGGATTTTTTTTCTTGGGATCTTTCCTTAGAGCAGTATTTTATATTGTTGTTATAATTTAAAAATACGGGTGATATGGAACAATGTCCTATGAAATGCTTTACTGTATTTTTCAGTACTGACGGAGTTTACAATCAGGCCTTAAAAAAAAAAAAAAGCTAAGTGACCGTCATGAAGTGTTATTCTGCAGGGTAAAAATTCATCGGTATCCTGTTTCAGTTAAACACCAGGCTCAGTAGCTTAAAGAACAAACTTGCAAATTATTACTAGTTTCTCTGACTGGAAATTATAGCCCTGGCTTTATTGTAACAACACTTTTATTTCATGAAATCTTCTGAATGAGTGTAAAAAAAAGCTGTGTGTAAAGCATTAGCTTTCCTTTTCTGTGATCCATGAAATAATTTCATGGTGTTTGTACCGTTTCTTTTCTGTCCTGAGCATATTATCTTGACCTTTACGCTTCCCCCTTCTCTCTGCCATGCTGTCAGAGTATATTGAAGTTTTTCATACCGTGTCTGTCACTGCGAGGAACACTTGGCTGATTGATGTGTCCAAGCCCTTCACTTTAGCAGAAACTGTTGGAGCAATGCCTACTTTACTGCTGGGCAAAGGTTATTACAGTGGTACCTCACTTTACGAAAGTCTCACCAAACGAAAAATGCAGGTTATGAAACGCATTTTCCTAAAATTTTTGTCTGTGGATACGAAACACGTTGACGTTACGAAAGCGGCATCTTAAAACTTAAAACGCGCCATTCAAACATTCAAATGCGCCATTCAAACATTAAAACGTAACATTCAAACAATGCATGAGCTGCTCTCCCATCAATGACGTTCAAACATCCCGCCCCGCTGGCCTCCCATTGGCTAGAAGGGATGACGCAGCTACCTCCCATTGCCTATCTCCCAAAATCCTGCCCCTCTGGCCTCCCATTGGCTAGGAGGGATGACGCAGCTCCCTCTTATTGGCTATCTCCCAACATCCCACCCCGCTGGCCTCCCATTGGCTATGAGGGATGACGCAGCTCCCTCCCATTGGTTATTATGGAGCTGCATCTACCATGATGCTTTTTGTGTAAAGGACAGAGTTACTGTTGTTTCATGCTTTATTTCTTGACTCAGGCTGTAAACCTTCCATAAACATTTGTAAGATGATAACTCTGCTAAGAAGACATAGTCAACACGCGCGTGCGTGTGCACACACACACACACACGCACGCGTGTGATTTCCAGTGTGAGTGAGAAGAGGAAACGGGCTCGAGTGATATCACAAAGGAATATGGCCAAACTCATCTACCATCGGTATGATATTGAAGCAGAAGGAGGTCTTAAAAGGTATGCTTTTATAATTTTTACAGGGTTTAGGGGGTAGTATTGGGAGCCTTGGAACGAATCATGCATTTTACATGTAAAATGCGGTTCAATTCACGAAAAATGCAGGTTACGAAAAAGTCTCTGGAACGGATTAATTTCGTAAAGTGAGGTACCACTGTATGTAATTAATTCTTTCATTGTTGATGTCCTGGAAAGCTGGTTTCCCTTTTGGATATGGATGTGCAGGTGGGGTTTTGTTTGCTGTCCTTATTTCAGGCATTTAATGTGTCCTGGCGAAAGGAGAAAAGGGATCATTCCTGCTCCTCCAGCTGGTGATTTTCTCCGGGTGGTTTAACACATGGTATGCTTGACAGACCACTTCGGTGTTTGTTTGTTACCCTGCTTCAGCCTGCACCAGATAATTTACCATCAGTGGCTGACTAAGGCTTTGTGCTGCTACATGGTAAGAAGTAGACAAAAATGGTGTGCTATGTGTGTTATTTCATTGGCAGTGCTTCATGTAACTACCCAGTCCTGAAATCAATGAAGCATATGTTCTGAACAGTAAGGGGTAAACATCACGCACTCACTTATTCATTTGCAAAACTACTTAATCCTATTAGGATTGTGGGGTAGCTCTGTCATTGGGCAAAGGCTGGGTACATTCTGAAAAGCTTACCAGACCATCACAGAGCAACACGTGCACACACACACACACACGCAACCATTCACATCTAGGATAAATGCGGTGTCATGCACTTCTTCAATGTGATTAGGTGAAAAGAGTAATGCCTTGCATGGCAGTAATAGTTTATTTTGCCAGCTGAAATAAAAAGGAAATGAACCTGCTGCATATGGCACATTGAATTTTATTTACGTTGTTGAAAAAGTTTATTTGAATTACTGTATTATTATTTTTAAAGTGGAGCAGAGCTGATGCAGAGAGATCTTATGGCTTCCTGGAGTTGAGTAGATGACCTCATTAAGGAAAAGCCAACGGAAGGCATTGATACTAATAACTGTCAGAGCACAGTGGCTCATCTGCCTACAGGCTTTCTGTCTTTCTCTTTTACACACAGGCATTTATACACACAGTTACACACACGGTTCAGGTTGCTTGAACATAGTGGGCTGTTTCAGATGCAACTTTGGCAGATCTATTCGGGACACCACAGTCTAACATGACCCACATACACACCTTCTCTTGTAGAGTAATTCTGTCCATAAGCATCGAAAGGCTTCCACATTTACCTTCCCATGCTGAAAAAATGTAATTGTTGAGGCAAATTTCTTATCAGAAATATACCGTACCATGAAATCAGGCAGTAAAACTTGACAATAAAGATGATATTTAAGATTTTTCAACATTGCAGAATAACTCAACAGGTTTTAATGTTAACTTAGTGTCTACGGGTCATAGAAACTAATGCAGATCTCTATAAATTATCATTATTATTATTATTATTATTATTATTAATGAGTACATCAGAGGGACAGCCCATGTAAGAGGTTTTGGAGACAAAGTCAAAGAGGCTAGATTGAGATGGTTTGGACATGTACAGAAGAGGGATAGTGAGTATATTAGTAGTATGATGCTGAGGTTGGAACTACCAGGTAGAAGGCCTAGAGAAAGCCCAAAGAGAACATTTATGGATGTGGTGAAGGAGGACATGAAGGTAGTTGGCAGAGTAGAAGATGCAGAGGATAGGGTGAGATAGAGGCAGACGATTCGCTGTGGCGACCCCTGAAAGGAAAATCCGAAAGGAAAATAAGATTATCAGTTCAGTTCAGTTCATTTTCTGTAACCGCTTCATCCTAATTAGGGTCACGGGGAGGCTGGTGCCCATCCCAGCCAACTCAGGGCGAGGGCAGAGTACACCCTGGACAGCTCGCCAGGCCATCGCAGGGCAGAAACACACTGACGGCTTTGCAGCCTACTCTTGTCGAAAGTCAGCAATGGTTCTTTTACATGCCTCACACCATAAAATAAGATTATTATTATTATTATTATTATTATTATTTAAATGGCATAAAATATATATTTAAACAAAAATTGGAAAACGTGTACAGTGGTACCTCACCTTACGAAATTAATCCGTTCCAGGGCCTTTTTCCTAATCTGGATTTTTTTGTAAGTAGAACCGCATTTTACATGTAAAACGTGTGATTCGTTCCAAAGCCCCCAATACTACCCTTTAAAAATGATAAAAGTATACCTTTTAAGGTACTTACTTCGTGTTGACCATGTCTTCTTAACAGAGTTATAATCTTACAAATGTTTAGGCGTCATCCCTCCTAGCCAATGGGAGGCCAGCGGGGCGGGATGTTTGAAGATAGTCAATGGGAGAGCAGCTCGTGTATTGTTTGAATATTTGAATGGCGCGTTTTAATGTTTGAATGGCTCGTTTCGTAAGGAGAACTTGTTTCGTATACAGAGACAAAAAAATTTGGAAAATGTTTTTCGTAACCTGGATTTTTCATTTGCTGGGACTATCGTAAGGTGAGGTACCACAGTATCTCTTATTAGAAATAAACCATCGTGAGGTGTGAATATGGATTTTTGCAAAGTACACTGATACATCTGAATAAATCTGTCTGATTGTGTATGCTTGGTGAATACACAGTCTGTCAGTCATGAAGCATGTCTCTGTCACTGTCTGTTTTTAGGGATGAACAGGTAAAGTTGATGATGGCTGTCCTCTGACATTTAACCAATCCCTTTCAGCTTGTAGTTTCTTGCACATTTAGGAGATCTAGCCTGCAGCTAGACCTGGCTTTTTCACATATGCAGCCTGTCATATCGAATTGAGTGTTAATATACTGCAGGGAGGTGAAGACCCATATGCTGAAATAGACCCGGATTGGAATTAGATGACATCGGCAGCCTTGAGCTAATGGCCTTTTACTTTTGATGACCAAATCTTCATTCATTCAAGTTGGATCAGAGTCTGTCGTCATGTCATATCAGCCTTTATCTTGCCTGAGAAGACCAACTGTAGGTGTAAATTAGAGATGGGCAGTATGGCAAAGATATCATCTGATACCTCTGAAGATTCTGCATATCTAGATTTTATTCAAGAATAAAGGGTTTGTTGTGTGATTGTGGATAGATGGATAGATAGATAGATAGAGGAGTCTGTGTTATGATAATATTAAACATTTGAAGTTTGCGACTCGATATATGCAAAATCTATATTCACAAATATATATCCAAAATATCAACATTGATTTAGCTCAGGTTAGCTAGCAAAGCAAATTGTTGTTTGCTTTGAACAGGCTGTACCTGCCCTGGTGATGGCCTTTTGGGTTTAAGCGGGTGCCACTGAACACACAGTACCTGTCATAAGCAGTTAGAAATCCCTGCCAACCTGTTCTACCCAACGGGAACTGAACTTTTCACTTGTCAGTTTTAAAAGGTTAACACTAAAAAGCAGAGTGATGGGTATAAAGTGATGGACAACACCCTGGAATTTGTGTGGCAAGGCCTGTGTCGTTCAGTGGTCCGTTCAGTCTGACCGATGCCTACTTCATCCCAAAAGCATAAAAAACAAACAGGAAGTATGGGTAGATGTTTATGAAAGCTCTTGGTCATCTTCATGCAATTGTTCTGTGCTCTGACGCTCATCTGTTCAGCCTATGACAGTCAAGTTGTTTTGATTAGGTAGCTGGTCTGAATTATTGTGATTGAACATGTAGGATTTGTGACAGAATGTTTCTTTAGCCACGATTAAATAACATCTTTGATAGTTGTTTAACGATGACCTGGAATTTACTATTGCCATTTTGTAGAAGTGCATTTTCAGCATTTGGCAGAAGTGCTTTTGCAGAGCAGAAGTAATGCAATTGAATGTAACTGCTAGTTTATTTAGTACTGCAGTCATGTTTGGTTCAGTGTTAAAAAGTGTTGTTTTTCTTTCGTTATGTCTTTTAAATCCATATTTTTCATTTGTGTTACAGGTTGAACTAAAGATGAAATACAATGACCAGCACAGTAAATCCAGAGGACTTCTTCCTGGTGGCCGATGGTATGAGATCCAGGCCTACCGAGCCCTAAATCAAGCTTTGGGAAGGTATGTATTAGAGATTTGATTTCAGTGAGTGATATATTTGAGATTTGATATTGGTGAATAAGATGGATGGATGAATATCAGGCAGAATGATGGCATAATGGTTAGCACATTAACCTCATAGAAAAAAGCTCCTGCAATCGAGTCCTTGGCTAGGCAAGGGTGTTCCTGTGTGAAGCTTGCATGTTCTCCCTGTGCTTGTATGTGTTTCCAGTTAGGCTACATGGCATTTATTGTACACACCATTTGAAAGGATAACATGCTAATTGGAATGCTGTTATCACGACAGTGACTTTATTTAATATTTTTTATTGACAATTGGTGAAAACAAATGAAGGTAGTAAATAATTCAGTGTTGTGCTTTTGTTCAACAAAAATCATTCGTTTTTGCCTTGTAGGTGTATTCGGCATAAAAAGGACTGGGGTGCACTTATTTTAGTGGATGACCGTTTTAGAACCAACCCTAACAAGTATATTACAGGTAAACTCTTGAGAAAAACATTTATCCACATTCTGGTATCATCTGTTTGAGTCATTTATTTTTATTTATTGCTTGTTTGTTTTTGTTTATTGAATGAGTGTAAATCGTCCCATTGATTTATAATTGCATATATGTAAGCACTAGATGGTGCTAGTGGTCCATCGCTAGGAAATGTTCACACCTAAACAGTTGCCAAATAATGTATATATAAGACATCTACTTTTACATGCAGTGGTAGAGACCAAAGTGTTGATTACATGAAAATCCGCACCATGGTTTGCACACAGTGGTTAAAACAGAACTGAGCACATCTACCACATGAACGTTTATACATTTAAATGATGTAGTGATAACAATATTATGTAAATAGAAAGCAAAGATGTGGTTAGTCTAACACTCTGTTCCATACACATCCTAGGTCTGTCCAAGTGGGTGCGTCAGCTAGTAAAGCATCATGACAACTTTACAAACGCCATGCAGTCTTTAGGTTCCTTCTCTCAGAGCCAGCAAGGAGAAGTTGAGAGCCACTCAGAGGAGCGTGCTCAGACTAACCCCGAGTCCTCCAGGACTCAGTCATCTGCTCTACAGTGCCCTCCTGAGCTTCCAAAACTGCACCAGTGCCTCAGCTCTGAGGGTCAGATTACTGTTTCCTCAGTCAGCCACTCTTCAGAAGCAGGTACAACGTTTCACTTAAATTTCAGTCACTTATTCTTTTATCATTAAAATAACAGTCGATTGTTTACCTTGCCTGTAAATTGTGTGTTTGCTCCAGAAAGAAAACTTGGGCACCTTTTTCTTAAGTAGGAAAAAAAATCTGTAAATATTCAAATTATATAGCTATAATAAATATGTAATTAAATGCAGTAACCGGTGCAATATGGTGACATGGTGGTTAGCATGTCTACATCACAGCAACAATGTTCTGGGTTGGGGTTCTGGGCTCAGTGAGGGCAAGTATATTGTTAAAAATAAAATGAAATACAAGCCTTCCAAACTGTCGTTGCTCACGAGCATATGCATATTTTTATATTTTGGTGTTTTTACTTAGTTTTGAAGTTGCAACCCATTTGATAGTTTGTATTATTCGTTTCACTTTTGTGACAGTGCAAAATCAGGGAAATAGGCTGTGAACCCACTGGTTCTTATAATACAAGACAGTGGCAAAAACAACAGTATACAAATATTAATCTAGCAAATCAGATATAAACTAGTAAACCTCTGAATAAAATAAAACTAGGCACACAATGGAATCATATCACACCATATTACATATTTAAAATGGGGTGATCACCTGACTTTTCGCACTATAGTGCCCCTCATGTGTGGAGTTATTGCCTTTTTTAAACTTTCTACATGGAAAAAAGATTCATGAAACACTGCATTTCAATAGAAACAGACATAACTGTGCATGCAAACTTTTATTAACGTTGGGTTCGATTTCCTTTTAGAGTGTATCAGTGTTCGAAGTTCAGAAATACACAGAAAAGTTAGAAATTGATTAATGTTGACGTCAACGTCTTTGTGTATGGCTGTATACATTCAGCTAGCTGTACGATTGGAGACTCATGTTCATATATCATCAGTCAAGAGACTAGCCAGTCGCTATCATTAAATCGGTTGAAATTAATTCAGGTTGATATTATGCACAGATAGAGGATGCAGAAGGAGGATTTCTATAGATAAAATGTTTTGCTACTAATTGTGGTATCTATTTAATATAAACTAAGGGAAACTTTCCTGGGAATGGGAAGACTGTGTTCCGCTCCAGGTATCCACTCCTGATAATTTTTTTTTGGTCTAGCACATTGTATTTGCCAGTGTTGCCGTTAATATATAGATAATTAGTGTTTATATAGTAATAATATATAGATAATATAGTGTTTGCAGGAATTTCCCTATGTTAACCGTAGAGCTCTCGGAATGTTTACGTGTGCGGCGACTTGTGTACAGGAGCGCTGTGGTTTTGTTGGTAACCTTTATCTATTTTACTATGTTGGTGATGTGTTTGCTTGTTAAAAAATCTAAAATTTTCATGATCTACTTTATTATTATTACTTACATGCCTATATATTTTACATACTGTATGTAACGGTGCTGATGTGCCTGGTGTTTGTTTGTCTGTTGTCATGTTAAAGGAGTGCAGTAATTCAAACAGTTTTGCAAGTAGTTGTAAATAAATCCCTATATCTTTATATGTGTATTTTTCAGAGATGACTTTTTGTTAATTCTCACCAAGTCTTTAAGGCTCTGTTCATCTTTATTTTTTATCAGGTGACCAAACGGCTTCATATCATCAAAGTGAATCACTTATCCCTCTGTGTAATGGGCCTGCAATCCTGCCAAAGCCACAAACAATACCCATTCTATTCACCCCCACTCCAGTCAGTTCTCGATTCAAGTCTCCTCTCTTCCAATCAATAAACTCCAAGAAGGACCTGGACCAGTGTGCTAATGAGGAAATTGTTTCTGCTCAAACTGAAGTTGTTCCTGACAACAAACCAAATGACCTTCCACTTAACACTTCCACCCTGAGCCCCGTAACAACACCTCCAAACTGCAGTTCTGAACAGGAAACAAGTGTAAAAGCACCTGAAAATGTTGAAGAGGAAGACCAAAGTATATTCTTCACCCCAGAGCTGTTTGAAGGGGATGATGAGGAGTCCGCTGCAGTAGATATAGATGGTGATAAGGTGTCAGCCGCAGCAACTACAGAGGAAACACCTCTTCACTTGGAACAGCTTCTTTTTCCCAACACAGGAATGGCTGACAAACAGCCTGATGAGTTGTTCGGATCTGAGAAGGACAAAACAAGGATCTGTGAAGGCCCTAGTGATGAGAAAGGAGCTTCTGTGTTTCCAAAAAGAGACAGTGGTTCTCCTGAGATTGTAGGCAAGCAGGCAGGGGAGAGCTGTAATACAGGAAGTGAGGAAAGGGCCACACAACAAAAACAACACAACAGCTTCAACAAGTCACGTAGGCTTTCCAGGTCCAGGCAGAAAGCATCAAGTATAGAAACAGGTAAATGTTCTTCCTATAGTACTCCATCTGTCTCTCATGGGAGTCAGATACAAGTCATTGTAACCGATGACTGAAATACAGTAATTACCATTCTTACATTTCTAAGTGGTTACATAAATGTAAATGTTACTGATAAATCTTTGTTTAGTTTATATTTGGCATCAGAGTCAGTTAAACTACTAGACACACAAAGTCACCCGAGTTTAACACGGTGATTTCCTGTGATCCCTATCAAGTTCTGTTAAAAGAAGTGGAGAGCATTAATCCATAAGCTTCAAAATTAAGACTTCATCGGCCTGATTGTAAAACGTGGACCTGTAATGTCTGTGATGTGGAACAGGTGAAACTGAAACGGTTCTGCTACAGTTCATTTCTTACAGTTGAAAAGTTTTACACCAATACTGCACCTCAGTAAAAAAAATTATTGTAGTCTTTGAGTCGTCATGATGTAATATTTTTGTCTGTAGCAGACAAGGTAAACAAAGACACCAAAAGTGTTTTTTGTTGTTGTTTTTTAAAACAGGTATCAAAAGCAAAACCAAATAATGTACTTTACATGCAATAAAATATAAATTGTATTCTCTTTCTTGCCCTGAAGAATGTTATGATTTTTTTTTTCTAGTCCGATTCTTCACAGCAAAGTAAATGTGCAAACCTATACATGGACTCGATGATAATAGAGTGGTTTGTGGTTTGGGTTCTTTACTGTTGGGAATCTATGTATGATATCGTCACCTCTGCCCTGGGGTGAATCACTTTATAGTACTTGTTCTCAGCGCGAGAATTTCTTTTCCTTTGTCGTTTGTCAGCCATTGGATTTGAATGGGTGTGGTATAGGAGAGGATAGAAGGCCATGTTCCATGTGTTTTAAATGAGAGTGAATGTTTAATTTCGGATCTATGGAATGCAACTGATGTGTGTGTGTGTGTGTGTGTGTGTGTGTGTGTGTGTGTGTGTGTGTGTGTGTGTGTCTGTGTGTAAATATACAGTGGTACCTCACTTTACGAAATTAATCTGTTCCAGAGCCTTTTTCATAACCTGCATTTTTCATAAATTGAGCAGCATTATACATGTAAAACGTGTGATTCGTGCCAAGGCTCCCAATACTACCCCCTAAACCCTTTAAAAATGATAAAAGTATACCTTTTAAGACCTCCTTCTGCTTCAATATCGTACCGATGGTAGACGGGTTTCTTCTTCTTCTCACTCGCACCGGAAATCACACGTTCGCACAAGAGGATAGAAGGTCATGTTCCATGCGTTTTAAACGAGAGTGAATGTTTAATTTCGGATCTAAGGAATGCAACTGGTGTGCGTGTGTGTGTGTGTGCGTGTGTGCGTGCGTGCGTGAGCGCGTGTGTTGACTATGTCTTCTTAGCAGAGTTATAATCTTACAAATGTTTATGGAAGGTTAAAAACCTGAGTCAAGAAATAAAGCATGAAACAACAGTAACTCTGTCCTTTACACGAAAAGCATTTTGTGTGTGTGTGTGTGTGTGTGTGTGTGTGTGTGTGTGTGTGTGTGTGTGTGTGTGTATATATGTGTGTGTGTGTGTGTATGTGTGTGTGTGTGTGTGTGTGTGTGTGCTTGCGTGTGTGACTTCCGGTGTGAGTGAGAGGAAGAAACGGGCTTAAGTGATATCACAAAGGAATATGGCCAAACCCGTCTACCATCGGTACGATATTGAAGCAGAAGGAGGTCTTAAAAGGTGTACTTTTATAATTTTTATAGGGTTTAGGGGGTAGTATTGAGGGCCTTGGAACGAATCACACGTTTTACATGTAAAATGCAGTTCAGTGGGAGGGAGTGCGTCATCCCTCCTAGCCAATGGGAGGCCAGCGGAACGAGATGTTGGGAGACAGGCAATGGGAGGTAGCTGCGTCATCCCTCCTAGCCAATGGGAGGCCAGGGGGGCAGGATGTTTGAATGTTTATGATGGGAGAGCAGCTTGTGCATTGTTTGAATGTTTGAATGGCGCGTTTTAATGTTTGAATGGCGCGTTTGTAACGTGAACTTGTTTTGTATCCAGAGACAAAAATTTTAGGAAAATGCTTTTCGTAACCTGCATTTTTCATTTGGTGAGACCAAATGTACATCCACTTCTCTTCCAACTCCCCATAATGAACAATATTTGAAACCATCTTGCAGTGTGTTTTATTTTCCTTCAGCCCAATGGGCATGAAGAGTATTGTTGTCATTCACTATGTCTGACCTCTTGTCTGTTTGCAGTTCCATTCTGTGCACTGACTAAAAAATACCATCAACAATCATCAGCATTTATGGTGTGAATGTTTGGCCGTGTAGCTACACAAGCCTGTTAATTTTCAGCGTGGTCCAATATCCAATATGGCTCCCGCTGCTCATCTCTCATTTGCCGAACTGCTTGATCCTATTAGGGTCACAAGGGGCTGGAGCTTGTCAGACTTGGGCTAACACACACACACACACACACACACACACACACACACACACACACACACAAAACCACTTGTATTCAGTTACACATCTAGGGGCAATTTGGAACAGTTAATAAGCCTAATGCGCATGCTATTGGACTGTGGAAGGAAAGCAGAGTGTTTGGAGGAAACTCACTCAAGCATGGGGAGAACAAATTCCACACAGCTATGCCTCAGCTACCATTTGTGTACTACCTCAAACGACTTCACTCATCTGCACCATTTAGGATAGGGATGTTGGGATTGTGTAACTATACAAGCCTATAAATTTTCATCGCAGTTTGTATAATATGGCCACTGCAGCTGCCATCTTGAATTTGTGTTCCACAATCTAGCTCAAACACACATCAAACCTTTTATAACGTGGTGCTTGGTATGAGGGGTTGCGCCTCCTTTATGGGTATACAGTGGTAACTCACTTTAGAAAACACCTATGTGACGTCACGTTGTTGCCAAGAAGCCCCCCGCAAAGTCCCACTTTTGAAAAAAAGACATGTGCTGAAGAGGTTAAAATTTGCCAAAGAACACATTGACTTGTCTAAAGAGAAACGGTGCAACATTTTGTGGACTAATGAAAGTACGATTGTTTTTTTTAGTCTAATGGCCCCGTAAATGACCCCTAAACACTGAATTCAAGCTTCAGTACACTCTGAACACTGAATCATGGTGGCACAAGCATCACGATATGGGGATACTTCTTATAATATGGTGTTGGGCCTATTTATCGCATCCCAGGGATCATGGATTAGTTTGAATACTTCAGAATACTTGAAGAGGTCGTGCTGCCTTACGCTGAAGAGGTCTTGGTTCCAGACCAATAAGACCAACGTTATGGAGGGGCGGCCCGATCCCTGGACCTTAATCCAACAGAAAACTTGTAGGGTGACATCAAAAATTATTATTATTATTATTATTATTATTATTATTATTATTATTATGGATGCTTGTATAGCGCATACTCTATACAAACGTATGCTCAATGTGCTCGTTGCCACCATGCGGCGCCAGTTATTGTGTTGTTCTATCCATAAAAATGCAGCTTCTGAGGTAAAACCAAGAAATGCAGAAGAACTGTGGAATGTAGTCCAATCATCCTGGGTAGGAAAACCTGTTCACAGGTGCCAGTAGCTGGTTGATTGCAACACAGATGTGCAGCAGTTCTCAGAAACAGAGGTTATACAACTCAATATTAGTTCAATGATTCAAAGAAAAGTAAAATTTTAAACATTTTTCAGTTTGTGCAGTTAATGTTTGAGTTTCAAGAATAATGTAGACACTGCTATATATATTTTTAAATAGTCTAATATTCATCTTTCTTCAATTTTTTTAAAGGAATAACACAAATTTGGTATGTTTCTTCCTCTTTTGATTTGGAACAGGATGTGTGATGTTCTCAATGCATTTGTGTGTGTGGAAATAAAAGCACTTATCAGGATTTTGAGCTTTTTTCACTTGTTAAAACACACTGCTATTATTTTAACACAACTGTATATTGCCCAGTCCTGCCTGAGTAAAAATGAGTACTGAATAAAATTGTTGTGGAATTTCGATATATCTGATCAATATCATATCGATATCTGATCAACAAATACTCACCCCCACCCCCCACCCCCCCCGCCGCCCTGCCGCTGCTGCCGCCAAGCATGATTCAGTCTCACATTTAGGATATTTTAACCACTGAAATAAGTTGTCAGTTCAGGAATGCTTTGTATGAAACTTTTGTAATGAATAAGGTTTTCCAGAAATGCTTATTCTTACTCATTTGCCAAACTGCTGATATGTTTGTGGAAAGGCTCGAGTGTATCTCAGCTCACATTGTGCGAAGGCAAAGTACACCCTGAACGACTTGCCAGACCATCACAGGGCCCGTAATTGATTAAATAAATTAAATGGATTTTTTTTTATTATTTTTTTTACTTTATTCAGTTTTTTCCACAAATACTGCAAATGATGTGATCTTCTGCATGAGATTTATAAAAGATGTATTTGTTTGGTAGGTCACAGTGCAGTGGAAGGGAGAAAAAAGAATGTTTGTGCAAACAGAATGCGAGGGAGTAGTCAGGTGGCTTCACAGTCCTCAAAAAGCCCAACCCAGGCTCCTGCTTTACCACTGGAACAGGATGTCAGAGTTCAAGCTAGGGATGCATTTCACACAAAGGCCCACACAGCAATGGTGCCTAAAAACAAGAATGTAGAGGATTCTCAAAGTCAAAGCAGCTCCAGGACCACGCAGGCCTCAGTTTTCTGTATGCAGTACAGTAATATTAAAACAAAGCATGAAGTGCTGACAGTGAGGAGAACAACAAGGAGAACAAGAGCCAAGCTCGTGAGCTGTGCTAAACTAAATGTAAAGGACTGTCATGAGATTCGTGCTGATGGTCAGTCTGCAGTAAACTTTGAAACTGTCGCTCCAGAACCACAGGGTAGAAAAAGCCAAAGACAATCAGCTGCATCTAATAAGACGAACAGTTCTCATCACACAGAAGTGAGGAATGTCCTCAGTGTTACTGAGAGAGGTAGGAAAATGTGAAAAGGTTGATAGATAACTGCTGATGAATCGTGCTGATTTTTATTTTTATTATTATTATTTTAAGCTAGTTCTTTGTCACTTACTGAGTGTCCATTTTCCCCATCAAATAAATTAATTATGCTCTGCTGTAAAAAAAAAAAAAAACATTGTCTTCACAACATTGTGGAAACATATCGTTTATGATTGGAAATTTAGTAAAGTTTCAAAACTATGGATTTCATAAATATAGGAATAAAAAGATAAGTCACACATCTTAAACTTTGGTTTTTACAAAGCTTCTAAAGGGATTTATATAGACTGCTATCTTGCATATATATTTGACAGGCATGTACAGGTTTTTTTTTTTAAATGGTGATCGATTTATACATATCAGTCTCACTTTCAAATCGTGGGCAGTGGTGGTCTAGTGGTATAGGGCACTGGATCGCTGATCCAAAGGTTGGGGGTTCGAGTCCCACTCTCCACAAGGTTGTCACTGTCCCCCCCAGTGCAGCTAACTGGGTTATCAAAGGCGGGCCATGTCTCTCGCTGTCTATGGTGAGAGGCATGTAAAAGAACCATTGCTGACTTTCGTAAAGAGTAGCTGCAAAGTCGTCAGCGTGTTTCTGTCCCTTGCTAAAAAAAAGGGTTGTGACAGGAAGGGCATCCGACGTAAAAACCTCTGCCAAATCAAACGTGCGAATCAGATGATTCGCTGTGGCGACTCCCGAGTAAAAGGGAAAAAGCCGAAAGGAGGACAGACAGTCTCACTTTCAAATCAAGTCCATGAACTGACCAAACTTGATTGTGCAACAGAATTATGAGAAGATTTTTCACAGTTGCCTGTGTTTGAAGTTGCTTTCTGATGTAAACAAATAGGTATCAGAGATCAAAGGTCATCTGTAAGAAAAAAAAGGCAGTTCAATATGATGGAAAAGGACAAAATCTATAAAATCAAGCCTGGCAAAAGAAAGAAGGTAAATGTTCAAATGTTAATGGATACATGGTGTTGTCTATGTAGCATGCCTAGTCTGACCCTAGGAACAAGTGCTTTTTTCCCCCTCCAGCAATGTCCCCGAGATTCACTCTGTATAAAAGGACTTCACTGTGGTTTATGCCAGATGGAGCTCCTCCCCCTTGCTCAAGGTCAGTTTAACAGTTATTGTAGTTGGCAGTATTTTGTTTGAACATGCCTTTTCTTTTTTTAAGTGATCAGAAATAGTAAACTGACTCGTAGACATTTTAGTTGCCGAGGTTTAACTTGTCTCAAGTGTTGAAACAAGGTCTGAATATTTAGTCTTGGTTAGAAGCCTGGGTTTCTGTTGTAAAGACTGTACGGGTGGGGGTGGGGGTGGTGGGGGGTTGTGGTGGTGGGGGGGGACAGACTGTATGGGGGGGGGGGTGGTTTTGAAGTTGAAAAAAATGGGATGAATCAATCCGAGCCATTACATAATCATTGTGTATTGTGTCTGGAATGTCCTGAAATTGAAGCAACCCACTGGTGCACCAACCGAACACTGAACAGGCTGGCCAGAGTAAACATTAGCAGTTGATGACAAATACTGTGAGAGCTGTGGGGGGGGGGGGGACATTAACTCCATGATGTTACCAACAAACTCCACAGGGTGTGAGTGAAGGCATCACAATCCATTGTTCAAGGAAGACTTTAAGAAAAGAAATGTAGTGGTCATACCACAAGATACAAACCGTTTATCAGCAGTAAAGAACGTCAGATTAGAATTTGATGAGAAATATAGTGATGAACTACAAAGCATCTGGGGCCAAAATTACTGAAGAAAGTTATGAGAAGGCCAAAGTGTGAGAAAGAAATCATCTGTTTGTTTTGCAAAATATGCAAATTCGTTAGTCAGACATCGAGGGTAGTAGCATGGTTTGGGATTGCATGGCAGTTTCTGGAGTGGGGTTCACTCATCTAATGTAACTCGTGATGGCAGAAGCAGAATGGATTCAGAAGTCTACACAAATCATATGTGTGACAATTTACAGAGAAATGCATCCAATCTAACTGGGAACAACTTCATTATGCAGCAAGACAAAACACACTGCCATCACATTGAAAGACTTTTTTTTTTGGGGGGGGAGGTGTTAGACTGATCATCCATTATTAGACTTTAACCCAATAGAACATTTTGTATTCCTAAATACAGTGGTAGCTCACCTTACAAAATTAATCCGTTCCAGAGCCTTTTTCGTAAGTTGAACCGCATTTTACATGTAAAACGTGTGATTCGTTTCAAGGCCCCCCAAACTACCCCCTAAACCCTTTAAAAATTATAAAAGCATACCTTTTAAGGCCTCCTTCTGCTTCAATATCATACCGATGGTAGACGGATTTTGCCATATTCCTTTGTGATATCACTCAACCACATGCCACGAGCCCGCCGCTTCTTTTCACTCGCACTGGGAATCACTTTTACCAGGAATCAAACGTGCGTGCGTGTGACCATGTCTTCTTAGCAGAGTTAAAATTGCATTTTAAAAGGCCCCCAATACTACCTCTAAACCCTTTAAAAATTATAAAAGCATATCTTTAAAGGTTCTTACTTCGTGTTGACCATGTCTTCTTTGCAGAGTTCTAATTTTACAAATGTTTATGCAAGGTTAAAAGCCTGAGCCAAAAGATAAAGTTGCAATGAGCACACTCAAAAAACTCGTGAAACAACAGTAACTCTGTCCTTTACATGAAAAGCATTATGTGTGCTCCATAATAGCCAATGGGAGGGAGCTGCGTCATCCCTCCTAGCCAATGGGAGGCCAGCGGGGTGGGATGTTCGGAGATGGCCAATGGGAGGGAGTTGTGTCATCCCTCCTAGCCAATGGGAGGCCAGCCAGGTGGGATGTTGGGAAATGTAGTCAACTCGTGCATTGTTTGAATTTTTGAGATGGTGCTTTCATAACATGAACTTGTTTCGTATCCAGAGACAAAAAATTTAGGAAAATGTTTTTCGTAACCTGGATTTTTCGTTTGTTGGGGCTTTCGTAAGTTGAGGTCCCACTGTACTGCTGATGTATTTTGTGGGTGGACCTGAAGAGGTAGCAGAAAGCAACCATTACAACACAGCAATGGGATTTCTAACCGTGTTGGATCGGTGATTAGGAATCAAATTAAATTGTTGAAGTTACATTGGCTGGACATTTTTCGATACACTGTGTGAAACTAAGTTTGTATACAAGAGAAAAATTAAAGACGTACAAATTTCTTTATGCATACAAATTTCTATTTTTTTTCTCATGTATAATGTGTGGACTACTAAAATTTGGACTTTTATTTACTGACCTACTACTATTCCAGCACAAAGGACATCAAATTAAGTTATAAAAGCGATAGATTATGGCAGTGTTGGCCCGGTGGTAGGGTGCTGGATCACTCATCCCAAGGTCAGGGTTTCAAGTCCCGCTATCAACGGGTTGTCAATGCTGTTCCAACAGTGACCCTAATGGAGTTATTAAAGGCAGGCCATGTCTCTCACTGTATGGGGTGAGAGGAATGTAAACACTGACAACAGCTTAATGCCGAAACGTATCTGTGCTTATGGGACATGTGCAATAAAGTAAGTTTAAAAGAAATTTAATGTGAGTGCGGTTTTCTTGTATCACTTTAGGAACCTAAAAAGAACCATTGCTGATTTTTGTAAGAGAATAGGCTGTGTAGCCCTCAGCATGTTTTTGCTGTGCAATGGCATGGCGAGCTGTCCAGGGTGTAGTCTGCCCTCACCATGAGTTGGCTGAGATGAGCACCAGCCTCCCCACGACCCTGATTAGGATTAAGCACTTTAGAAAACTAATGAATGAAGTCATAGGTTATTATAAATACAGCGATGGCAATTAGGTTTATTTATATTAAAATTCTGTACTGGTGGAAATAAGAAGTGCAGGCAACAGGTGATTTAATTATCTATGTTATAAGAGTTTTTCAAAAAATTTATGAAGTGCTCAGAGACTGTAGATGGGATGGGTAATGTTCATGTGTGCTCATGTGTATGAGGCGGTTCATTGTTGTAACGCAGTAAAAATGAGGCTCTTGGTCTCTGACTGGTTGGCCACTCCTGGACTAAGGAGTCATTCGACCACCAAGGTTTCACTGTATATTATTGTTCAGCTCGTTTTGGTGAAGGATTTCGTGATTCTTCTGAGCGAAGGCACAAAATTGTAAAAACTTTGAAGCCCCATCCCAATTTTGACCATCACTACTGGCTTGCAATTTTTGTTGTGGTTAATTCTCCACAAGGAGGCGATATTTATAAGCTACATGTCCACAGCGAACTGGGTTATCTAAGGCCAGCCATGTCTCTCACTGTCTATGGTGAGAGGCATGTAAAAGAACCATTGCTGACTTTCGCAAAGAGTAGCTGCAAAGCCGTCAGCGTGTTTCTGTCCCTTGCTAAAGGGTTGTGTCAGGAAGGGCATCCGACTTAAACAACACAAACAAAAAACCTATGCCAAATCAAACGTGCGAATCATTCGCTGTGGCGACCCCTGAAAAAGGGAAAAAGCCGAAGAAATCTCTCATTCATGCAGAAAACACCTTGGATAAGAAGCTATCATATGTAGGCAGGGTGAGACTCCCGTCTGACTTAACGAGTTACCACCCAGAAACACAATAAACAAATTAAAATTTTTAAATTTATTTATTGGTTTTATTGCTTATTTTCGATATTTTCTGTTTAAAAGTATGATACTATGATGCCACTTGTTCCAAGTGTTCCCATGACACACTGAGTGTTTGAGTCTGGTGTTTTGAGTTAACATTTATTTCACATGGTTTTTAATCCAGAGATAGAAGGCCTAACAGATTGTGGCATTTCTCTGTAGTATATAAAAAAGTAAAGTATAGTTTATTGTATTTGGATATTAATGTTTTTAGTGTTTTTGTGCCCTTAGGTGTAGTACAGCTCACATTGTGTGAACAAGTAGAAGTGTCTGAGTTAGTGGAGAACTTGGAGAAAAAGGGTGAGAGAGCACAATGTTCATGCAGTCCTTTAAGACCCCCACAGTGTAATGGCAGAGCACTACTAATGGTCCAGAACAGATTAGCTTTACAGACTCTGCGCTGTTCACTTCAGCCTTACATACCTGAAAATAAAAAAGGTGAGCAGTATTGCGTTACATTTTATTGTAGCAGAGTTTTTTTCTCATTTTAAATTTGTTTGAATAATAAATGAGTAAGTAGTTTAAAACATAAACACAGACACTCCCCGCTTTACGTTCCCACTCTCTACAAGGTTGTCACTGTCCTCCCCAGTGCAGCTAACTGGGTTATCAAAGGCGGGCCATGTCTGTCGCTGTCTATGGTGTGAGGCATGTAAAAGAACCATTGCTGACTTTCGTAAAGAGTAGCTGCAAAGCCGTCAGCGTGTTTCTGTCCCTTGCTAAAAAGGGTTGCGACAGGAAGGGCATCCGACGTAAAAACCTCTGCCAAGTCAAACGTGCAAATCAAATGATTCGCTGTGGCGACTTCCGAGTAAAAGGGAAAAAGCCAAAAGGAGGACAGACAGACTCCCCACTTTACGTTCATTTGTTTTAAGTATTTTTCGATTTTACGTTTTTAAAAAAAAAATTGTCAAATTTTGAGTTTAGCGTACTCTCTGTAGTACGAGACGTACCTACGTAGTACGCTGACGTAATATGCTACTTACGCATGACGCTGCGTCCATTGTTTACAAACGACACACTGAACGTGCCCCTCCTTCCCAATTCACCGCGTGTTACCCTTGTGTTAAGACGTCATCTCTGTGATCTTTGTGTTTACACTGTTTTGCGGACTTTTGTAACCCTAAGCAAATATGTTTGGTCAGAAGCGTAAGCCTACTAGTGATAGCGGTAATCAGAAAAAGTGGCAAGCCATCTCGTTAGACACGAAGATGGCTATTATCAAGAAAATCGATGAAAAACATGTGAATGTTGCACGTTTCTTCCAAAAGACTGTCGACCATCGGAACCATTTACAAGCAGAAAGATCGCATCATAGAGAAAGTTAAAGGTTATATTTGATACTGTATTTGATATTTGATGAGTGAATTTGATTAAAATGTATCTTTTAAATTATTTTGCTTGAATTTAATTTATTTGAAATTAATGTTGATATTATTTGATATATTTGATATTATTTTACAATGTTATGTTTATAATAATTGATTTAGAGGTGTTTTATGAGATACGGTAATGGTATTTATGGATGTATAGTACAGTATGAACGTCATACGTCACTGGAACATATAATAACAACTTACGTTTTTTTTTTCACCTTACGTTCGGCCGTCCGGAACCGAACTAAAACGTAAGTCGGGGAGCGTCTGTATACAGAAGTACAGTATACACAAAAAATCAATATGTATTGTCTTTTATATATTGATGCTTAAATGTATCTGAATATTGGGAGAAATTGATTTTTTTTTCATCCTGTTATGCCTCCTTGGTATACTTGATGCTGAAGCCAAAAGTCTGAAAAACACGATCTAAAGAACTGTTGTGTTTACTTGTTTGTTATCATATTGAGGGACTTAAACATATTATCTTGTTTTCCCTTCTTGCTTCTTTCCACGTCTGTTTGCTCATACAAACCGATATAAACAAAAGGTCTGTGCATATTTAATGCAATATGGAACAAGGACAAGTGTTCGGTGACTCAGCTACTGCAGTGTCAGAGTTGTGTGTCTGATCATCCTGACTGTATTGACATCATAGCAGTCGAGGTCCAGCACCCTAAGAACTCCACTTTTGACAAGGTAGTGTGACTCAAATTTTATGTCAGAAGAATTACTGTTAATGTGGAAAAATACACTCACATTAAAATACACCCACATGGTAAACATTTGTATCAGCAGCTTGCTGTTATTTTATCAGCAGGATTCTTAATCACGTGGTTATTAAGACATTTATCTCATGGTTAATAAGACAGTGTTTGGTGTATTTTATCTGAAATGGCGTTTTGAAATGGTGAAAGGATTTAATTGGGTCACACTGAATTGCTTGTATTAAATTCATTGTAAACGTTTGTTTCTTATGGAATATTGTTTCTGACAAATCTGAACAGTTATTCAGCAAATTTTTAAAAGTTTACAAGTGTGTTTACTTGTTTGGTTTTTATACCACACAGAAACACATGATGCATAAAACGGGATAATGTGGCATTCAACCACATAAAATTAGTGACAGCAGGCTAAAAGTTGAACTTAAGCTCTAGACGCAATAACTTCAGTTATTTAGGAGCCTGGGAAAGTTTCTCCGGTGTGCACTTTTTGGGATTCTGAGGATTTGTATCTGCGTGAATTTATTTCACCAACTGCAGTTATAACCATGTCTCATTAACAATATGGTAACCGTATATAGCGTTACTTTATGTATGAGCTTTCTATCACTGAGTTCTATTGCTTTTCTCTATTTTTGTCAACACATTTACAA
The DNA here is from genome assembly GCA_024760905.1 of Plotosus lineatus. Classification (NCBI taxonomy): domain Eukaryota; kingdom Metazoa; phylum Chordata; class Actinopteri; order Siluriformes; family Plotosidae; genus Plotosus; species Plotosus lineatus. Next base: position 21,865,688 of record CM045747.1, on the reverse strand, counting down.
CAGACTCCTATACAGTGATCCCTCGCTACTTTGCGCTTCAGTTTCTGCGGCTTCAGTGCATCGCAGGTTTTTTTAAAAATATTCATCAAAAAAAGGAAAAATGGGGAAAAAGTTAAGAAAAATGCCACGAGGTCGCTACCGACTTGGCTTTGGTACTCGGGTTAACTTGAATTTGAAATCTTACAAGCTGATTGATTGAGATGAATTTTCCAGCATCTGTGTGTGTGTGTGTGCGTGCATCTGTGTGCGCACGCACGCGTCTGAATGTGTGTGCACACGTGTGTGTGTGTGTGTGTGTGTGTGTGTGTGTGTGTGTGTGTGTGTGTGTGTTTTTATTTACATCTTGTGCATTATTTTTGAATGTTTAATTGTTATTATAAGCATTTATACCATTGAATATGTATTTATTGATATTATATATACACACACATACATGTACGTATACATCAGTCTATCCTGCTTCGCGGAACTTCGGTGTTTGTGGAGGGTCTTGGTCCCCATTAACCGTGAAAAGTGAGGGTTGACTTTATATCTTTTCTGGGTTTTTTGCGTTTGCCTTTGCTTTGCCTGAATTGTAATTGCTCGTCTTGAATCAACAGTGAGACTTTTATTTAAAAATAACTTTCAACTCTTATTACTTTTGTAGTGACATGGTTTAAATTGTCTTTTTATTTATACAATTGTACAATATAAAATTCTAATTAGGTTGTGCGGGGAGACTGCTGCTCATCTCAGTTGACTTTTGACAAGGGCAGAGTACACCCTGGACAGAGTATCAGGCCATCGCAGGGCAGAAATGATGGCAATCGAATAGCTTTCTCTTTTCAAATGACAGTAATGAAAATGAATTATTTTGCTTTCAGCAGAAACAGTGACATGGCTAGTCTTTGATAACCCAGTTAGCTTCACTTTGGGAACAGTGTATAGTCCTACTGAATTCTCTGCCTTGATGCACTATATGACAAATTCCGTTCTCTGTTCTATATGACTTTTTCCATACTTTTTTATATATATATATATATACTTCATGTTTTTCTGATACCTTACAACATTGTCTTTTGCTGGTACTGCTCATTTGTTCTGTGAGATGAGCCTGCTTCTTTGGAGCAGATCTGAGGTCACTGGTAGGATCTTACTTTGTGGGGGAAAAAATGTGACTGCAGATGAAATTGCAAAGGAAATAGATCGCTGTTAGATAAAATTTACTGGCCTTCAGTCAGCCAAAAGAATGGTATGCATGTGTATTCCCTTTCTATTAATTCCTACTTCACTAGAGTAAGTTCTTTGCTTGCTTTTATAACACCATCAGTCCTGTCAGGTAAAGATGTGTCCACATGCCTTGAAGCTTCTTTTCCAAGGAAAGATTTATATGGGATTGATGGAATTGAATTTGCAGATCAGTCAAAGTCTCCTTATTCTATCATTCTCATCTAACCAATCTCATACCAATATGACCACGTGTGCAATCAAAGCTATCTTCCTGGAATGTTATTGTGCTAGTGTTGGCCAATAATATTGCGTGATGCAACTTCTGAAATAAAAAAAAATAAAAAAATATATATATATATATATATTATCACTAACTTTTTGCTTCCTCTTCATCTTTTTCTATAAGGTGATTACCAAGTGCATGACCAGTGCTTTGCTTCCCCCATGCCATAAAAGTGCCTTTAAAACTGTCTCTCACATGTGCTTCTGATTTCTGGAAGCACTGAATGGAGAGTTCCAGCAGTTCACATCTCTGCTTCTGCTGCCACATTGCAGTTCTGAATGTACCTGGGATTAGCCGAGCTATTTGCTTGGCAGACTGCTAGGTGCTTTAAGCCTTGGTTATGGCTTCTGTTGGAAAAATGAACAGGTCCTCCGATGCAAGGTGCTAAATTACAGGGCCTTTCCTGTTCCCCAGGTATCACTCTGGAATTTCTTAAGCTGTTGCATAAATCAAGAACTGTAGAAGACAAGCTTGTTAAACTGTAATGGAAGTGCATAATTTTACATCTAGGCCAATGCTCTTTTTTTTATAGAATAAAGAATAAATGGCTTTTGGATTTTTTTTAGTTTATTACTTTTATCAAATTTTCATTTGTTGAATTTTCAGATGTTTCCCAGAATTTATTTAGCACAGTATTCGCAGAACAACAGTGAATTCAGAAATTTAGAATCGCATATTTTTATGCGCGATTCACATATACAGTCGTACCTCACTTTACAAAAGTTCTCACCAAACGAAAAATGCAGGTTACGAAACGCATTTTCCTAAAATTTTTGTTTCTGTATACGGAACAAGTTCACGTTACGAAAGCGCCATCTTAAAAATTCATACGCGCCATTCAAACATTAAAACACGCCATTCAAATAATGCACGAGCTGCTCTCCCATCAATGACGTTCAAACATCCCGCCCCGCTGGCGCCCCATTGACTAACAACTGAGCTGTTGTTCGTGTCGCCTTCACTCGAGTGCCATCTTGGACAGGTCCACCTGACCTCGAGTGATATCACAAAGGAGTATGGCCAAACCTGTCTACCATCGGTACGATATTGAAGCAGAAGGAGGTCTTAAACAGTATACTTTTATCATTTCTAAAGGGTTTAGGGGGTAGTATTGGGAGCCTTGGAACGAATCACGTGTTTTACATGTAAAATGCGGTTCAATTTGTGAAAAATACAGGTTACGAAAAAGGTTCTGGAATGAATTAATTTCGTAAAGTGAGGTACCACTGTATGTAACCTGATTGAAGGACTACGCTGAGCCTTAGTCTGAATTATTTACTTTATATATACAACTCTCCTTCCAGCTTAATGTATTTTTTTTTAAAAGAGACAGATAAATTATTCGAACCTACATTGCTTAGTATTATTGTTAGAAACGCATAGGCTTGATAGGGAAAAAATATTAAAGTTAAAATATCAAGAATATTTCCTCTGTAATAAACCTCATAATTCATTCATCTTGAGTTACCACTTTTTCTTCTGACAGGATCAGATTCAATCCAAATCATATCCTGTAATCACTTAGTTAGTGGTGGAAATACAGTGCCGATGGTCACCGGCTCATTACAGAACAACATCAACATTTACACCTATGGACAATTTTCCTGTCAATATGTTTTGGTGTGAAGGGAAGAAACCTTTACCCAGAGTTCTTATCACGGTAGGGGTTAACTGGAAATTCAAACCTTTATCCACCTGAACTACTATACCTTACAGGTCCTTCTCAAAAAATTAGCATATTGTGATAAAGTTCATTATTTTCTGTAATGTACTGATAAACATTAAACTTTCTATTATTTTCGATTCATTGCACACCAACTGAAATATTTCAGGTCTTTTATTGTTGTAAAACTGATGATTTTGGCATACAGCTCATATGAAAACCCAAAATTCCCATCTCAAAAATTTAGCATATCATGAAAAGGTACTCTAAACGAGCTATGTCCGACCTGACTGCTGTCCAGAAGGCCATCATTGACACCCTCAAGCAAGAGGGTAAGACACAGAAAGAAATCTCTGAGCGAATAGGCTGTTCCCAGAGGGCTGTATCAAGGTACCTCAGTGGGACGTCTGTGGGAAGGAAAAAGTGAAAGACGGGCTGATTCCAGACCTTGGGGGACCTGTGGAAACAGTGGACCGAGTCTGGAGTAGAAACATTCAGAGCCACCGTGCACAGGCGTGTGCAGGAAATGGGCTACAGGTGCCGCATTTCCCAGCTCAAGCCACTTTTGAACCAGAAACAGCGGCAGAAGCGCCTGACCTGGGCTACAGAGAAGCAGCACTGGACTGTTGCTCAGTGGTCCAAAGTACTTTTTTCAGATGTAAGCAAATTTTGCATGTCATTCGGAAATCAAGGTGCCAGAGTCTGGAGGAAGACTGGGGAGAAGGAAATGCAAAAATGCCTGACGTCCAGTGTCAAGTACCCACAGTCAGTGATGGTCTGGGGTGCCATGTCAGCTGCTGGTGTTGATCCACTGTGTTTTATCAAGGGCAGGGTCAATGCAGCTCGCTATCAGGAGATTTTGGAGCACTTCATGCTTCCATCTGCTGAAAAGCTTTATGGAGATGAAGATTTCATTTTTCAGCACGACCTGGCACCTGCTCACAGTGCCAAAACCACTGCGAAATGGTTTACTGACCCTGGTATTACTGTGATCAATTGGCCTGCCAACTCTCCTGACCTGAAGCCCATAGAGAATCTGTGGGATATTGTGAAGAGAAAGTTGAGAGACACCAGAACCAACACTGTGGATGAGCTTAAGGCCGCTATCGGAGCATCCCGGGCCTCCATAACATCTCAGCAGTGCCACAGGCTGATTGCCTCCATGCCACGCCGCATTGAAGCAGACATTTCTGCAAAAGGATTCCCGACCAAGTGTTGAGTGCAGAACTGAACATAATTATTTGAAGGTTGACTTTTTTGTATTAAAAGCACTTTTTTATTGGTCGGATGAAATATGCTAATTTTTTGAGATAGGAATTTTTTGTTTTTTCTTTACTTTTTTGCCAAAATTATCAATATTAAAACAATAAAACGCTTGAACTACTTCAGTTGGTGTGTAATGAATCTAAAATATATGAAAGTCTAATGTTTATCAGTACATTACAGAAAATAATGAACTTTATCACAATATGCTAATTTTTTGAGAAGGACTAGTATAGGCTGCAATGGAGGTCAACAAATTAACGCATTTCAGGCTGACCGTTTATGTTTGTAGAAGAGAGAAAATTTCTCTTCAGTTTGTACAAACTTGACTCCTCCCTTCCCTGAGTATGCGTCATAACTTGCAAGTCTATGGGAAGGAATAGTGAAAATAGAAAGCCTTGGCAGTACTAAGGAGGAAAGGTGCCTATGCCCCCGAGACTGTAGGTGGTCCCTGCTTATGTAAATATTAGAAGTGCTGAGACATGGTGTGTCAAAACACGTAGAGCTTCAAGTGCCACTGTAATGAATGGGGCCACATGTGAAGTGGCATTGCAGTTTGTTTAAGCAAATGAGCCCTGCTGACAGACATCTGCCTTAATGTGCAGGCTGAGACAACTCAGTACAGCATACACTCAATCTCTCTCTCTCTCTCTCTCTCTCTCTCTCGCTTGCTCCCTCTTTAACTCAACAAATACTGTGCATTCTTCCACTCTCATCTCTTGAAGCCTGAGTTTCATGGGGAGCCGACTTGATATCCTCCTAGCCTCATCATTGCATGCACAACAAACAATTTTTTGTCTGTCATGGGAAAGTATACTGTTTATTTAGTTCTCCTTAAGCTCTTTAAATCCTTTCTTTTGTGTTCATTAAAACACACTTATTGTGGAATGGTCCCCAAATGGAGCAACATTTTCACAATTTTATCATTCCAAGGGTGGGAACATTGATCTATTGAGGAGCTCTTATTTTGGTAATGAACGTTTCTAAGCACAGCAGTGATTCCATGACCTCTCATTGGATGGTGTTTTTTATGATTGTATGAGTCACCTCATAGATTGTGTGTATGTACTGTACGCGTGACTTTTTTTCAGTATATGAATTGATAACCAGCTCTTAGCTTCCTCGCAAGTGATCAGTCATATTCCGATTCTGTCCAACTTTACTATGTCCTATGTAGTAGATTATCCAGTCAGAATGCTTATCTGATGGTTATGGGTAAAATAATCTTTATTCTTCTTAATTTTTAGTGCACATTTTACGTGTCATCTTTAGACTCACCCCCCCCCCCCCTCCCAGGTATACAGTATACTGTATTTCTGTTCAGCCCTTGAGAATTAATGTACTCCTTTACTTATTAGGGATGAGTCCATATTAATACACATTCAATAATTTATATATTTTTGAGGCTTGAAATATGTATATAAAAAAGTTAGGCATGTCTCTTTTAATACTAAAAATAATCACATTATGTACATGGATTGCATAATTGTAGGACAACACCCTATAGAGTCTTTATACAGGTTATGAGTGTTTCTATGCATAGGGTGTTTTTGTGTGTAATCAATTATTTTTACTGTTCCGGTTGCTTCCAGTTTGAAAAACAAAGTCAATCATTATAAGCATATATCAGCTGTCTTACTGTTGTGTTAATAATATTAACCCAGCATTACCATAAACGTGTTAGTAATGTACTGCTGTGAAATAAAATAACTTCCCTTCATATCTGTATAAACTGAGGATCTTTTGAGCTGGTTGTATTGGTGGTTGAGCTTTAAAAGGTGACTTTGTGGTTAAGGATCAGGGCTGCTGATCTGAAGTCTTCCCCTGCTGAGGTCCCTAAATAGGGCCCTTAACCATCTCTGCACCCGAGGCTGTATATTGTGCATAAACCATATTCTTGGGTGTCTTGCAATATACAAGGGTGGCTGACAATGGTCGAATTTTACCAGATGTGGTTTATTGTTTGACTGCAGTATACATTCCATCATTGTTGTAGCCTCGGGCCACCCTCAGTATAGAAGATCTCAAACTGGGGAGATGGATTATAGTATTCCTTTTTAATCAATTGTGAACTTTTCAGTCCACCCTCATTGCAGTATAAGGAGTTATATGAATAAATAATTTTATTGCACGGTCATTGTGTATTTGACAATAACAGCTGTCTTTCCAAATGACAAAATAACGTTTGTTAAACTTTAGTTGCAGTAGGTGCATGGTTTGCTGCATATATGTAAGTGTTATGCAACAAAAGAGAATTATGATGTCATAATTGTGTCTTAGAATTTCATCATAACTTCTTTTTCTTTCCACTGCTCCCGTAAGGTGTCACTGTAGCAACTTGTCCTTTTTCAATCTGTTCTCAGCATCCCACACGAACAGACATCCGTCCTCTGCACCTATGCAAGCCATCTCAATCTGGTCTCTCTCACTCTATCCCTTAAATCCTTCTGCTGGTGCCGTGTCCCTCTAGAATATGTTCTGTTTGTTACCTATAATCTATTTCTATTTCTGTCAATTTCTGTCTGGGAGATATTTTCGCATGTGCCACTTCCAGCTCGAAATCCTCAAAATTATGTTGTCTTTTTATTATGAGTCATAACTGAGAGATAAAGTGGTAATTCATAATAATCATAAATATCATAAAGTGATAATTATGAGATATTAGATAGGATATCTCGAAGCAGAAAGTCATAATTTTGATACTGAGAAATAAAAATGTGATTTTGGGGAACATTATCTTATTATGTGATAATAGATTGTTTTAAAAAGAACTTTATTCATGATTATCAGAAACCTTTATCATTATTATGGTAGAGGAAACTAATGTCCATAGTTTAAATATTTGCATGATGCCTTAAAAAAAAAAAAAAAAAAAAAAAAAAAATCTAAAGGCAATTTTTCCGGAATGGTCTATATTTAATACTATGGGCAGTGGTGGTCTAGTGGTATAGGGCGCTGGATCGCTGATCCAAAGGTTGTGGGTTCGAGTCCCACTCTCCACAAGGTTGTTACTGTCCCCCCCCAGTGCGGCTAACTGGGTTATCAAAGGCGGGCCATGTCTCTCACTGTCTATGGTGAGAGGCATGTAAAAGAACCATTGCTGACTTTCGTAAAGAGTAGCTGCAAAGCCGTCAGCGTGTTTCTGTCCCTTGCTAAAAAGGGTTGTGATAGGAAGGGCATCCGACGTAAAAACCTCGGCCAAAATCAAGATGATTCGCTGTGGCGACTCCCGAGTAAAAAGGGAAAAAGCCGAAAGGAAGACGGACAGGTCTATCTTTAATACTCATGCCGAACTATTCTGAAAATAATCCAAATAATAATTTGTAGGCCATTGGTTTCGTATGAAGGAAAAATATTTAATGGACTTTTATCTTTGTGGATATTGTAGGTTTGCTTATGACCAGTTATGTGATTCTGAAGCTCCAAAAATATGATGCATGTTATGAAGCACAGCATGACTTGTGTAGGCTTCTCACCTGGATTGCCCCAAAAAACAAAATGGTGTTAGAACACCCCGGAGCCTAACTTCTTTTGTCCGTCACTGGTAATGCCTTAGAAACTGAAAATATCATGCATTATCATTTTCCAGAAAGGATGAAAGGCACTCAGGCCGTCAAAGGAGGCCTGTACTAGGGTTTTGTGGCTCTTCCAAGTTAAGGATTACCTATGTAAAAGAGCAGAGGGAGGTGTCAGGACAGGTGTCTCTCAGCATTGAGAAGCTCAGCTGGCAGTGATCCAGACCCACTCACGCATCCGCAGCTCCCCTCCCTTCCTCTTCGTGTCAGTGCATAATACCCACAGGCCTGCTGACAATAGATGCATCCATGGCAAACCAGGAGAACACCTCAAAAGCAAACAGCCACCGGTCAGTCACAAAAGCAAACCGGGGACTGCTGCACCTTTGTGCCTCTGTGTGTCTTAGTGCAAGCACAAAGAGCTGCACTCCTGTACAGCAGGTGTCACATTAAAGTGCTGCTTTGATGCATTGTGCTCTTCTGTTGCACTGCTGATCCCTGTTTGCTTTCTCCCAGTTCGTTTCCAATCACAGCCAACACAACATTGTTTTTTTTTTTGTTTTGTTTTTTGTTTTGTTTTGTTTTTTGTTTTTTTGATCTGACAGGAAGGTGCTGTACCTAGCTTTGTTAATAAGCGTATTTGTAAGGAGTGATGTAAACATTTTCCCATCTTTCTTCCTTTATTTGTGTTGAAATCTGACACCCAAACACACATCTTTATCCCAGATGATTTAATGCTATTATAATTATGAAGTATGCCATTTACTATGATTTAATTCTTCATAAATTTTAAGTCTTGGTGATGAATGTAAATCATTATACATTTTCTCCCATGTATATAAATAATGTTTCGATTTGCAAGATTCTATACTTATAGCCAGGAGGTGTCAGTGTTCTCCATAGGAAAGTTCCCCCCTGTTAGCGTCACCGCTTTGGTATGCTACATGTACTGTATACGTATGTACATCTTTCACTTCAAGTTACATTCTTTACTTTATATATATATATATATATATATATATATATATATATACACTGTATATATATATATATATATATATACACTGTATATATATATATATATATATATATATATACACTGTATATATATATATATATATACACTGTATATATATATATATATATATATATATATATATATATATATATATATCTATGTGTGTGTGTGTGTGTGTATATATATATATATATATATATATATATATATATATATATATATATATATACTGTGTGTAAAATAAAGTATCACTAACTAGCAATATTCTGAGTGAATACACTTACATCTCATATTGCTATTTGCTCATTAATACCAACAGAAAGGCAAGAAAATGTTTTGCTTAAATTTCTTCATGAAATCTTTTTTTTTTGTGTGTGTGTGTGTGTGTATATGCTCCTAAGCAGTCCCTCAGTAATTGTAATGAGATACAGTATCTTGATTCCCTCCGTCATATTGTTTGCTGTTATGCTGTTAAACAGGGTTTTGAGAAGATGATGGATTGCTTGCAAGAGGAGTGAACATGTCGATAATTGCCATGCTGCAGCGCCAAGGAGCTGAGTGTCTCTGTAAAGCTTTGTTTGCTGGATGTGCTAAAGCTGGCAATAATGACAAGGCAAACAGGATTATTGACAGAGATACAAAAGGTTCTTTAAGAGTGTCTTAACCAACTGTGAATGAAGCACCTACCCTGAACACTGTGGGAGGTACAATGCAACAACACAAACTAGGTGAACCATTTAACCCTATGCAGTACAGTCAGCTCTAGTTCATGCCTCAGTGGTAAAAGAACTAGCTCAGAATGGCTTCGAATAAAGGACTTCAATGTCAAACTTTGAAAATGGAAAGATAATCCAGTTCCCTGCAGTTAACAGTCATGCTAGACGCCGTTTTATTTTGATGTGTCATCATTCCCTATATTACTGGATTTCATTTGTGGGCCTCTGATAATCGTGTGATATCTGCTCCTCAGTTGTGTTCCTCCAATTATTTGTCTAGTAATGCCTTAAGGAAACGATATGGTTGCATGTGCATCATCTTATTATCCTCATCATTTGGAAAATCAGTGGTCTCCCATTGCTCTCTTTCCTCTCATGCTTCAGTGACCCACATACAGTATTTCCTCCTCTTCTACTACAGTAATGCAGCTTGCCTTTTATGAGGTAGGGGGTGCTGTTTACTAACATGTCTGCCTGTGTGCATCCTCCACCCATGGTACTTCGTCATCAGATGGAAAGGACTGCTTGTTTACAACCTCTGAGGCCCTTTCAAACATTTGCTTGATGGTGAGTGAATGCCATTTTTGTAAATGAGTCCAGTGACTTAAAGCACCAGCTTTGCATAGCTGTTCAAACTTTCGTCTAGGTGGTGGCAATCAGCAATACAAATAAAGGCAAAAATCTAACTTGTGTTAGTCTGAGCCACTTCTGCTCTTTTCTCTGAGGTAGCTCCATGGAAAAGACTCTACGAAACAAACAAACAAGATTTATTTAACCAAATAGCCGTTGTATTCAGTTTTGAATTGGTCTCATATTTTGAAGTGTTGGGAAGAGCTTAATGATGTTTTTGTCTTCGTAAAGTGCAAAAAGCACAAATTTCAGGCACACAAAAATAAAGCAATGTTGCACCCAGGACAACAGTTTCCTATGAGACTAAATAGTAGTAGCACAACTAAGTGGGAACCAACAACAACCTGTCAACACACACGGATGTGTGAGAGTACTTGACTAGACCTGTGCAGTCTGATGCAGCCTTATTTTTCTCCTGTTTGTTCAAACATGTGGGGTATATAGAACTTTAACATAAAAAAAAGCATAGATAAAACACTTTTCTGCAGCTTTTTGTTTGTAAAGCAGAGATGAAATTAATAGCTTTCCCCCCTCATAGTAATTTAGGATTACTTGTGTTTTGTTTCCATCTGCGAGTTCGCATTGTTTTCCTTGTGGTAGAAGAATACAAATGATAGTAAGTCATGCAAGGCTGTCTTTCTCCATAGCATAGTCTCTATACTAATCCCATGGCTCTTAGCTGTGCTCTGGTGTGCATGTCAATGACGGATTTAAATTACCACTAGTCAATATTTATCTGGCTATCATTAAGAGTAAAGGGCATTGCTTTATATGGAGAATTTGGAGGCGCTAATGCTAACTGCCAATGGCTGCCAATAGCTGAATGGGTGTTATCTCTAACTCCGACCTAAAGCTCAGGGATTCCCCTCTCACACATGCTGTCACTTGACAAATGAGTTCTGCTCTCGCTTGTCCTTATGCACACACTGTGCACATACAGACAAACACAGGCACAAGCTATGAGACTAATCTGAAATGTAAACAAGGGAGGAGTACACAAGCTCTATAATGATGTATTGACTTGGTCTTGAGGCTGATGTGGTGGTCTTAGGCTGAGAGAAAGAGCGTGTATGTGTCTGTGTGTGTGTGTGTGTGCGTTGATTGGGGAGGGTGTTCGGTTTTCACAAAATGTGTATTTGAATTTATAATTGCTTTCTTTTCCAGGAAAGTTCGTATTAAGGCAGCACATAAAGTACCTGTTGCTTATCAGTAATTCCACTTAACAATAAATGACTGGCAGGCATCTACCAATTATGAAGATAAACTTAGTATATTGTAACTTTTTTCTTAAATTTGATGCCTGTTCTCCTTTTTTTTTTTTTTTGGTCACAAAATTGTAGCTTGGAATGGATCCCTTGCAAGTGTGCTAACTGTCAGTATCTGTTCTTTATATTAATGCGGCTGACAAGGTGACATCACTTGAACTTGACAACTATTGTCAGAGTTACTAATAATTAAGCATGTATTCTTCCGTTCTCACACTTTGGTAGTTAATTCATTTCATCTTGCATTATTCAGCCTGGATTATTACCCAGGATGCCATGTAATCCAGCATGAATATTGCTCTGCTCCTTTCTATGTGGTTACAGGAGTGTTTGCTAACTTGGAGTACAGTACTTCAACTGTGAGGAAAAAGAAGGCTCGCCTCAATAGATTTAAAGCTTCATTACAGTTGTGTATAATCCTGATGAGGACTGAATTATAATATTTTGAATAAGGTGGTAATGTAGTAGTAATGATTTTCTGTTTGTCTGGTGGGGGGGGGTTGTACTGCTACGCACAGCGTTCATAATCTTTTTCGAAACTTTCTGCACCATAGTTTGAAAAAATTCTCCATTTCTTATATTTTTTGTTCAGTCCTTGTTGATGGAGTGTTAACCCCCCAAAAAAAAAACCTGAAATTTTTGGAATTCCATACTCGTCTTTCTGATGATCCCATGGTAAAAGATATTGTTGGCACTGTGGTCATTTCATGATTATATCTGCATTCCAGCTGCATCCGATGGCAGACCAATGTGTTATAGATCATTATTGTAGGGAAGATAGTGAAATAAAGAACTGTCTGTCAGCATTTTATGAAACGTGACTCAAATTGCTCAGGATAGCAGGGTTTGGTGTCTGGCAGTCCCCTCAATTTTGGTTCCCACTACTTTGCCTTAGCAGTGTATACATACACCAGTTGAGACTCATTGTGTGTCTTTCTCATCAGCACATGATAGTATGACCCATTTCTAAAAAAAAAATAAAAATAAATAAAATACAGATGATTAATTGAGTGAGCTTCATAGATAAGCACAAACCAGACAAACATAAAAGATACCAAAGAAAGAGAAATGGCAGAAAATGCAACCATCTATTTATTTTAATTTGTTACAGAAGAAGTAATAAAAAAAAGTGCAGATGTCATCATGGATTTTTCACAGGTTCCTAATCACAATTTAATGGCGTTTCCTGTTTTACACACCTGATAGAATTACTTGGTTAATTGTCATGAGCTTTATAACTTGAATCAGACATGCTGGAGCATGAAACTGTAGGTTATTAGGGATTATCAAATGTCAACTTACTAAATACAATTCTGATGAGAGGACTCACAGAGTGTTGTGCATTATTATTATTATTGTTATTATTACCAGACAGTCTACCAGGTGATCTAAAGAACTCTTAGGAGGTGATGTGTGCATTTCAGAATTTACAATAAATTGCATATTCCAGTGACTCCTTTATATGGTGAAGGTGAAAAGTGCCAGGTTCTGGCACACTGTGCATACTTTCTTCTTCTGAAACAGTCATCCACATTCCCAATATCTGCACCATTTCTTTATTTGAGTATTGTATCAGGAGCTTGTTTGTATTATTTGGTGATTTATTTTGTGCCACGTGTTTGTGCCTGACGGCTGACGATAGCAGGTCGGCTGCTTTTTGTAGACTTTTATCTGAGGGATGGCAGATGAGTCATATATGTGTACACTCGCATACTTTGTCACCCTTGCACAGTAACAGTTTGCTTATAAGCAACTCAGACATATCAGATTTTATACAGACGTGGTGACTGATCATTAACTGTAATTATGCTTATTAGAAGTGGTGAGACCTTAAACAGTTTGGCAAGGTATTAGTGTCACTCTCAATATCATCTGAAGGACAAGTATAAACTGTCTGATAGCACTATTCTTGCCTTAAGCCACAGATGTCAAATTTATGCCACAAAGGGTGATGTGGTTGCAGGTTTTTGTTTCAACCAAGCAGCAGCATGCCTGACTTGGCTCATTTAAACAACTAATCTGAGTATTCAGGCAGTTGGTTGGTCAGTATCTGTAAAGAACACACAGATTGACCAATCAACTGCCTTGAAAACTCAAATCATTTGTTTGAATGAGCGAGTCAAGTGTGCTGCTGCGTGGTTGAAACAAACACCTGCAGCCACATCACCCTTTGCAAGGTCTCAACCACAAGTGTGGCTCTGTTCACCCAGCTGTATAAATGGGTACCAGTAAAATATACTGGGAGGGTAACCTGCGATGGACTACTAGTGTCCCATCCAGGTGGAATTGAACTCCTGGTTGCTTCACACTACAGAAACCGGGGATAAGCACTCATGAGCCACTAGGTTCGGGTGTAAAAACCCAACAGACTTTATCTTACCTTTACACGACCCTTTGTAGCAGGAATTTGAAACCCTTGCTTGAACGATGATCATCTTTCACTTTTTTAAAAACCGACCAGCTCATTGACTATAATTTAAACGTATTAAATAATATGACCTCGCTTTTTTTTACTGTCGTAGTTTTATTTGAATAACACCTCCACAAGCATGCTTCTTTTTATACCACAAGTGCAGTAATGTTGAAAGTTGGCCTGATTAAAACGATAAAATTCAAATCAGTTGCCTATCTTGTTTCATCAATGCTTCTTGCTGGCAGTGGTGTCCAGCTGTGTGAGAAATCGTCTCTTAACCTTGTACAGTACTTACTCAGCATGAGTGTAAACAACTGCATTCTCATAAGAAGTAAAAGGATTTCCTGTGTTTCTCACTGCAAACGTTTATGCCATCATGTGGGTGTGTGATATGCCTTTTGGACATGCTATTGTAGGTAGGATTTTGGTACAAAAATAACACCAACATGGCAATGATAGGCTCTGCAGGTATGATCAAAGTATCTCGTCCTGTGTGGGAATACAGACACTAGTTTTATTTTAGACAATAGATTTTGCTATTTCGTGACAGCTTTACGTAAACTCATGGGGATAAGGACTTGCAAAGATTCACTGGAGCTTGAATTAAGAAATTGTATCATTAAGTTTGTCTTGCCTTGGAGGCTTAGGGTGCTTAGTGTGCACCAGTATGAAACAGATTAGCCACAGGCTTCTATGTCTTCTTTTGACATAATTTCTGGCTCAAGGTTAGGGTTATGGTTGTTTGTTCAGACCATCCTTCATGTGGTTCATTGAATTAAGATATGTGGAATTTGGAGGCCAAATCAACAGCTTAAGTCATGCTCGTCAAGCCATTTCTAAACGATTTTAAAGAATATCATGGGTCTAATTGTTTTGAAGCAGTGTTTTGGTTGGTGGTACATGTCCAAGCAACATCTACATAAATGGCAGAACGCAGTGTTTCCCAGTAGATTGTTGCCCAGATAAAATTGCCTCCACTCCTCTTGGTGTTATCTCTCCCACAGGGAAGCCGTATCCATGCGTGGGGCCTCCACATGATATAATACAACATCATGTATCAGACCAGACCACCTTCCTACTTTGATTCATGATCCAGTTCTGGTGCTCATGTACCCATTGTAGGACATTTTGGTGGTAGACAGAGTAGAATGGGCACTAAGACCAGTTTCATATGCAGCATATGATGTACTGCATGTTCTGACACATTTCTTAGCATAGTCATCCTTCAACTTTATTTGTTTTTAGAAGGTCGTCTGTTGGATCGAACCAGACAAGCTGGCTTTGCTTCCCATACATATATGTGACCATTGTGTGGCTATTACCCTGTAACTAGTTCATTTTGCATGTTTTCTGTTCTTTGGATCATTTTTGATTGATGTTAAGCACTTCGTAGCAGAAACATGTCAGAAGTGCTCAAGGTTCATGTCCCCTGGCAGGGATTTTAATGTCATGACAATGTAAATTATAATAACCTATTTTCACAGATATCACAGATCACAATATACTGGGGGGGGGGGGGGGGGTTATACCCTAAATCCTTTCACCCGCCACCATCAATCAGGATGGGGTATAAGCAAGCAAGTGCCCTCTTTGTGACTGTTGATGTTGCGCATGCATGTTTAGGGACAGCCGAAAATACTTGGAGAAGAAGTGCTGTCCTGCCCCCTCGTACGACAGACACAGACGTCTATACACAGATAGCTGCTGATCGTTAAAGAGCCCCCGTGACAGCACAGCCATTTAGCTTCTATGAATTCACAACTACAAAAATGTCTGCATGCATCAGCCTAGGTTCAAACTCACAATCTCCAGGTTGACAGTTGCCAAAAAGTCTGGTCACAGCGACCTCAATTTAGTGCTTACTGTAAGAAATAATTGCCTTTTTTTCAGAAGTGAGAGTTTAATTGTAGTGCATTCCTCTTGACAAATAGTCTTCAATTCCCCAAGCTTGTTATCCACACATTTTGCATTCATGTTAAAACTTACATGACAGTGCTCGCATTCTTGAATTACTTTGGCTGTATGTGTGGGCCCATTTTCTTTTTTGCAAAGTCCATCTTCTGTCCAGATTCAGTTACTATGCTGATGAAAAAATATTTCCTTTCATAAACTTAAGCATGTAGTAAAGATGTGTCTTGTATCATTTGCACAGAAGCAATCTCATATTAAGATGCTTCAATTTTTGTTAACCAGGTGTGCCCTGTTGGTTTGAAAGGATAAACATTTAATAGCTTTAAATGGCTACTTTTGATTTGAGCAATGTGTGTGTGTGTGTGTGTGTGAAATTTGTATTTGTTGTTGGAAAAAATTAACCAACATGAAGAGCATTAAGTTTTATATGGAAGATATTTTAAGCTGAGAAAAACTGGGAAAGTCACAAGATAGTAAACATTGACAATAACCAATAAAAGAAAAGTGTATGGGTGCAGGAGCGGCCTCGGTGTAGTCATGGTTGTTCCCGATCAAGAATATGTGGTAAATTATGAAAAGAAAACTGTGACAAAGATGATATTTACTATTACACACCTCAAGACCCGTTTATGGGAAGAATGGGACAAAATAAGACCAGAAATCCATAATTAACTGGTGCCTTCTATCCCTAAACATCTGTTACATGTTGTGAGAAGGTGTAGCATATTACAAATTGCTGAATACAGTACTTATTGTCCCAACTTTTACAAGAACGTATACAGTATATCAATATTTAGTAATTAAAAAGATTTTAGATTTATGAGGTAACTCATCAATGATGTGCTGTTATGTTTCTTTTTAATGTTCAGTACAGGTCAAACATTCTTACAATATATATATATATATATATATATATATATATATATATTGTGTGTGTGTATATATATATATATATATATATATATATATATATATATATATATATATATATATATATATATATATATATATAAAATATGTGTTCATTTAAATTTACAGATTTATTTATAAATTTATTTATCCCCCCCCGTGCTGCTAACTGGGTTATCAAAGGCCGGCCATGTCTCTCACTGTCTATGGTGAGAGGTTTGTGTAAAAGAACCATTGCTGACTTTCGTCAATAGTAGGCTGCATAGCCGTCAGCTTGTTTCTGCCCTGCAATGGCCTAGCGAGCTGTCCAGGGTGTACTCTGCCGTTGCCCCCATTCGGCTGAGATGAGCTCCAGCCTCCACGTGACCCTAATTAGGATGAAGCCAGTCAGAAAATTAATGAATGAGAGATTTCCTTTCGGCTTTTTCCTTTATCGGGGGTCACTACAGCGAATGATTCGCACATTTGATTTGGCACAGATTTTTACGTCAGATGCCCTTCCTGTCACAACCCTTTAGCAAGGGACAGAAACACGCTGACGGCTTTGTAGCTACTCTTTACGAAAGTCAGCAATGGTTCTTTTACATGCCTCTCACCATAGACAGTGAGAGACATGGCCTGCCTTTGATAACCCAGTTAGCTGCAGTGGGGGGGATAGTGACAACCTTGTGGAGAGTGAGACTCGAACTTCCAACCTTAGGATCAGCGATCCAACGCCCTATACCACTAGACCACCACTGCCCCTCAGAAAATGAATGAATGAATTATTTAATTACTTTTCATTAAGCATTCCAAAAAGATCCCAAGATTTTCCTCACTTTATAACAAACACATACTGTACATTATGGAAAGTTTTAAATTGCACACAGCGTTCCCATGTTCTGCAGATACAAAATTTGACCAGTAGAGGGGATTGATGCCGTAGTTGATGAAAGCTGGAGAAAGGGAGGATGTCAACTTTATTTCACAGAACATTTAGGCAAAGTAAACTTGCTTCGCTTTATCAAAACATTCTCTCTCAACCATCCCAGCAGTCCAGACCTACTTTACATATTTTTGTGTAGAATGCAGGGGTTTGTTGTGTTGGTCAATAACCAAATATCTGTGTTGTGGAGAGGGTTTTGGTTCGTGTGAACAGAAAGTGAGCCAAGCCTCATGCTTGAAGAAATAGGTTTTTCACTTCCGTGAATGAGTAATGCCTTTAAAGGAGTGCTAGGGTGTGGGAGAGTAAAAAGACTTACAGGAGCAGCTTGAGGAATCAATTATTGTAAACACAATCTCACTACATGTTTAATACAAATGCAAATAGGGAGCAGGGTGAGAAAAGGCTCCTCCATAACAATGACGCGGTGGTCAAAAGCATTCTTTAAAATAGTGTTAATAAGGAACTCACAGGGAAATGTCTTTTTTTTTTTTTTTTTTTTTGGAAGTGCTAATGTATACACTACGTACACTGACACCTCTATAAAATATACCATCTTCATGGTGTTCCATGGTACATCTAGTATCTTGGAGATTTTTCTGTAGCCTTATCCTGACTGAAACCTTTCAACAATGAAATTCCTTTCATGCTTTGTAATCTTTTTGCAGATCATGACTTTTACCTTAAGATGCAACTTAATAAATCAGGAAAGTCCTAATAGAACAACTGAATATTATTTCTGATTATTCAGAGTTGCCTGAAGTGATATCAAGTGTGTTCTACAATTTAACACAAGTTTTAATATAATTAAATAATTCTGAATATAGCTACAATCCCACTGGTCAGAGGGTGTGCACACTTAAACAACCACATTATTTTGCTTGTTTTTTTCAGTTTGTTTTTCAGTTGAATTGTACAGACAACAGGCCACAATATAGGTGGAAAAAGTTAGCAATTTATTCAGGCGTGTAGAATATATATATTTTTTTAATTTATTGTACATACTCTTGCTTTACATTAACACTCAATCTATTCTTATTTTCCTCAATACAGTATTTTCTGCATGCAAGTTGAATTATTTTCCTTTTTTGGTGTAATTGTTTTAGCAGACAAGAATAAGGCAATTACGTATATATTCTATTGTGGACCAAAGTAATTGGTCCAAGGATATCTGACCAAGTTGGTCTCACTTTCTCGCTTACTGAAGTCAAGTGTGTTTGAGTTTCTGCTGATGGGTCCAAGTACAACACGTGTGCCAGATATGCTATTTATTTTGGAGGGCCACAGCATTGTAATTGGGTTGAGGTCAGGACTTTGACCCGGACATTGCAACAAATTGATTTCTTTCTTTTTCAGCCATTCTTTTTTGATTTGCTGTTGTGCCTGGGATCATTGTTCTGTTGCCTGGCCCAGATGGAGTCAAGCTTAAGCTACTATAAAGGTGGCCCCACATTTGAGTTTATAGAATAAAGAGAAGTTCATGGTTGAATCAGGCACCCGAGTGCTGTTGGTGAAAAACAAGCCCAAATCAATACCCCTGCGCCACAGTGTTTGGCAGATTGTTTGTGCGGATATAGTGTGTTTGGTTTTCGTCAAACATGGGAACACAACGGGAAAATATCGCCGCTCATGTTTTGTTGAGATGCAATTTGGCAAATTTAATTGGACACCAAATTATTTTGAAATTGCCTTTTAATAGTCCCAGGTTATGGACAGAAGCAATTGCTTTTTGTTCACGGATGATGTCTTTCCTCCTTGGCATTATGTTAACACTCACCTGAAAGCATCAGACAAGGAAACAGCCGAAAGCTCTGCTCTGATGCAGGTATTTACAGGTGCAGATGATCAGTTAATTAAGCGCATATGATCAGCAACACCTGACAGCTAGTTACCCGCTTAATACCTTTTGAAGCAGTAAAGGGTGTTCTTAACTTTTCACACATGGCTTCTGCATTTTGACTTCATTTTTGTTAAATAAATAATGAACAAGTTGAATGTCATGTGTTATTGGTCATCTGCGGCTGTCTTTAGCTAATTTGAACTGGTAAAGACCAGATGTCGTTTTATTGTCCTGATATGGAACATCATAGAATTAAAAAAAAAAAAGTGGGCACTTTCTTTTGCAAAGGACGTCATGTGTCTGGCCATTGAATTAAATACATTTATGGGAATATTTACAGTCCTATTTGCTCCACGAGCAACGTTGTTTGGGGGTGTGTCTCCCCAACCCCTCCCCACACACACACACAGCCCCCGGTGATATTAATTTTAACAAAACAGCATGAACCAAATCTATTTACATTCTGATTGGTGCTTAACAAACATACTAATAGGCAGCGAGAAATTTTTTGTCAGAGTTCAGAGTACTTGGTTAAAGCCCTGTGACAGTGCAGGCCAAACCATTACCGACCCCACCACCTCCTTCCTCTTAGTAAACCAACCTAAGAGCTGGCAGGACTTAGCGTTTAATCCTTCCCTGCAGCTATTGCCACTAAATAACTGTTAAGGTGGGATTACAGACAAACATAATTGGGGTTGTTAAAAGTCAAACCTGACTTGGAAAATTTCAATAAGAGATGAACTGTTTCCAAAAACCCTGAAAAGCATTGGACACTGAATGGAACCACACAATTGTAATTGTTTTTTTTTTTTTTTTTTTTTTTTTTTAAATGTTCCTATCTACCAATTGAGAGTTTTGTGGCACGGGGTGACATGAGCTCAAATACATACCCCTTGCAAGCAAGTCAGCTTTTTTTCATTATTGAAAAAGCTCACTTTTTCAGTGACAAACACAGATGTGCACGTGCTTCGCTAACCACTTGCTTTTGTATACTAGCCATGCAGTGCCGCTGAAGTCATTTGCAGACTTAGCTTCTCAATTCAGTGGAGCCATCAAAGTCGTCTCTGTGACGTTGCTATGGTTTCTACAAATGTGCATAGTACTTTATTTATGCTTGGATTTGGACAGGAGGCAGTGTTTTTCATATTTTCATTCTTATTGGTTAAATAGCCAATTAGAGAAATAAAGCAAAGCCAAAGTTTTATTCCTTATGCCTGTTCTTGTTTGTGGGACTGTGTATACACTGTACATTGCCTTCTGAGTCCTTTATGTAACCCAGTGGATAAAAACTCTAATCCATGCTCTTCACACAGTGTAATTAATAATTTTTATTGCTGCTTTTATCTAAAGCCTCTTCGTTAGGTTTATGTTTTATTGGCGCCAACCAGATGTATCTTTTGATCAAGGAGCACTGCCACACTGTGGCCCACCACTAAAATTCTACACTTCTACCAGGATGTCCCTCCCTTTTGAGCCCACCTTTTACTTTTCCTCTTTCCTTAACTCACCCCAATAAACAGCTTTTTTTCTCTTTTGGGCTGTACTGTACATGTTGTGTTACTAGCTGCCATATATTATGTTGAGTAAGTTGTTGTGTTTATGGTCAAACATGCCCACATTTATTTTCAGGAGAATGGAATAGTGTTTATCTTTAATGTGTCCCTTCCCTCTGTCACCTCAGTGTTGCGCCCAAACAGCATTGTTGGGGTGCTGAGCACGCAAAGCCATCTGGTCACCCCAGCGGATCCAAATGCATGTGGATTGAATCAAAATGATCCGCTAATTGACTATTTACTGGGCTCCAAAAAGGCTGTAATGGACTTGATATTAAATCCCCTCTAAAGTATTTGAAGCATGTTTGAGTGTTGTTTTTTTTTTGTCAGAAAGAAGGTTCTGCTTTTACAAGAGAAAGAGACTTAAGCTCCCAGGTCAGAGTGTGCCCAGCCAAGGCAGCTCTCAGACAGGATTTAGAGGCAACAGTGGGAAGTGGTGCAAGAAGGGCAAGGTAGAGGAGGGGAGAGGCACATCCAGATACACCCCAATGAGTTCCAGATGAACCCAAGTCCCATTTTTACACAAATAGATACTGCAAGCTATAGTGTTCTATGTGGAGCTTAAAATGGACTTCTCTTTAATGGTGATAGAGTACTTTTTATGTGGAAAGTTAAATCTTATAAATCTTTAGGGTCTAGGCTGTCTTCTTATATCCTATGAAAGAAGCTTCAGCAAAAAAAAAAAAAAAACTCCATCCACTTAAGTTTTGATCACATGACAATGAGCAGAAATTCTTTTCAAGTGATCTGAGATTTATCAGAGGTGGGCTTAAGCATGAGAATGTGTGTCAGTTAAAAAATAAAGGAAGATTAAATAGCCACATGATGCTTCCTGTAACAGAACTCTCCTAACTATATATTACTCCACATCTCAACCTTTGGGCAATCAGTCCATTAATCTTACAGCACAGGTAATCATAGCAAGCTTATTTATCATAATATTGACAAGCTTTCAGTGTATTTGTCATGTGCCATACAATCTATATAGTGTACCTTATTATTTAAAGGGTTTTCTGTCACTTTTCAAAAAAGTCTCTGTTTTTGTTTCCCCTTAGATCTGGTTGCTTCCATCAGCACTCCGGTTTTGCTCTCGGCTCAGAACTTCTGGGCAGGTTCAGGAGAGTCAGCAGTAGATGTAGGTGCATTTTCACACTCTTAACCTTTCTTAGTTTTAAATTAACTTTATGTTTTGTTCTACAAACATCAGCTGTCTGCCTTACTCATTATAGATGATGGTGCACAAATAAAAGCTTGTAAGTCCATCCCTTTTTATTTATGGATATGAACATTGAGTTACCTTTCTTACTGGACACTGAAAGTTCACGTCAGCCTTCAGTGCACTGCAAAAGTTAAAATAGAAATTATTTTCCTGTACATTTGAAGGGGATGCAAATATATATATATGTGTATATATATATATATATATATATATATATATATATATATATATATATATATATATATATGTATGTATATATGTATGTATGTATATGTATATATGTATATATGTATATGTATATATGTATGTATGTGTATGTATATATGTATGTATGTGTATGTATATATGTATGTATGTATGTATATATATATGTATATATATATGTATGTATATATGTATATATATATATATATATGTATGTATGTATATATATATATATGTATATATATATATATATGTATGTATGTATATATATATATATATATGTATATATATATATATATATGTGTGTGTGTGTGTGTGTGTGTGTGTGTGTGTGTATATATATATATATATATATATACATGTACAGTTGTGTATTATCCAAGTTGTTTTCCTCACATGGATGAGAGGCCCCATTAAAACAACCTGTGTGTCCAGATAGACATAATAAAATTACAATGATTTCTTTACTTTCATTCAGAACAGTTACATTTCACAGGGCTTTCAGTATAACTGCTTGAATAAATTTCTCATACCCAGCAATGCTTCTATTGTTTATATTTTTAGGATTTGCATTTCCTCCAACGCAGCATATATAATTTTATGGTGAATGGAAGAGCTTTGGGAGAAACTTTTTGTTGGGCATTTCTCACTAATCAAAATGTTTAAGTATTTACCAGTTTAAAATTCCTGTATGCAATTGCGCTGAATACTTGAATATTTTTCCCTGACAGCAGAACAGTGTCATTTAAGCTCTTCGTAAATTACCGCTAGAGTCCGATGGGCAATGATTAATGATATATAGATCTGTGATGACCCTCTGATCTGATTACCATGTGGTTTTCAGTGTGCATGCCATGGCGAAAAGTGAATTGAAGACTACTGATCATTGCAGGATGTACAGTCACATCTTATACCTTCTGAAATTGTATTATGTTTATATGTTAAAATGTATTTATATGGTTCTATGTAAATGTATTTTCATGAACTTAGAATTCATTAGTGCAGTGATTGGCTTGGAAAATGTGTTTAGTACAGTCCCGAAACAGAGTCGGTGACAAAAGGAATGCCATTTATTCAACAGGTGAACAAAACAAATGATGCATTATATATTTTGTTACATGTTGAATCCAAAACAAATTTGATCATACAGGTTACCAGACAAACATATGGTTTTCCGATATATTCTTCCCCCCTTAATGAGCAGTGAGCAGGCTTACCAAGGTCTGGTTCATCCTTATTGACTTTATGTTATGGCCATTTGCCTGCTGTTTTACATTTTCAGTCTTGTAAGGGCTCAGTCCTTTGGTCTTGGACATCTTAACAGTTCTCTGTTCTTCTTTCCTCTTGGCTTAAGGATCACACTTAAAGTCTCCATCTGGTTGTGCAGACTCTCTCTGAAGACCAATTACATCAAGTCTACCATGTTGGATTGGCTTTAGTGCCGTAGTTGGAAATGTAATTTGGTGCTCTCAGCACACATTTTTGAGATCTCAAATTCTGCATAGACACACAGCTCAGCATGATTCAGAATCAACCTCATTTAGGGCCAACTCAGCATATTGAGCTTAAAGTATATTAAGCGCAAAGAGTAGCTGATGAACACGGTTGCATTGTGCTACAGCTGCTGCTATTAATGCTGCGATGAAATATAGCCCGTAACATATTTTGCATAGTAATTCTTGTACACAAATTAATTCTAACAGTGTTGGTTAAATATCCCATCCAATCTAGAATGTTTGGAAAGAATTGATTTTGGTTCAAAGAATAAATTGCTCACTAAAAAACATATCATAAAAACATTTTATGAACTCATGCCGTAGAATTAACTCCAATATTTCTATTACCTTATATCCTTGTAGCATAGACATTTTGTGCTTTAACACACCATTGGCACTGAAACATTTTGAATATCCCTAAGATATTATTCATTGTCTCATAGTGCAGTCAGTGCAGTTCTGATGCATGGTTACATCCAATTTAATTGCAAGCACAACTAGAAACAAACAACAAACACAAATAAATATGGCATTGCTGTTGAGCAAATTAATTATTTATGCACTCCATACATTACTCTTCAAAAGTGTGGAATTACCATTCAAAAGTTTGAAATCAATATTTTAAATAATAAAATTCATTTTGCTGCAGATCCATTACTGATCATTGACTCTTGTGACGGCTACAACTATATGGCATCACTATGACAAAATCAAAATCCAGAATGTCATGTATTTAAAAAAACGGAGATCAAATTTCAAGGGAGGCTTTAATTTGTTATGTACAGTTTAAATGCAATATTATTTTTATATATTTTAAAAATTGACCACACCATCTTATTGCTTGGTTCATATTATTCAGATCAAGATTGAATGTTTCTTGGGGATAAAGTACTGAATTTTAAATAACACATTACTGGTTTCTATTAACTTTTGAACAGCAGTGTCTATTTACAAATTCTGCACTTGTTAGATAACTATGATACTTGCATATTAATTTGCCAATTTGGAAAAATTGTTTTATAGAAAAATAATCTCTTTTCAATGTTATACAAAAGTCATACTGAATAATACAATGGTGTTCTGCATCTCGCCTTAGCTGTCAGTCCATTGGGTCCCTATGCTGCTGAGGCCCATCTGATACTGGTACACTGGCTCTCTCAGTGATGTAGGGCTTTGGGTTGGGTAGGCTGAGAAATCCCGTGGTACTCTTGTAGGTGACGAAGTCTTCCTATGGTACAGTGACAGATGGGCTGATCTGTCACATGAGGAAGCACCTGAAGGGGTTGATGAAGAGGAAGAGGATGATACTGGTGGCAAAGCTCGTTGTGTACCAAAAGGTACCAGGTCTGGAACCTGTGGTGTCGGCTGTTGCTGTTGCATAGATGCTGAGTGGTGGGAGATGATTGATGCGGAAGTGGCTGTGTTTGTTAAGTGGGCACTAAAGGGCTGGTAGGACACAGGTTCGACAGTCTGCATACCATAGCGAGGATAGGGCTGCACTGATGTCCACATGTTGCAGTTCAGGGAAGTTGGAGGCATGTCCTCAGTACTTACTACAGCTCCAGCCTCACCATCCATACCTCCATACATGCAGGTCTCTCTAGAGCCCAATGCTTCTGTACAGTACGGATGAGACAGTAAAGATGGATCATAAGAGGTTGAGGAGCGGAAGTAGTGCTCCTCTGAAACAGCCGGGGGTGTGGCATCAAGGTAGGGTCGCTTACAGCCCATTTCAAAATGCCTGTTGTTATCTAGGAAGAGGGATGATTAAGAAACAAAAATATTAATTGCAGAATTCGATTCAAAAGGAGTATGTTTGAATGAATCTGGCTATGAACCGTTATGTGTATTTCCATACTGATACAGCACAAAGTACCTCTATGCTTGAAGCAGTGGTAAAGCAGACTGGTCTCTCTGCCAGAAGGAAATGAGTTGGATAGATTCTCCTGTGGGTCACAACTGGACAGGGTGATCCCACTATCATAATGATAAAGAGAGTGGACCTGCGGATGACCACTCAGTACCCCTGTACTGAACTTTCCAGCTAGATGGGTGTGTGATGTGATGAGACGTTGGCGTGCCATGTTTTTGGAAATCACTGGGTAGTCCTTCCTGGAAATGTGTGCTCATATTCAGAAACACATAAACATATATAGACTGTGTGTATATACAGGGACCAGGCACTATTTTGAAACCAATAACAGTGATTCTCATTACAGTAGCATCTGTTTTGGTGCAGGATATATTTGACAGTAAAGGAACAATCCATTTTCAAAGCTGATGTGTTTGGAAGCAGGGGAAATGGGTATACACTGACGAGGCGCAGATTACCAAGACTTCACGACCAAGTCAGTACATCTACAAAACCACAGGTCTTGTGGAGTGCTCATAGTCATCGATGTCAGCTCCAAGTTATACAAGGAAGGACATGAAGTGGGACCAAGAAGAGAATGGGCATCAAGGACATTGCAGCTTAGTACTTGTGAGGCTACGTATCGGCAGACGAGACAGAGTATACGTACATGATCGCCTCCCGTCCGCCAGTAAAAGTTTATAACGAGACCACAGAAAAGGAAGAAGGTGGACTGCTCTAATGACTCACATTCGCTATATATTTTTGCTTTGTACATTTTATGGACAGCTTGATGCATGTGTGTTGTTTTCATGGGGAAGAGGACCTAGTACCACAAGAAAGACCTACACAATTATTGGAAAGTGGATTTAATGTTATGACTGGTCGGTGTATATACATGTATGTATAATATATTTTTCCAATTTTGGTTGGGTAAAATATATGTGTTTTTGTTTTTCCCACCCTTGGAGTCTGGACACTCGGAGGTCTCCTTCATCACTTCCACGAAAACCTTTGGCAAAGGGATTGTTTTCAATCTTTAACTGGGTAATCTACAAAAAAAGATACCTTGACATATTTGGGTTCTTTTGTTGGGTGGCAATTAGATATCACATAGCTAACTTCCAGTTCATACTTTAATGTCCACAACTCTGTGGTTATGAATGTGACCAAGTATTTTACCTTGTGGTTCTGATAGGAAGTCACAGAGATAAATGATGTTTCATGAAAGACATGAGTGCAGTAAGCCGTGTTCTTAGAACCAAAGGCATTGTTTTCATCTGCTTTGACGATGTGCAGCCGTGGCTGGTACTTGTGCATAGAATTCAGGATAATCTGGGAAGAAAAATGTCAAGTTTATCTCAAAATAATGAAAAAAACGAGTTAATTTTTGTGGTTTGATAATTCAGTAAATGTGAAAAAAGTGTGAGGTATGAGATCACTTACTACTGGTAGAACCTGTAATTTATTGCATACTAGCTATTCAAATATCGTTCAGGTTTAATATGCATAACATTTGTAATATTAGGTGCTTAACAAGCATTTTGTTATAACTATTTGACGAACATTTTGCAATTCTATATACATTTATGTTCAAAATAATAGCAGTCAAGTATCACTAACCTGATCAATCACTGTTTTTGGTAGAAATAATTTTCAACATGGCAAATAATTTACCTGCATGCTGCTGATTCTGTGTAATTAAATCAATAATTGAAAATGGCGTGTTCAAAATAATAGCAGTGTGGAGTTCAAGCGATATCATTCATTCTTTGAAAAACAGGTGCTAATTATTGTCTTTATTTAAGAAAGAAAGGCAGCGAATTTTGTACATGCTGGTTATAGAGCATTTCACGCTGACATTCTGAGGAAAATCGGTCGTTCCAGACATCGTTCAGAAGAACAGCGTATCTTGATTAAAAACTTGATTGGATAGAGGAAAACAAAGAAGTTCAGAAAATGGAAAGATGTTCAGCTAAAATGATCACAAATGCTTTAAAATGGCAACCAAAACCTGAAAGACATGGAAGAAAGCAAAAAACTACCATTCAAATGGATGGAAGAAGAGCCAAAATGGCTAAGACTCAGCCAACAGTCAGCTCCAGGAAGATCACACAAGGTCTAAAGTTACCTGTGAGTCCTGCTACAATTTGAAGACACCTATGTGAAGTCAAACTATCGGCAAGAAGCCCCCGTAAATTTCCACTGCTGTAAAAAAAAACATGCTGAAGAGGTTACAATTTGCCAAAGAGCACATTGACTGGCCTAAAGAGAAATGACACAACATTGTGTGGACTGATGAAAGTAAGATTGTTCTTTTTGGGTCTAGTGCCCCCTAGATGACCCCAAACACTGAATTCAAGCCACAGTACACTGCGAAGACAGTGAATCATGGTTGTGAAAGCATCATGTTGTGGGGATATATATATATTTCTCATACTACACTGTCGGGGCTATTTATCGCACCCGAGGGATAATGGATTAGTCTGAATACATCAGAATACCTTAAGAGGTCATGCTACCTTATGCTGAAGATAAAATGCCCCTGAAATGAGTGTTCTAATGAGATAATGACCACAAACACACCAGCAAACAAACAAAACACACCAGTTCCAGACCAATAAGATTGACACTATGGTGCGGCGGCCAGATCCCCGGACCTTAAGCCAAAATAAAACTTTCTTAGTGACATAACAAATGCAGTTCCTGATGGGAAACCAAGAAATGCAGAACTGTGGAATGTAGTCCCATTGTCCTGGGCTGGAAAACCTGGTCACAGGTTCTAGATGCTGGTTGACTCCATGCAACACAGATGGACAGCACTTCTCAGAAACATCGGTTCTCCAGTCATTGATCCATTCATTTTCTGAACCGCTTAATCCTAATTAGGTTGCGGAGAGGCTGGCACCCATGTCAGCCGACACCAGGCAATGCGGGTTAAATCCTGGAAGGCTTGCCAGTCCATCACACAGACAACAGTCACAACCATTCATATTCACACTCACAATTAGCGGTGATTTGGACCAGCCAATTAAATTCCATTGCATGTTTTTGGACTCTGGGAGGAAACACACGCAAGCTTGGGGGGACATGTAAACTCTGGAAAGAAACCCCTGAGCTGGGAATCAAACAAAGGACCTTTTTGCTTTGAGATGGACGTGCTAACCACAACACCACTGTGACTCCAATAGTGATTATATAACTAAATATTAGTTCAGTGAGTCAAAGTAAAGCTAAATCATTTAAGCTTAAAATATTTTTCAGTTTATACACTGAATGAGTTTATAAAGAATAATACAGGCACTACTATTTTAAAACAGTCTAATATTCAATTTTCTTCTATTTTTTTAAAGGAATAACACAAATTTGATATATTCTTCTTCTTGTTTTGATTTGGAATAGAATGTGTAGTGTTCCCAATGCATTTGTGTTTCAAGAAATAAAAGCAATTACTGTATAAGGATTTTGAACACAACTGTGTGTGTGTGTGTGTGGGTGTGTGTGTGTGTGTGTGTGTGTATTTATATATATATATATATATATATATATATATATATATATATATATATATATATATGATAATCCAATTAGTGCTAGCAGATGTGAAAGAAGGTAGGCCACTCTGGCACCAGTCTGCTCAAAGGGGCCGTTTGTTGGATGCTCAATGGAGCGTTAGTTCAAGGTCAACTACAGCACAGTTGTGTCAAAATCAATGAGCATCAAAGTCATCACTTTTATTATCTAACAGACTCCCTTCATGAACTCTAGTATGTAGAGAGCAATCTTGGGTTAATGTGAGTGTCTCACTACCCACATACGCACTCTTACAAAAGAGTAGCAACCAATTCTTTGGCTCAAACCTGTCAGTACTGAAGGTGAACATGTGACCTCTGGCTGTCTAATTTGGTTTGATGTAATAGCATGTGATGTCACTGCATCGCATTCAGTAATAAATCTGGGTAAGTGTATTGAGTAAACTCTCTGTGAATACTCTTTTTTTTTTTTTTTCTTCTTAATGATTCCATTTTGAGACTGTACCAGTGTTTGAACTACAGCTCCCACTGAAGATATTGGAAAGGCAAGATCAATGTCTTGTTTTTCTATACAGAAGAAATTTGACATTTTGAGTTCGAAAGACGATCGACAAAGGATCAGAATTTCAGCTTTTATTTTCTGATATTTATTTGTAGCTTTGGAAAACAACTTGGGTCATGGCAACATTTGTTTCAACCCGTTCATTAAGTTGTTTAAAATAGTTAACTGACTAGTGTTGTTTCTTGTCCACCAGGAGCCTATTGATAGTTTAAACTTTAAACAATGTAAACATTGCATGAAGGTGTCCTTCAAAAAGGAGAAATGGACATAAAGGCCAGAGAACAGTCAGCATATGTAGAGAAATCATATGTGGGGCAGAGGTTTAGGTATCACAGTTCAGAATTCAAAGAACATGTTGGGAATAGATATATAAAGGCCATTTCAAAAATAAAAATCGTTCATGAGTAGTAAGAAACAGAATGCCAGTTTGGAATTCTGAAAGAAATATAGAGACAGGCCACGGAAGATCTAGAACCGAGATTGACTTCTATCAAGTGTGGAGACCAAAAGGAACCAAAATATGGTGGAGTTGGTGGAGTTGAAGGTGGAACCTTAGGCTTGTGTGGATGCTACCAGAATGGGTTTACTCATTTTTACAGATGATATGATTCATGATGGTAACAAAAAAAACCCAAATAGAATCCTTCTGTCTGACATTATCAGTCTAATTTGGTGGAAATTTCTAATCAACCATAAGTCAATCTAGTTCTATCTAAAAGGTTGGTGATCTGCCAGCAAAGTTCTTAACAAATATAGATGAAAACATTAGCAATGGAATGCAGAATTTCTGATCCAT
Organism: Plotosus lineatus; assembly: GCA_024760905.1. NCBI lineage: Eukaryota > Metazoa > Chordata > Actinopteri > Siluriformes > Plotosidae > Plotosus > Plotosus lineatus. The sequence goes on along the minus strand of CM045747.1, from coordinate 21,834,916 downwards.
TCTTTCATATTCAGCTTCAGTGTACCAAAAAAACACACTCTCGGAGATAACCTTATGTTGCTTAATTACTGCATATACTACATATAATAATACAGTAAAATTCATGTTTCCAAAATTGAAAACCTTTTTCTTGTGTATATTGGGCTTTTGTTGTTGTTTTGGTTTTGGGTTTTTTTGTTGTTTTTGTTTTTGTTTTTTTGAGGGATTTTGTAGTGAAAATGATGTTGTCTTTTCTGAGTGTGTATTCTGTACATCTAAGTCTACTGTAGCGCCCAGTATACGAAGCCCATGAGTAACCACACTATCCCTGCTGGTCTGGGCATTATTGAATCTCAGCAACCTCATCCTGGCCTCATTACTCGGCCTTATCACTTCCCAGTCACTCAACTAATCCTGACAGACCAAGCCTGCATGAATCCGACAGGTTATGAATCTAATGAGTCTGCATCTGATGCAATGACTTTAGACAAGCTAACCCAAGGGCCCTCTGGGCAGCACTGCCATGGTCACACTCCTCACCTCTGTTCTGCTCTCCATTTCTCCTTTATTATATTCTATTTTGTTTTAATCCTTCATCTAAAATTAACATGTAATACCCTGTCCTGCCTATATCTATCCACAAGCATGCAACCAGGAGCCAGTTGTATATTATATGTATTTCGGTTGTACTGTATATCTAAATGATTTGTTGTGCTTGTTTGATCACACGTTCTAAGACCATAGTAAGGATCTTTTCACTACTTAGAGAACCGGTATTGGTCATCTTTACACTATAATTTGTGTGTACATGATACTCTTGTGGAGACGTTTCAGAGATGAGCGTGATGATAAATCCAAAATGGCTTACACAGTGAACGTTTTGACAGCTCTGCTTTTCTGTCGTCGGTTGTTTAAGGAACAAATGTTTAAATATTTTCCGTGATTTACAAGCATCTTTTTGTGCAGCTCAGCACTGGCCAATACTGTGTTATGCTGCACGAGTCAGTCACGTAGCCCAGCCAATTCAGTGATTTCGTGTAACTACCAGGATGGAACAGCCAATCAGAAACTCAACATGTTTTTATGCATGCGTAGAGTCTTAACACTTGCACAACATGGACTGATGTTGCCGGAAGGAGTCACTGATGTGATTGTTTTAAATAGCTAGTAACACTAAAACACCAGTTCTTAATCGTGCCATAACCACAGGTCATCCCTTAAGTTTCATAATAACTATGCATGTGTAATGACTCTTTTTTAAATCCCCAAATACAGTATATGCAATACTAATGGCCAAATACTGCACAATGCCCAAGAACACCCTTGTTAATATAATACATGGCTTCTCATAGCTTATGTCTATAATAATTGATAAAAGTCAATTGTAGTGTGTGTGTGTGTGTGTGTGTGTGTGTATGTATGTATGTATGTGTGTGTGTGTGTGTGTGTGTGTATATATATATATATATATATATATATATATATATATATATACACACACACACACACACCTACACATAGTAATAACAAGCTACAACTCTGAATGGTTTTATAACCACATCATTAGCCATACAGCTTTTAGCTCTACTCAGAGTGTTAGGACCTCACCTGACCTGCTAATGCTTGCAATACAGTGGTACCTCACCCTATAATAGTCCCAACAAATGACGAAAAATCCAGGTGACGAAAAACATTTTCCTAAAATTTTTGTCTCTGGATACGAAACAAGTTTACATTACGAAAGCACCATCTCAAAAATTCAAACAATGCACGAGTTGCTCTCCCAATGGCTATCTCCCAACATCCCATCCCAGTAGCCTTCCACTGGCTTGGAGGGATGACACAGCTCCCTCCCATTGGCTATCTCCCAACATCCCGCCCCACTGGCCTCCCATTGGCTAGGAGGCATGACGCAGCTCCCTTCCATTGACTATTATGGAGCTGTATCTCCATAATACACATGATGCTTTTCGTGTAAAGGACAGAGTTACTGTTGTTTCACGAGTTTTTCGAGTGTGCTCATTGCAACTTTATTTTTTGGCTCAGGCTTTTAACCTTGCATAAACATTTGTAAGATTATAACTCTGCTAAGCACACATGGTCAACACGAAGTAAGAACCTTTAAAGGTATGCTTTTATAATTTTTAAAGGGTTTAGGGGGTAGTGTTGGGGGGTCTTGGAATGAATCACATGTTTTACATGTAAAATGCAGTTCTACTTAAGAAAAATCCAGGTTACGAAACCACCTCTGGAACGGATTAATTTCGTAAGGTGAGGTGCCACTGTATGTAAAAATAAGCTGTGAAATTTGATTTAGTTTGCATTTATATTACATGTGATATATACGAAAACAGTTCTGACTTGGGTAGTTCTATGCAGCAACATCAATGTTCAGTTCATAAGTGTTAATTAATATTATGTACCTAAAATTGTTTTTTTTTTTAAGAAACACTTACATGTCCAAAAGGGTCCAGGTGGTTATTTGTTAATTTTAACTTCTGAAATGAGACCAGCTGCCTCATCCAGTGAGCTCCTGTTGTAGGAGAGTCTGGGTGGACATATAGCCGCCCAGGCATGGCTGGCTCTGCTTTTCCAGCCACCATCCTAAAGGAACGAAAGATTTGTATCAGCACTTCTAACAAAATCACAAAGCTGTGGCCTTCAACTGTAGTATTATTTCACTTGTGTTTACAGCAAAGATATTTTTCCCCTGTGTTTGGGTATACCATAGCAGCGCTAATGTCTATAGCATTAGAACAGCAATTCCTCAAAACCAGGGGTGGCTGCTTTAACTATAACATCATTGTTAATTATGGGCCTCTAATGTGTCGCTGAGGAATTCCAGAACCAACACTGGCATGAAATGAAATCCCAGTGTATCCTGCACATTGCTAAAAACTGGTCATAAAATCTGGGTTCTCTTAATGGAATGTGCAGTTTATGGAAAATAATGGGTTTGTGTTTGAGTATTCTGATTTAGTACATTCAATGGTTCCAATTGTTAATACATTTCTTGGTTTGGTGGCACTGCCAGAGAGCTCAAGGTAAGATAGAGGACATGTATTATCCTGTTGTTCTTAGATTGTTGGTTTTGGCTGACTGCTTTATAACAATTTAGAATAATTAAATGTTTATGTTTGATAATGACTGTTCCTAACAGTGGCTAAATTTAAGTATAGTAGTATAGATTAATGGTAATCAGTGTCCCCTTAATGAACGTTTTACTACAGATTCAGAAACGGAAACTTTTTTTATATAAGCGGTTTTTTTGTGATAAGGTATTGATTTTACAATACAATAAAATAATGGACACTTTCAACCTACACTATTTTTAAAAATAAGCTAATAACCTCCATGACAAGAAAGACACCAAGAGTCCGATCCAGCTGAATGGATGGATGAAGTGATGGATGTGTACAATCGAGGTGCTTAAAACCAGATGTGCTATAATCAAGCCATTTACAAAAAACTGATGAAAAGGATGTAAGCATAGAGCATGCATTTTATGGGTGTGGTTCCTTCTTCAAAGTCAACAGAATAAACTCAAAAATAATGTGGACATTTCAAAACAAGGTAATAATTATATAATAATGATATAATATTATATACTAATATGCAGCCATGCAAACTAGTTAGTTAACTCAGTTATCTTCAGGTGAAAATACATTTTTGGAATGATTTACATGATTTTGGTTGATTTTAACATTTAACTGAATTTTTTCTTTTGTCTTGCCAGTTTGGGTGGAGATCCGAAGTAAAAATAAGCATGCTTGAGGCAAGAGTCCATGACTTACCACTTGTTATCGCAAAACTTGTAACGATGATCATCAGCTGGAACAATGTCGATTAGAAGGATGTACTTCGTTTTTGGGTTCATCCCTGTGACTTTTACTTTGTAGCTGGGGAACATCCGCCTCAACACAGCAAAATCACAGGTTTTTTATTTTAAATTTGAATTTTTAATAACTTCAAAGTTTTACTTTTTGAAAATAATCTACATCAAATAACAGAGTATATAATGCATAGTAGTGTTTATCATTGTATGGTATCTTTTACACATAACACAGGAAATGTATACTGTTACTTTTATGTAATTTTCCCATTTATTGTTTTTGCCCATCAAATACCTTCCCATGAATCTCCTTTGTAGTTGACTTTAAATAACCTCTACGTGCTCCAGCTTCATCAGTCCACAGTCTGAAGACATGCACATAAGGCTAACTGGCTGTTCTATAAGGTGTGTGTGTGTGTGTGTGTGTGTGTGTGTGTGTGTGTGTGTGTGTGTGTGTGTGTGTGTGTGTGTGTGTGTGTTTTGAGCCTGTGATAAATTGGCAAGCTGTTTAAACAGCTTCCTTTGCCCACAGTCAGCTGGAATAGACTCCAGCCATCATGAACCTAACAAAGGATAAAATGGTTTGGAAAACGGAAAACCATTACAAACACACTGCTTCACATTGGTGTCTTTTGAGTGATTATTACTGACTTCTTTCATTAAAAATTAGCCCTATGTGTCAAAACATAAGAGAAAGAGTTTTCTTAGAGGCCAAGCAGAAGTATCATGCCAACCCTACTTGTAGGACACACAGGGCCTTACAGTTGGTATTGTTTGTTGGTGTACCGGTTGGCAGCACCATTTTATTCTTACACAAGAAAAGCCAAGATGACAGATGGAATATGTTAATACAGCCAACATACCAGCCATGAAATATTTCAGTCAAGCAACTTTCCATGACCCATCTTGAGAAACAAAAAGCCTCTTTTTTGATCCAATGTGTGTCGAAATAAAATGCAAAAGGAGTCAGCGCCATATAAACCTTAAGTGCTTTTTAATGGTGGCTCAGAATGGACAGCAGTTTATATAGCATGCATGTCACTGCCCTCCAAAAATTTCACCATAGAGCATCAGTTTATCTGGGGCTTCCTTTGACAACAGGTTCAACCAGCAGTCATACGTTTATAACTGTCTCTATATTCTAAATAAATGGCTTGAAAAGCGCAAGCTCTCAACTGTAAAGCTTCAAAGGCGCATGGCTGAAGGGTGGCATGTGAAGGGCAGCCAAGATAACATTAACTCTAATACCCAGAGCGAGAGCTGGGATTGTAGTGAGGTAAGATGAGTGTCTGGTCCAGACCAGGGTATGCTCTGTGTCTGTTCCAGAACTGAAATCCAATCATGGATATCAAGCTGGATGGGGTAATCCCAGAGAGGTGCTATGAGCTGTAGGACGATCAGAAACAGAGCTCCCTGTAAGATTGCACTCTGAAGCGGTTCCTATCTTTTCCTTTTCACACCCCCCCTCCCCCCACTACAAATGAAAAAATATATAGTCTCACTTTTAATAATCAATATCTCCAAACATGTTCACAAAATCTGTGAGTACAGTATTTGTTACTGTGTAGGACTTTTTAGCGTGAAAATTCTGCATGGTTGAGTCTTCATTACTCTCAACATGTGTATGGAATGGTCGGATGAGGAGTGTGTCAGCATACGCATACTGCCAGCTGTTTCTTTTAGTTTGTTCCCTCTCTCTCTTACTCTCTCACACGTCTGCTCTGTCGGTGATCCATCGTGTCTGTGGGAAGCGGCAGCAAAGCAAAGATCAAAAAGATGAGGATGATGGAGCACTGGGGCCCGTTGGAGCCTGGGAGACGCTGATCAGTGTCCCAAGCATGCTCGTAGAAGACGTGTGTACAAAGGGATGGCTCACACTGGCCGGCTGCTCTCACTCTCAACAGCCATGAACACATAGAGTTTTGGACATACTCATGCAATAACAAGACACTCATAATCACTCGGAGGAGTTCTTCCAGAGTTCAGCAGTGCTCTTCCAGAGTTCACCCTGAGACACCCTATGGGTGTGGACTACTTTCCCACTCATCGATGCACTACTATTCTGTATTTTTTTTTTTTTCTTTTCACTTTCTCTTCACAGAAAAATATCTTGATCACACACATGCATGCCTTTATCCATAAGGAAGCGATTCACCATTAGATAAAAATATTAGGTCTTGCAGATATCACATGAAACATTGGATAGTATAATAAAGTAAACAATGGAATAAATTTGAACCGACTTACTCTCAAGCTTTATTAATATTATTTGCTCTCACCGAAATTACTGATTCAGTTGTGTCTTTGTTTTTGTATTTGTTGTGTTTTGTATTAGATTTGTTTATCTAGCAATCAATGACCTTCTTCCATAATCAAAACACATTGTCTCATGCTGGTCCTGATGTCAATGATGCCATAAAGATGCAGTCTTTCTGCTTAAAGAATGGAGCAAAAATGATCATCAACAATCTATCAAGACTTTACTTTACTTTACATAGCTTGGGTTGTAAATATTTAATCTAGCATGAACTGTCAATTCAATTCAGTCAATAATCTCGTATTCAGAGTTTACTGCCATTAAAATTAAGGTCATGCATTGTACATTTAATATCACTGTCCTCTGTGAGGTCTCCTTTAATATTTCTTCTGCGTTTGTCTCTAGCAAAAATAAATAAATAAACATATGAAAATAATACTGATTGTTAATGTGCAGAAACAGCCGGCATGAGCTCCCTTGGTAACGTTGGACACCCTTGGTAACTTTACACTATGATGAGACCTGCTGCATGAAATCAGTCCCTGTTTATGTAAATTATCCGTTCACGTAGGTATGCTGGTGATTTCTGGTAAGACTTGCAGTTCAGCAAATAGATGATAAATATTTCTTAATCAGGATAAAAATTAAAAAAAAAAAAAAAAGTTTGCAGTTACCATTGTACTTATCGATTTAAGCCAGGTAGAAAATTTAATGCACTGAAATTTGAAATTTGAAATTTAGTGCAGTGAAATTTGTTAATGTGTAGAACTTCTGCTTGGGCTTCCTTGTCGCTGTGTGATACTAAAGGAAAATTGTTGTGCACACTATCAGCTCGTTAATTGAGGGTCCATTTTTCACAAGTTTTACAGCAATAGAGAAAAACATTTGGTGACCTTTTACATTTCCCACAGTGAAGCCTTGAGAAATGACAGGCTACAACTGGCAGCAACCATTGACTCATTTTCTCCTTAAAGCTCAAACTCCTGCTCCTAATCCACATTCTGCATTAAATCTAACGCACAAGGCAGCCATTTGTGTTTCCAATTAAACATTCATGGACCGAGGAATTCAGCCTTGCATTAGGTTGGTGGATTCAAACTTTATAAATGCTTCATGTGGTGATGATCTCTGTAAATTTTTAAAAAGGAATCCTTGTTGATATTTTATATGTATTGTGCTTTTAATAATAGATAATGTCACAAAACATCTGGAAATAGTGATAATAGTTCATGCATGCACTCCTTATCAGAACTTTAACGAAGAGTGAATCACTCACCTGCCTGCTTTAGTGATGATCATCTCTGTTCCTGATTCATGGAACCTCTTCCACAGTTCCCTCTCATGAAGAACTACTTTGATGTTCTCAATGTTCTTTATGTACGAAGACAGAAAGAGAAGGTCAGCACTAGGTTTGGAGGTTATTTTTGTGAAACTGATTTGTTTTGACTTTATCTGTAAAGTTAAGTGTGATTTGAATTAAAATTTTCCTTTTACTTTATTCTTCACTAAATGACTATCAAATACTGTAAATAACCTTCTTTTCGGATATTTACTCGCTCTGAGCAAAAAGTCACTTTTACACTAATCTCAATTTTAAGAAAACAGTCTGAAGAGTGGCAGAAAGCCAGGCGTTGTTTTACCTGGTCAACTTCATTATTGTGGCGGATGCTCGGAGCCACAGGCAAATCCAGATGTGAGAAGTCAGTCTCAAGATCACCAGACTGTGGCACAGTCACACCTTCATCAGCCACAGCTGAGGCCTTTTCTTGGAGCATCTCTGAAAATGTCACCAAAAAAAAAAACAGGAAGAAAGTGAGTACTGTTATCATTTAGAATATTTTGTAATACATATAAAATTACTTTTTTCAAAAGCGTTCAGTCTCATTAAAAACCTAACGGTGTTGTATTAAATATATACTTATTATTATGAGTAATTAACAATAAATTTGTCTTAAATTGATTATAGTTTATTGTTGGTATATGATGTTTTAATTGGTTTGTTTGAATGACATAACGTAGTTTAAGTTATATTTGACTAATTCAATATGGCATGGCCCAGTCAATTTTTTTCACTTCTATTATTCTTGCAAGCTACAGCACTTAAAGTTTTATGTAAACCAGAAATTAGTTTTTTTTTTTTTTTTTTTAATATTATTAGCATTATTATACACCATTAACCTTTATTAGTTATTATAAAATATATAAATACTGTATATCAGCATTTTATAGCTAATTAAAATTTTACTAGCATCACTTGCATATTAAATATAATATTTTATATATAATCTAATAATAGTATGAAATATGGGCAGTGGTGCCCGGTGGTAAGGTGCTGGATCACTGATCCCAATGTTGGGAGTTCAAGCCTCATTACCAGTGGATGGTCACTGCTGTACTCCCCAGTGCAGCCGAACTGGGTCACCACAGGCAGGACATTTCTGTCCCTGGCCTGTGGATGGTGAGAGGTTCATGTTAAAGAAGCATTGCTGACTTTTGACAAGAGTAGCTGCGTAGCAGTCAGCGTGTTTCTGCCCTGCGATGGCCTGGCCAGCTGTCCAGGGTGTAGCCTGCGCTCACCCAGAGTCGGCTGAGATGGGCGCCATCTTCCCCTCGATCCTAATTAGGTATTAAGCAGTCCAGAAAATGAATGATTATGGGATATTTTCCGGGGATTTAGCCCAGTGTGTAGCTATTAAATTAAATGTTTCATTTTGATATTATTTTCAAAATGTGCTTATTTAAAAAGAGTGCACAGATGATGTTTAAATGTAAACATGTGTCATGATGTATGACTCCTATTTTTGCCCATGAGAATGTCGACATATAATACAGTGAAAGAAACTGATTAACATTTACATTCTTAAGAGAAAATGTCATAATATGACCCGACCACTTAATTTCCATGCAAAGGTTGAGATCCATTTGTTCTTAAAGTATTGCCTGCCTAAATATTTATATTTCCAACATTACAGCACAGTTTTATGTAAGGAGGCCTAAACACTGCTGATTCCATTAACAGAGGTCACCATCAGAACCTCCTCTCTCACGACCCTTCACTGCTCACACACAAACATTTCATGAAAGGTAGGTTTATAGTGACGCTATCGCCAATAACCTTTCGCCCCGTGTTGGCCATCCAACCAGCCCACGGCTCGTGTGCTGAAGCCCTGTGCCCATTTCCCCCTCTAATCTCACACCTATAAACAGTGTGAGTGCACACCCTTTAGATAAAAGGAGAGGAGCCGGATTCCATATAAACGTGGGCAGACATTTGCTGCGGATAATAAAGATAAGGACTGACAGCCTCAGTGACGCTGCAGCAAGTCAGCTGCTGACTTTTTCCAAAATGTGCCTCACTTACACTGTTTAACTCAGCCGTGTGAGCAAGAACTGTGTTTATATCTCTCTAGAGTCTAGACATATACTGTAATCTGCTGAACTCTTCTTGGAAGATGCTTCTTGCACAGGTATTGGATTACCTATAGTCCAAAGTCCTGCGTGATTGCCAAACTCAGCTCTTACTTTATAGCTTCACTTCTTTCGCTGTGCTGGTTTAACGTTGAGCATTGTTTGGTATATTAGGTTATATTTTTAGAATCTGGAATGATATATTTGTGTTTCACAGGGACAGGAGATGCTTTAGAGGCTTTTCGAGGCTTTTATTCCGGGTCTGGTTTTGGATGAATAAAGCAGGTATGATGCATGTTATTAAGACAGCACTCATAAATTTCCTTCTGTGGCCTATCAGCTTGTCCTGTTGCTCTCATCCCCTGTGAGATGCTTTAGACTCAAAAAAAAAAAAAAAAAAGACTTTGTTGTGTAATAGATATAAAAAAATGCATTAAAATTCCCATCCCATTGTGAATAAATCAATTACTGTACTTTTTTTTTTTTTTTTTTTTTTTTTTTTTTTGCCAATCACTGGTTTATTTGTACAAAACTGCAGGCTCACTGCAGCCCATCATTTCAGTTTGTGAATGTACACACCTGGCTTGAAATTGATCAGACTGTATTCTACTCGCCACTCATATCACAGAAGGGACACAAAATATGAGTTTTCAAATTCATATTCAACTCGTGATTGTTCATTTCATGATTGTCGTGATTGCTGGCAAAGATCAGGTTTAATAAATTTGGAATAAAGTTCTGGTGATAAATAATTAATCCAAATATTGAGCAAAGCATTTTAAACCTTAATTAGTAAACATTATTTTATTTATTTATTTATTTATTTATTTTTTACACAGTGGAACAATAATAAACAGGTATAATGCATTATTTATTTATTTATTTATCTGTCTATTGTAATTTAGTTTTACATCAATAGTATATTGTAAAGGTTTTGTATTTTATTTGTTTATTTTGTGTATTCAAATTATTTTAATGCTGACTGATACTTCCTCTGAATAAATATAATTCTGTCTGTCTTTTAAGGCAAACTACTCTTTATAACACAACAATTAGTGACCTATATATACAACAACAGCACAACCCAAACAATCTTACTGGGTTTTCTGTAAATTGTAATGATACAACCTAATATTTAAAAGAAAGTAATTCACTTTCTTTCACACTGCTGATTATTTCATGTGTAATAATTTACATAAAACATAGCAGCTTAGGATCACTGTATTGAGTGTGGGGTTTTTCCCCCCCACCAGTAATAGCAGATATAGTGAGACATATTAAATAAAGTAATTTAATAAAATCTCACAATTTTTTTAATACACGCCCTCGAGTAAACCCAAGCCTTTATTCGTGGAAATTGTTATGAAGATAAACAATTATAAAATGTTCTTAATGCTGTAGGAGATTTTAAGGAGTACCTCAAGTTTTCTTATTGGGAACTCTTTGATTATGGAATAATTTACATATTCTCGTTTTGCAAACTTCAAATTCTTTCAAGCTTTTTGAAACGTTTACAAAATGAAATGAAGCAGGCCCAAGTTATGTTGATGTCATAGTGAGGCTGTAAATTTGGAGACACCACTTTAAATCACAGCAGCTCAGTTGGAGGCTGAATCCTGAACAGGCCAGCAGCTCTGATACCAGGAGCACTTTTTTTAAGCCCTGTTTCAACAACACCCGATTTTAATTTATTATGCATGCACATTTGGTTTAAAAAAAAATCCAAATATGATCAAATATATTAAATCCGATGAATTGGGCGCACGCGGAACGGAACACTTGGCTGCAGTTCTGATCTGATCCGTTTCACGCGCTCCAGAGCGGTGGATGTTCATCGGTGCCAGTAGTGATGTTAAAAGATTACCTCCTGAATTGGGTTATTAAGTGCTGGATTCCTCCTCCATCTCCCTGCAGACTGCCGGAACGGTGCGATTCCTTGGTTGCGACTCGACAGGAAGTTACGTCCTGGTTAGAGCGCGCGCTGTCTGTTGAACATCTGGTGCGTCAAGGCGATGTAACGGTTCTCCTGCAAAACGCCCAGTTCACCAAAACATCCCGTAATATCCCCCGGAATGAAAAAGCTAGCAGCTCAGCAGCACATATGCACCGGTGTGTGTGTGTGTGTGTGTGTGTGTGTGTGTGTGTGTGTGTGTGTGTGTGTGTGTGTGTGTGTGCGTGTGTGTGTGTGTGTGTGTGTGTGTGTGTATTATACAGCTGCTGCACAACTGCACAGGATTTTCTTGAGGGCACAGAAAGGGCTCTGTGCTGAGCTGCTTGATTTGTTAATACAGTCGGGGTGAATTACACGGCTCTCTCACGCGCTCTCCTCCTCCTCCTCCTCCTCCTCCCTCTCAGGTCTCATCGCTGACGTCGCACTCGATAATAAAACCTATAAACGGCCCTCAAACTGCACCGAATATTCCAGCAAGCACAACACAGGCGATTATTCGTGCTGTGCACAGTAACACAGTCAATGCGAGCACAGGCACAGCACAGCCGGATCTCCTCCCCAGTCTCAGATATCCAGTACTATAGCATTATCATCATTAAAGCAATGTCAGATGAATTCACATCAATTACAGACTCGAGATGATTAAAGATATTTTTGTGAGGTCCTAGTATTAGTCCTGATTATAAATCATTCTGATTATTTTATTTTATTAAAAAAGAGAGAGAGAGAGTTGTTTGCTTTCAGGTTCAGGGTCCATACTGCCTGGGCTCATGAATAAACTGAGAGTGATGAACACAGACATGGAGCTGAAGTTCACTGTTTGCTCACATGGCTGGAGGAACCGTGTGGCTTTTGATTTTGCTCCTTTTTTTATTTGTATCCTGATGTTTAGGATTTCTTATGAAAGTGGTTGAGGATTTTGCTTTAAACTCCTGGACATTTCCAGTGAAATATGATTGTGGTTTTGGGGCAAATTAGTCCGAGTAGATATATTTATATATATGGCTGAACGATCGATAAATCACGTGGTTACCCTGGTGCAGCTTCGGCTTGATTTCTGCTGCTGACACGACCAAATGAAGGACAACAGCCTGGACATGCCTCTCACAACACACAGTACTGTGGAGTGTTCCATCTTTACTGGATCGGGACTGAACGATGCTCCTGCCTAACGCTTCCTGTTCAGTGATTGACACTCGAATGATTTGAGGTGTGACAGGAGACGGCACTGGGCTCTGACAAAGCCCAAGCTGGAACCATGCTTCTTGAGACCAGCTCACGTTTTCTTTTAATACGCAGAATATATTTCGAATAATTTGCATAATTATGGAAATATAGTTATAACTGGCCTATATAATAGACTGACTCAGCCATTCCTTTTAATTTAGCAAAAATATATATAAAGACACATAATTGTATAACTTGTGTATAAAATATATCAGCACCATCAATTAGAAAGTGTATAATACTGTGAACTGAAATCAGTGTTCGTTGTTCTGAAATTAAATAAATTACCTCAGATAAATTCGACCCACTTCAAATAAGCTCTTTATATCATAAATATGAGACTATACTTTTTCAGACAATTTAATTATGTAATGCTATAACTATTAACAGATCATACTGTAGTACCGGTAATAATAATAATAATAATAAGAAGAAGAAGAAGAACAACAACAATAATAATAATAATAATAATAATAATAATAATAATAACAATAATAATAATAATAATAATAATAACAATAATGATAATAATGATAAAACTACTACTACTACTAATAATAATAATAATAATGACAATAATAATAATAATAATAATAATAATAATAATAACAACAATAATAATAATAATGATGATGGTGATGATAATAATAATAATAATGTTATTATTATTGTTATTATTATTACGAAATGATCATTAATATTAATATTAATACAATAAAACGTTAATTATTTCGAAGCTTTTGTATTTTTATTGTCTACATTTATCCGAACATAAGGGTAAGGTATTAGGCCAATTGTCCATCTATTTAATAAAATAAAAACAGCATATATATAACATATATAACAATAAATAATATAACAATAAATATTATAATCAATGAAAAAAACTGTCGGCTTCATTCCAGCAGATGTTTTTTAGGTCTAAATGTGTTGTGTATGGAGAATAAAAGGAGTTGTGTTCAGTTGTGCAGTAATGAGCTGCTCTGCTGAATCAGGAGCTAATGAGCTGAAACTGACTTTTCTGTGCCATCCGCTGATCATCCAACTAAACCAGATGTAGTTCGTTTCGATTAGATGAAGCGTGAATAATGTAATTGGAATAATTCTGAAGGTTGAAGATGCTGAATGTTGAATGTGATGTTAAGATCTAGAAGCTGCTGTGTACACAAGGCCTGAGCAACGCCTCCAGCAGGCTGCCATCCCCAGGTCTCTTGCATAGAGAATCATTTCAGTCTTGAGTTTTTGATGTGTTCCTGTGCAACGTCCATAGCACACGTGATTAAAAAAGCTCTTACCTTCGGGTTGGTTCGGGTAAGAAATCTCTGGGTGTCTTTGGATTTCTGAAAACCAGAGCGTTCCACCGCACACAAGATCTCGCTGTGAAGAAGATGAATTTTATTATAGGTGCTGAATTGAGCTGTGGCTTTCAGAAACAGAATTTAACCTTCACTCACTCCCACAGTCACGTGGTCTAAAAATTAGAAGCAGGAGCAGCGTTAGGTTCTGTGTGTGTGTGTGTGTGTGTGTGTGTGTGTGTGTGTGTGTGTGTGTGTGTGTGTGTGTGAACGGTCCCGGAGTTTGCCAAAACTTTACAGTCTAACGCAACATCCCTCATTTACTGATTTCAGTACACGTGCACGTTTCTCTTCTTTTTATTCAAACAAAAATAACGTTCATGTAA
>CM045747.1:21793081-21818081 GCA_024760905.1 Plotosus lineatus | reverse complement strand
CGACTTACGAAATTAATCCGTTCCGAGGGCGAGCTCGTAAGTAGAAACGTTCATTAGATGACACAAAAATTCCTTTCGGAAACAATAGAAAATCAATGAATCTGTTCCAACCCCCTCCCAAACTCATATAACCTGACACGAATGTATTTTTGATGTGATATATTTAAGATAAATATGTAACAGTAAACATTTCACAATAATAACACATGTACAGTAACATTAATAATACTGTAAATTACAATAAATAATAATGGAACAAGAATAAACAATAAGTCAATAAACAATACAATAAGTGTGTCTGAACTTAAGAATAGCACTTAACATTAATTTACACTACAAATTTTTAACTTTTAATTTATTTATTTATTTGGATTTTTTTAACTGTTTTAACAAGACTAATTGGCATGTATAACCTGGGGAACATACTTTTTTAACATACTGGGCCAGCCTTAAGTGTGATTGTGCATCCTCTACACCAGGTGGCAGTGGTGCTCTCACTGTGTTCCCTATGGTGTAGGGAAAAGGGGCACATGGCGGGGAGTGTGTGTTTTTTTTTCCTTCCTATTGGGGGGCATCACAGAAAATACTTGAGAAGCATTGCACAAGGCATTCTCGGAGCATTGAGGAATACACGGGGAAGAATACAAGGCTAATTGGCCCGGAAAAGCTGTTTCCCCAGCAGAACTCGTAAGTCAAAAATTTGCTCGTTGGATGGGGCAGATTGTTGGTAGGATCAAAGCTCGTATCATGGATAATTCGTTATAAAAGACACTTGTAAGTTGAGGTACCATTGTGCTGTATTAATCTTGCAAGGGAAATTATTGCCTCTGCATTTAACCCATCCACAGTGAACAAACAAACACACTTGAAGCACTGGGCTGTCACACACAGTGGGGGTGACTGGAGAGCATTTGAGGGTTAGGTACCTTGCTCATGGTCAGTTCAGCCATGAAGGTTGAGGAAAGCAAGCTGTTGCTCACTCTCTGCATGCCACAAGTTTTTCCTACTGGTGTGGGAATCAAACCAATGATATTTTGGTCTCAAAGCCACTTCTCTAAACATTAGGCTATGGCTATTGACCTGCTAGAACCTCCAGAATTAGGGAACATTTACATAACAGAGGTTTCGTCCAGCATAACCTTATACATGGCTTGAACTATGCAGCCTTCACAAATAAAAATCTTCCATATTCCAGCTTTTGCTGAAGAACTTCCAGATCATCACTGAGCAGCCAACAGATTTCACAAGGGGTGTGACACACTGTCACTTATAGGCCTCTTCAGGGGCTTCAGAATTTGACTTCAAAAAAATTGAAAAATTGGATTCCATTAAAAATTGGATCAGAAAAGGTGACCTCACTCTAGTCCTCAATGGTCTAATTCTTATGGACTTTCAGAAACCTCAGCCAAGTTCTATTTTGCTTCTGACTGATGAGGGGCTTGGCATGATTTCACCGCCTCAGAGGAAGCTGTTTGTCTTTCCATGCACTTAACTCCATTTCCAATTTGCCGTTCTTTTTGTCGCCAACTTGATGTCATCCTCTAGTTAATGAGTGACATTTGAAGGAGTTGAAGATCATCCCAGTCAGTGAAGAATATTTTTCATCTTTACCAGTACAGTATATAACTTTGTTGTCCTCAATATCAATTATCTTGTTTGTCTGCCATCTTTAGAATTTTGAGAATGGAAAGAACTTGACTTTCTCTGTTTCTCTGTCCAGTAAATCCAGAAATTAACACTTCTTTTTCTCATTCAAAACTTTTATTTTTACCTTTATGGAATGAATACATTGTTAAGTAAAATAAGGCCTTGACTGGACCATTGCATACCAGAAGAGCCACACAGTACCTGCCATTTTGGATATGAATAGATTTATAGATAGATAATTTTGATACTTTCTGTAGTTGACCAACCTGAAATATATTTCTGTTGGATTGTTGGATTGGTTATGATGAAACAAAGACGGGGCGAACCAGTTGAATCTAACCAGAGCCAGTTCTGGTTTAGCTCCTCAGATAAAATTATCTGGCAAAAAATTGTTTCCTCCCACAGTCGAAAGACGCGCACATTAATTCAACTGGCTATTTTTAATTACCCATAAGCATTAATATGAGTGTAAATCAGTGCTTCTCAAATAGTGCAGGGGAACATGCTTTTTTGGAATTGCGTACAATAATTAAGTAATTGCACCTCCACTCCACTAGTTGGCAGTGGCGCTCTCATTGTCACGCTATGGTGTAGCGGTTTTTCGCACGAGCAAACAATATGAAGTGCAGTAAACAACCGCTCAAGAAACAACACGGAAAAACAGGAACGGAGAGAAAGGTGGAGCGAGACGGAGATATTAAGACATAAGTAAGTTGAATGAGTTTAAACGAGGATGTATTTTTTAATCTCGATCACATTGGTGCACTTTAAATATTTTCAATTGCAGATTAAAAAAACAATGTTAATGAAGTTTTTCTTTATTGTAAGTTAAACTCTATTTCTTTCTTTTTTTTGTTTTTAATGTTAATAAAGACACAATGTTATGCGGAGGTGTACTAATCATTTTCTAGACAAAGAATACTATTTACAGTCGCTCGCGGGGCGTGAAATATTTTTTTCTTCCTGGGGGGGGGGGGCGCCACAAAAAAAATCATTGAGAACCACTGGTGTAAATGGATGTTGGTCGAGGAAACAGGTTCTGCAGAGTGCTTGTAATCTACATAAGTAAAAACTTACATTCTATCAAACCATGAAAGTGGCAAATGCACCAAATGGTGTGGAAGGATTATAGGCAGATATATCATTTTAACACTAAGGTACTGTATATTTAAATGTATAATTGTAATACTGTACGAAGGTATTCTCTGATTTTCACTTGAGTAATCCTTTGGCTGCACATTTTAAACAGAATTATTTGAGTTGACCATGTATTGTAAAAACATGAGTTCTTTCCCTTGGCCTCTTTAACATGCTCAAAGCTACACTTTCAAAACATGTTATTCATATTATTACTTGTAGGAGAAAACTCTGTCAGATAATTTCTATGCCGATAAAATTTCTGATTACGTATTCTTAAAAACTGACCAACTTGACTTGGCAGGTTCTGCAAATGGACTCCTTATTTTCAGTTTTTACACTTCTTCTTCTTCTTCTTCTTCTCCTTTCGGCTGTTCCCTTCAGGGGTCGCCACAGCGAATCATCTGCCATCTATCTCACCCTAGCCTCTGCATCTTTTTCTCTTACTCCAACTACCGTCATGTCCTCCTTCACCACATCCATGAATCGTCTCTTTGGTCTTCTTCTAGGCCTTCTGCCTGGTAGTTCCAACCTCAGCATCCTACTCCCAATATACTCACTATCCCTCCTCTGTACATGTCCAAACCATCTCAATCTAGCCTCTCTGACGTTGTCTCTAAAACATCTAACATGTGCTGTTTCTCTGATATGCTCATTCCTGATCCTATCCATCCTCGTTTCTCCCGAAGAGAACCTCAACATTTTAGTGTTTTTACACTATCTCTCAAATTTGGAAGTCCTGAACTAGTCCTGTTATCTGGCAGCCGATGAGCCACATAGCTTGTTTGCAGGGGTGGAAAATATTTTCTTAATTGTACCATTTGAGTATGTTTGAGTATTTTTACATAGACTACAGTATTTACACTTTATTTAAGTGTTATTAAAACTAAATATTTAGTAGCAATTCTTTAGAGACAGCTATTCATTAAGAATCCGGAAGGTCTCTTATCTCATTTATACACCTCACAATAAAACGGCCCATGGAATGATCACGTGCACATGAGATTTTTAAAAATGTGCTTTCCACTTTAAAGCATCTGATGGAATGGTGGCACAATGGTTACTATGTGCACATCACAGCAAAAAGGTGCTGAGCTTGGCCAAGATGTTTCTGTGTTCTCCATGCAAGCGCAGGTTTGTTTGTTCAGGGATTGTCTTGTAGGCTGTGACCTTAATACTATTAAACAGTTCAGCAAATGTGTGAGGGAGAATAAAACATCCAACTATTCATTCATTCATTATCCAATCATCATCATCATCATCATCATCATCATCATCATCCAGCAGGTGGTGACCTGATTTGAGATCCTCCTCCAAACTTGTCATTAACTGCCATCTGAGCCCCTAAAAAAATTGGTATGTCATTTAAGGAGCTCTTTAATGGTGGTATGTGGCCGGCTGATCTGTCATGTGTCCTCAGGTTCCCGGTGCAGCACTTCAGCCACAGAATAGTCATGCCACATAACCTGGCTATTAGACATGCATTGAATACTATAAATATACCTATGTGCTTAAGCATAAAGGACAGCATTCCACCATAATGGTTTTATTTTAAAAAAGTAAATAGATAATAATAATATTATTATTATTAATAATAATAATGATCATAATAATAATATAAAAATATTGCAAATCATATAGTGTGACGCGTAATGGAAGCAGGGATGAGATTCAGCCATAGGTATACAGATTGGTTTAAAAAATGGCAGGCTAAACATTAGTTCAATGTTGGTCAAGTAAATTTATTCATGTGATCAGTAAGCTGAAAAATAACTTTATTAAGTTTTGGAAGTGGGGGCAGTGGTGGTCTAGTGGTATAGGGCGCTGGATCACTGATCCAAAAGGTTGGGGGTTCGAGTCCCACTCTCCACAAGGTTGTCACTGTCCCCCCACAGTGCAGCTAACTGGGTTATCAAAGGCCGGCCATGTCTCTCACCGTCTATGGTGCGAGGCATGTAAAAGAACCATTGCTGACTTTCGACAAGCGTAGGCTGCAAAGCCGTCGGCGTGTTTCCGCCCTGCGATGGCCTGGCGAGCTGTCCAGGGTGTACTCTGCCCTCGCCCGAAGTTGGCTGGGATGGGCACCAGCCTCCCCGCGACCCAAATTAGGATTACGCGGGTACAGAAAATGAATGAATGAATGAATGAAGTTTTGAAAGCTGGTTATTTTAAGATGGATTTTTGATTATCAACAAGGTGATGGTCTGGAAAGCTGTCCAGGGTGTACAGTGCCCTCACCTAAAGTCGGCTGAGATGGGTGCCTGCTTCCCTACGATCCTATTTACGATTAAGCAGCTTAGAAAATAATAAGTGAATGCTCAACACATTGTTTTTTTTGCTATCAAAATAAGTATGTCCTCAGAATAATTTGCTTACTATGTTGTCTTATTAGAGAGAATATAGAAAATGTCCTTTTCAACATTTTGCTGTTTTATTGGACAGCTGGTTCGAACAAGTTTGAGTTTTTTTAGCAGGGAGAGATCAGAGCCAGATTTGCAAAAACACACTTTATCATTGGTTCACATTATCTTAATAAGCGTCTCTAAATGTTCATAGTCATATTCATAACTCTGTGTCTGTATTAACCATGTGCAATATAACTAAATATAGTTCAGTAGTGCGAGCTGATGGTTGTAACCAAAGATATAGCAAGAACAGCTTTATCAATGGAATGATTAATATTAAAAAGTAAACTACAGATAAATGGAAGGGGGTGTTTCTAATGATGGACTCCAACTGCTTTCTACTAAAAATGAAGACACTTGTCACTTCTGATGTTAGGATGTTTCTGTAATATTTTCTGATCAAGCAAATGTGAAATTAAGTCTTTGTTTAAACGTATTATTTATGAATTGAGAGCCGGATGTTTTCTGTCCAGGCTCCTGTTCAGGAGGTAAAAAAGCAACCCCTCTACTTCGGTTGAAAGATGTGGCCATTTTTCAACCTTATATGTACAGTCGGTCCTCTACTTACGAAATTAATCCGTTCCAGAGCCGTTTTCGTAACCTGGAGTTTTCGTAAGTAGAGGCACATTTTACATGTAAAACGCGTGATTCGTTCCAAGGCTCCTAAGCCTACCCCATAAACCCTTTAAAAATGATAAAAGTATTTTGCATGAAATGTGTGTTAAAAGTAAAAGAAAATTGTTTATTAAACCATTTAAACATTTTATTAACATATTTATTAATTAAACCATTATTAAACATTTTTTATTAACGCACACACACACAACACTGTCTCTCTCTATCTCTCTCTATCTCTCTCTATCTCTCTCTCTCTGTCTCTGTCTCTGTCTCTCTCTCTCTCACACACACACACACACACACACACAACACTATCTCTCTCTATCTCTCTCTATCTCTCTCTCTCTCTCTCTCTGTCTCTGTCTCTGTCTCTCTCTCTCACACACACACACACACAACACTGTCTCTCTCTATCTCTCTCTAGCTCTCTTTGTCTCTCTCTCTCTCTTTCTCTCTCATACACACACAAACACAAAACTCTCTCTCTCTCTGGTGTGTTTTGCCGAATGCAGGCTCCGACCACACGCAGCGCACAGCCGACGGATCTTTTGAGAAGAGATGTTGTATTTAAAGTGGAATTACAGTACCTGATTGAAAGATCAGAGGTCCGATTCAATATTAACTTGCTTCATTGTGAGATGGGAGGTCTTGTCCCATGGAGCACTCTGCTTTTTATGCCTCCTTCTGCTTCAATATCGTTCCAAAATAATCACCTCCATCACTGTATTTCCACTTTTCAGGTCTCCTTCTGCTTCAACATCATCCCGATTGTAGAGGGGTTTCGGCCATACTCCTTTGTGATTTCACTCAACCGCATCCCACTTTTGTATTTTTTAATTATCTCCTGCTTCACTTTGATTGATAACAGAGCCCGCTTCTTCTTTTATGTGTCACCAGAAATCAAACAATTATATAGACCCTACGATGGCCTGACAAGCTGTCCATGGTGTACCCTGTCCTCACCCAGAGTCGGCTGAGATGGGTGCCAGCCTCCCTGCGACCCTAATTAGGATTAAGCGGTTCTGAAAATGAATGGATGAAAGAAGAAATTGATAAGACCGAGTATCTAGATTCCAATGACTAAATTAATAATAATAATACAGATTTTAGTCTACTTAAAACATGAGACAGTCTTGTCTGGCTCTGCATATCTGTGGATTATCTTAATCGTGGTTACCCTCATAACTTCATCTGCGACCCATTATGGTACAGTAGATATTCTCGATTTGGATTTTAAAGAGGCATGGATAGAATGTTATGTTTAAATTGTAATTGAAAGGCATATTGATTATGTGCTACCAACTATTAAAGACAAGCTTGCCCTTCATGCAGGTATTGTTAGATTCATAATAATTCTGACAATGTGTTTGTATGAATTATACTGAGTGCCATCATCATACAGGCCAGATGGAGAAAGCTGAAAGGTCAAGTTCAAACAACTTTGTGTGTAGAAAGGTTATCTATTGTTAGCGTGAAAAGAGAGATCAGGCAGTGTTTTAGAAACAGCCATACTGTGATTGAAATAATGTCTAAACTCCATTAGGTGGTTTTCCCACCATATAATTTAAACTCACAGCTAATTTGAAACAGTGGACAGCCATTGCTGTCACCTTCCCTCCTCTGTATGTTTGGACCAACTGTGTGCTTTTCTCTGCTCCTAGTACCAGCAATCAATGTTTTATAGTGTATATATATATATATATATATATATATATATACACAGAGACATTTATAAATGTCTGTCTGTCTTTCTGTCAAAAAAAATAAATAAATATATATATATATATATATATATATATATATATATATATATATATATATATATATATTCTTCTTAATAATAATAATAATAATAATAATAATAATAGTAATAATAATATTTATTTGAATATAATTTAGCAGTGTCCAGTGACAGGACCGGGATTATTATAATAAACATAATACAGAATATAATAAAATTCATACAACAATGTGGCTCAGTGTGGTTTACCAAAATGGAATGAATCATTACTAAAACAAATGGACATTAAAAAATAGAAAGAACACATAAAGTGGCTAACCTGAACTTGCACACATAAGATGCATAAAACAAAAAAATACAAGTAAGAAAAAAACGTTTGCAATAAAAAATTGTAGTAAAAACGTTTAAAATCAAGTGTTATCAAACATTTTAAATGAATTGAAGGAGTACGAGAAATAATTTCTGGCCTTTATCGAGATCTTTTAAAAGGCTATGGTGAAAAACGTTCTTTCAAACATATTTCAGAGGTGGGGTTCCCTGATATTTATCGGTGGTCGGCTACATTACTTTGGGTCATAATTGACAGAGGCTGCATCCCTGATTTTCTTTTCACTGTTCCTGGAAGCTTCAATAAACCTGCAGCAGAGGATTGTACTGGTCTTGACAGAACACAGTTAACAAGGAAGTTAGCAATATAGTTCAGTCCAAGCCCATTAAGCACTACGTATATAAGGAACCATTTAAAATGTTTTGGGAAGCAAGGTCGGAGCCTCTAAATCTAATGGGCTCGCTTCTGTTGGTTCTGGGTAATAACTGAGCTGCAGAGATTTTTTTATTGAGCTGAAGTCTGTTGGTGATTTTTTTATTATACTATAAATTGTATTATAACCCCAAATCAAAAGAAGATGAGACAGTATGTTGAAATTGAAATTAAAACAAAAAAAATGACATTTACAGTACTTTCCTCAAAACAAAATAGCAGATAAATATTATTTAGATCATGAATTCTTTTGCTTATGTTGTGTTTTTTCCCCAGAATAAACACAATTAAAATTTTATTCTTGTAAAGCTTGAGTCGCAGTATGAGGTCATCACTGTTTATTTATTTTAGATTTTTTGATATGTACTGTATTTAATCCTTCAAGGGAAATTATTGTCTTTGCATTTAACCCATCCAAAGTGAGCACACAAACACACACACACACACACACACACACACACACACTTGGAGCAGTAGGCTGCCACACACACACACACACACACACATTGGTGCATTTGAAGAGCAGTTGGGGGTTAGGTGCCTTGCTCAAGGGCACTTCAGCCTAGAATGTAGCGGAAGGGAGGATGCCGCTGACTCCGACACTGCCACACCTTTCCCAGTTGCACTCTCTGTTTGAGAATTTTTCACATGTTTCCTACTGTGGACAGGTCAGAACTGCAGGCAGTCCAATCCAGCAGCCGTACCCTCCTTGCACTTGTACAACTTGTACCATGCACTTGTAATGTTTGTAGAATAGAGTTTTCCATTGTCTTGCTGAAACATGCATGCACATCTTTGTAAAAAAAAAAAAAAAAAAAAACTTCATGGCAGCGGTATATTTCTTTCAAATCTTTACGTACCTTTTAGCATCAATGCTCGGAAAATGTACCTTTGTCCATGGTACTGACATTACCTCATGTGATCACATACTTTATCTTTTGGATTTGTTCTGGTGACAGTCCTTTTTCTCCTTTTGGTCCATAACCCTGAGTTGACAGTGAGATCATGATGTCCAGGATCTCCATGATTTAAGAGAATTGTAATGAGATGGGGGAGGGGAGGTTTATGGGATCAAATCGTGTTGATATCGGGGAAACTTGGTGCATTTGTATTGAGTTTGGGGAGCTTGATGGAATCATGATTATTTTGGGGAAACTTGTTGGATTTGTGATGATATTGGGGAAACTTCATTTAATCATCAAAAATTTTGCCACGATTATTACTATTGATTAAAGGCATCAATCATGATAGAATGTGGGAGTCGTAGTAGAGCAGCACGACCTTGATGTGCCATCATAGGGGATCTTAGTCGGCTTGAAAACACAATTCCTTCAAGTTTCACCTCTCTGATGCACCTCGTCTTTTTAGGCTAAAATCTTGTTCAAACATGGCCATAAACCATTGAGCTGTCTGCTTTTTGAATTGAGGAGATCATGGCTCCAATGTAAACCCAGTTTAATAGAAGGCATCAATGTCTTCCAGAGAAAGACCTGGAATATTGATTTTTTTTTTTTTTTTTTTTTTTTTTTTTTGATCACACTGCATTTTGATCACACTGCACAGTAGTTGTGTGATATGTTGTGCTTTACAAAGGTTTACCAAAGTTCCTCTAACCGCGTGTGGTTACATCAGCTATAGAAGAATAACATTTGTCGACAAATCGGAGATCCTCATCCTTACTCATCGAGTGCTAAAGCTTTCCTGCGTTCTCTTTTGGTACCAAATGATTGGAGTCACCGAAAGATATCATCTGTTTCAAACACATTGTTATTTAATAGTGTTATCTCATTACTAGCCTTAAATGAGCCCATCCCAACTTTTTTTTGGAATGTGTTGTATGCCTGCAAAGCAGCAGTGTGTGTATATTAACAGATGAAATGGAGTTGATAAGCTACATAACACACCATAACTTCAGTTCATAAGTTCAAGTCAAAGTAAATTAAGAAGTCAGTGCTTTGAGGTTTTTTTTGTTTTGTTTTTTTTTGCATTTTTTAACCCCATCTAAACTTTTTCTGATTTAGGTCTGTAAATAAAAATCTGAATGTTGATAATGAGTGCATCATTTACCGAACAGAACAGTACTGTTTAATACATCGCTCAAAAATCCTCATTCGGTCTGGTTGCGACGTGATGACTTCTTCTTCTTTTCCTTTCGGCTGTTCCCTTCAGGGGTCGCCACAGCAAATCATCGGCCTCCATCTTACCCTATCCTCTGCATCTTCTTCTATTACACCAACTACTTTCATGTCCTCCTTCACCACATCCATAAATCTCCTCTTTGGTCTTCCTCTAGGCCTTCTGCCTGGTAGTTCCAACCTCAGCATCCTATGGAGGCCATAACATGATTTACTATACAAACCATACAATGAGCCATTTTCCCCTTAATGGTGGCGTGGTAATCCTGAAATAAAGATGGAGAAGATTATCAGTAAGAATTACTTGGTCTTCATTTGTACTGAACATTCTCTCTAAATCAGTGCTTCTCAAATAGTGGGGTGCGCAACCTTGAGGGGCATGGTATGAATGGGGGGGGGGGCACGTATGACCTTGGGGAACATGCTTTCATGGAATAGTGTCTGAGAATCAAGTGTAATTGCACCTCCACTCCAGTAGTAGGCAGAGGCGCTCTCATTGTCGTGCTATGGTGTAGCGGTTTTCGCACGAACAGATGATATTAAGTGCAGTAAACAACCCCTCAAGAAACAACATGGAAAAATTTCTAACAAGCACAAAGATAAAGATGTAGAGAGATGGAGATATTAAGACATAAATAAGTTGAATGAGTTTAAATAAGAATGTATTTTTTTTTTTTATTTCAGGCACATTGGTGCACTTTAAATCTTTTCTCTTACAGATTAACAAACAATGTGAATGAAGTTTTTTTTATTGTAAGTTGTACTGTACTATATTTCTTTCTTTTTATATTTAATGTTAATAAAGATACAATGTTATGCAGAGGTGTACTAATAACAATTTTATAGACAAATAATGCTATTTATAATCGCTGGGGGGGCATGACATGTTTTTTTCTTCCTAGAGGGGGCGCCATGGAAAATAATTGAGAAGCACTGCTCTAAAGTGACAAAATACCTAAAAACAGGCTAGGAGAATTATTATAGCATAATAGAACCACTGGTTCTGGTCACTCAAGCATCAAAACACTGTTTTAGTTAATGTATGCCAGAAGTACACGCCCACAGTCATGAATATGGTAACAGTGGCTCATCTAATAATTTCGCTGATCTACCCCATATTTTCTCATTTTGTTGTGATATGTCACTATAGAATTGTGCTCTTGCCAACATTCTCTTATTTCCTACGTTGAAAATTACATCCGCCCAAAGAACATTTCATTTTAGTGATCACAACCAGGACTGTGATGAATCAGAAGATGTAGTGGGAATACACAGGGAATGGGCTGCCAATCCATTACAGGATACTGTGAACAATTTGTTAATAAATCTGTGTTCATTTCTCGATGCAATATCACTTGATCCATTAATAAAGGCATCCCTTAGTATTCAGAAAAAAAATCTCATGCAGATAAGACTTGGACTCTGCATAAATACAATGAAAACTAAAAAGAACTTCTAAAGGTAGAACTCAATGAAACGAATAAACAAAAACAAAACAAGTATTTCGTGTATTGGAGAAATTGGTCTAATATTATACATATCTGTGGATGGCAAAATGTGAAGCTTTTGTTTTTGTTCCCTCTTGTGCAGTAATAACTATAACTAAATATTTTGGTATGATCAGACCTGCGCAGAACTTTTATGGATTTTAGTCCATTTTTCCAAACAGAAAGGCTTCAATTTTAGGATGTTGGTTCTATTTGATTAAGGACAGGATGTTACCCTGACCAGTCCAAAACCTACATTTATTTTTCTAGAACCTTTCTTTGGGAGAACAATGTATATATTTAGAGTTGTTTCCAAATTCTCCTGAAGTTCACTGACAGACGTCCTGACATTTTTTCTTTTGAATTTCCTGAAATAATTCAAAATTCATGATGACAAAATTCCCTGGTTCAGATGCAGCAAAACAGGCCAAAACCACGACACCACTCAGCACCTCATATCACAGACGTTATACAACTCTGAAGTTGGAACGCAGTGTTCTCCTAACTAAGTGAGCTTGGGTGAACTCAGTAAGAATTATTAGCTGAGGTTGATGTTGCTGAATAGTTCCTGGGACAGACTGGAACATAACCTGGTCTGGGGTGATTGTTGTCTTGGTCCTACACAGGAACATAAAACAAACTAAACCCATTTTTAAAAGTTTACTTAACCATTAGACATGTCAGGTGAGCTTTTCTGACCAAAATTATTTATATAAGCCAATATTATTACTGATATAAGGATTCTGTGGTTCAGTTCAGTTCATTTTCTGTAACCGCTTCATCCTAATTAGGGTCGCGGGGAGGCTGGTGCCCATCCCAGCCAACTCAGGGCGAGGGCAGAGTACACCCTGGACAGCTCACCAGGCCATCGCAGGGCAGAAACACGCTGATGGCTTTGGAGGCTACTGTTGTCAGAAGTCAGCAATGGTTCTTTTACATGCCTCACACCATAGACAGTGGGAGACATGGCCGGCCTTTGATAACCCAGTTAGCTGCACTGGGGGGGACAACCTTGTGGAGAGTGGGACTCGAACCCCCAACCTTTGGATCAGCAATCCAGCACCTTATACCACTATACCACCACTGCCCCACTGGATTCTGTGGTCAGAATTTTTGTTTTTGTGAGAGCAGTTAAGCATGTGTTTGTTTCTCACCAAAAAAAAAAAAACCCCGAGTGATTTATTTCATTCTTTTTCTTTCTTATTGGAGGAACTATTTCATCCTATTCAGGTCACAGGAATGCTGGAGCCTATCTTGCTGATACTGGCCTCAGATATGGTACAGCCTGAACAGCTCACCAGACTATGACAGGGCAATGCACATGACCATTCACACTTGTGAGAGGCAACTGGAATACCCAGAGGAAACCCATGCAAACAATGGGAGAACATGCAAACTCCTCGTAACCTTGCCAGGCCTGGGAGGAAATGATTTTGTCAGAAACTACTATTTCATCAAAAATTTTCAGGATTAGATACTTTGAAAGACTGCAGTTATGAAGCAAAATATTTCACATTTACACAGATTTTTAAGTCATGAATAGCATTCTTCTGCTTTATAGCCACCAGTGATCAACAAAGATCCAAAGCTTGAAACCTTTGTGGTATATATAAAGATCAATAAATGTTCAAACAAACCTTAAAAAATGATGCTGATGTTCTAAAAGTGTGGATTGTATGCTTTAAAACAGCTGGCTTGTCTCATACCTTCAGTGACCCATTGTTTCTTCCATCATGCCACAGATTGTTAGTCTTTGATAATCTCTTCATCCATATGACACCCAGACTCGGAGACCCTAGTGAGGGGTACAAAGCAGGGCTGCAGGGCTGGTCATGCAGTTGCAGAGGACAAACATATACATCTACCAAGCAGTAGAAGGTATGATGTCTGCAAGTCTTGTGTTTTATCTCACTGATCATTATGAACCAGTTTTGATATTTTATAATTGTAACCCCAAAACCTGAATATTTATTATTATCATTATTATTATTATTGTTGTTATTGTTGTTGTTGTTGTTGTTGTTATCGGTAATGATAATAATAATAACAACTTAATTCTTGCTGTTGACCGACTGTACAAGTATATTATAGAGAAGCATTCATACCATAAACATTTGAAAATACTCTAAGTGAAGACGTGGTTATTTTAAAAGAAGATAGTCTGCCACCTAGTGGTAAATGAGTGTATCATTGTATCGCCCGTTAATCCTTGACTGGTTCTGCAGATCAAAATAAGTGGCAGGACTGTATTCAACTGGACATTGCTGTGTTATTATGTATGGCGTTTTGATATTGTGTCATTTCCTGTGAAGTTGTGGAGAATTCAGATTAAAATTTAAATGTTTAAATTTAACTATTCATTTTGTAGTGGACTGTATTATATTTCAAAGGAGTGAATGAAATCGTGTGCTGATGCTCCTTTTCATTTTGAACAGTTGTTGTTTCTATATTGATGCTCATATGCACACAGACATGTCCAATATTTTTAATATCCTTTTTAATATTTTAAGTTGTCCCTGAAATTCAACATGGCTGAGGGGTTGGGGAGTGGGAGCCGAGCTGTTGATTTATTTATTTGTTTTTATTGTTTTTGTTTCTTGTTTGTTTATTTGTTTGCTTGATTTTGGAGACAGTTGGTAGTGTGTTGATATAATCCTGCTTTGGTTGTATGTGTTTTATTTTATCATGTTTGTATCTGTGCACAATGAGATGTGACAGATCAACATATCCTTTCAATATAGTCTGATTCAAGTCATGACTCAATCATTTACGTGAATGTCACACGTTTACAGTTACGTGAATGTCACACGTTTTTTTTTTTAATATTTGAAAACTACATGATTAGTCTGTATACGTCAGGAGAAGCTTTTCTGAACAAGTGGTGCATATTCATAAATTAAAATGACACAATAGTACGTTTTATTTATAACACTGTGTCCAGGAGGGGGCGGTAAGTGCTTGCTTTTGGGTTTTTCTTGATTTTTTTTTTTTTCTTCTTTTTTTTGCATAAATCTGGAGAATAATTTTTCAGTGGTCCTGCAAACATTCCATCTGTTAAATTAATTATAGGCAGAAATGTGTGGCTATGCTTGGCATATACTGTACTGGGGGCAGTTCACTGCATTAGATGAAATTATAGTGTTTGATTTTTGGCTTTTATTTTTTTTAAACTTGAACATAAAGTGTTATAAAGTGCAACAGTTATAAAATACTGCTTGCTGAGTGCAACTCCAGGGAGATGAACAGGATGTCAAGCAGCACAATAAGCATGTTAATGTGTCATTCCTTTTCAGTGCTGAAGCTGAGGCCTGTCCGCTCAGATAGTTTATTTGATTTATATTGCAAGAGTTGAGAGAGAAAAATGACTGTAAGGACATGTGTAGCACTCACGGTGAGAACATTTCACATGCATGGATAGGAATGAACAAGGGTGGGACTGAACTTTAAAAAAAAAAAAAAAAAAAAAACATTGTTAGAGAGGTTATTTAGAATAAAAGGCTTTAATTTGGGGGTTGGTGGTGAGTTTCAGGTCAAAAGGAATAAGTATTAATAATTAATGATATTCTTTTTAAATTAAAGCCCAGTGAGTAATTTCTGCAGCTGTTAACCTACACATCTGGCTGATTTGTTCAAGTCTTTGTTCGAAAGCAAAACTGGCATGAAGGGACCATTTTGCTGTAGACCTTGGACTCGGGAGAGACGGTGGTGTGAAGGGCTGCACCAATCAGATCCCTGTACGAGCCGCTGGAGGCAGTGCTGTCAGCTGGACTCCTTCAGGTGGAGGTTCAGGCTCCAAAATTAAGCAAAAATTAAAAGCACAAAAAAGCACAAAATTAAAATTTGTGGCAGCAAAATTAATTCAGATGATGAGTTGAATGTACTGAATAAGCAATGGCACAAGGATTGGTGGGGGTTTTTTTCCCCCCCATGAGGCATATTCAAGGACAGCAGTGACAGGATTCACTGGATCTATTCCTGAAGGGAAGTGTGAAGACTGTTGCAAGTTTGGTTTGTGCTGCAAAAGACTTTCTGGGCTGGAATCTGGACAGAAATGACTATTGCTTTGAAACTACCCAAAAATGAATGTGTGGCATAATCAAAGCTGGAAGGCGTTCCAGAACAGAAAAGACAAGACTTTTAAATTTAAGAAGTTTGTGGAAAGGTTTACATCACTGATTAATATTATTTGGAAATCCGGTCTGAAAAAGCCTGCAGCAGACTTCAGATTCACAAGTTTACGAAATGTGCCTTCAGCTTTTATTCCTCAGGTTCAGCGGTTCTCTGGGTTTCAGGTCCAAACAAACAATTCTGAATCTTTCTTCCTCGGGTGAGCCACGACAGACAGGAGTCTGCAATTCAATTTGCTGAACACAACTGAAAATGTTAATTTCAGTTTAATGGCAGTTCTGTAATTTCTAATAATTAGCAGCTAATAATTAACGGAATTATTAAAGATTACTAAAATTATTTTTTTGTTAAAAATGATGAAAGATCTCTGTTACTCAAATGCGTGAGTAATTTGACTTTCCAAAAAACCTATGTGCTTTATCTTCCCTTCTTTAACAGTAAAATGTGTACAGCTTTTTACAAAAAAAAAAAAAAAAAAAAGGTTTTATATATTTTACATAAAACGGACATAATGACGTCATCCGTTGTGACGTCAATAACTTGTATGTAGCTGTTAACACAATCTTAACCCTGAATAGGAAGCTCACTCGTGTAGAGGTTCCACCTGCGATTTATTCATCCTTACTGTTAATTATAATAATGTTCAAGTGGGCCTGAGAAGCCTTGGTTTCAGTGGGAATTTACAAGTCGGAGTGATATCAGTGGGAATTGATCTTCACCCCTCAGTGCTCATAGAGGTTCTCAGACTACTCAGGGTTGAGTTTCAGTCTGCAGATAAAGAACTGATAGTGTGAGAAACTGCACGCATATCAATGCTTATTTTGTCTTCTGTGAGCAAAGGAAGAGGAGAAATATACCTTTTATTTTTTTGGTATAAAATTCACAACAGTAAATGATCAGGTTTTGCGCATGTGCAGTCTTTGAGCAGGTTTTGTACAATAATCAGATCGAGTTGCTTGCTCTGTTAATTGAAGACAACAGTGTTGCACAATGTCTCATTAATACAAATGTGGGTTTGTGGTTATGGAAAGAGAAAGAAAAAAAAAAATCTCCAGAATAATCTGTAATTAGGAGCTGGAAGTGGAGGTCGCAGTGCTGTAGGAGCGGCTGTGTGGAGCACGTGGGCCCGCAGCCAGGAGCCAGGCGCCTGAGCAGACACGCAACACAAAGGACTGTCTGCAGCCGAGAGGCCATCAGCCTTCATCCCATATCCTCCCTTATTCCATTCTGTACTGGAACCCACATCACAACTACTCATCATCATCATCATCATCATCATCATCATCATCATCATCAGTGTTGTTAATATATTATTGTTGTTATTGTTGTGATTACTGACCGCTCGTAGAAGTAACTCCTTTATTACAACTTGAGATTATTTTATTTGGCCTGTTGATCACTAGAGGGCGCAGTAACCTCGCTCTTATTCACTGTTAATTAAGCGGCGAACAATTTTGTACTGTACTTTCATACTTCCATAGCCCATATTTGACGAGTGACATGCAATGAATGTGTTAAAGTGTTTAATATTAAAATGATTAAAAAATACGCTTTCACTTGGCATCCAAAAAAAAATTTTTCACAAATCTGAAGACCTGAGTTTGAGTGTTGTTAAACCATGATACAAAAAAAGAGACCCTTTAATGGGCACACTTGCACATTAGTTTGGTAAATTAAAAAAAAAAAAAAAAAAAAAAAAAAAAAGGTTGCGCTTTATTTTTGTCCCGGATTAGAATGTATCAGTAATTGTTTACAAAGTCCAACCAAACAAAAACAAAAATAACCAACGCAAGATTTTTATTGATAATAGGCTCTCAGGCTTTGAAGGTAAAATGTATTACGTCATCGCGCAGGATTTTGAACACCTGACGAAATGCTTAACAAATGTATTAATTGGTCAGCATGCCCGTAAATCAAAGGTGTTTGATTGGCTCACGAATTTTCAATAAAGTTTAATAAGGGAAGTTAACAAATTGCTTCGCCAACATGGAAATTAATTCAACGCGTTTTTATTGAAAGTGTGAAGGAATCCAACAACAACAAAAAAAATCCAAACAACCATCAAATGCGACACGTTCAGTTTCCTAAAGCATGAGTGAGCTCGAACCCGGTCCATCAGCACAAGGTTCAGTCCGGTGTTTTGGACTGAATCTTTCATACTGGTCAATTCAATAGTTCTCCATCTGGAGCATTCAGGGACCACCTATATGGTGACGTGCTCTGGACAGATTATTATTTATTGATTATTATAGTAGTGTATGATTTTGGACGGAAGTCACAAATATTCATCAACTAACTATTGAAAAAAAAAAAAGAACACGTTTGTGTGATGACGTCACAGGCAGATGAAAACGGGGCTGCATCCCCAGACTGAAATGATCTGCTTCCAGCCCAGCAGCGCCGTGGACCAACTTTCATCTACAATATTACACTTCATGTAAAATAAACAAAAAAAGCCAGGAAGTTAAACTCTAAATAGTGTGTATGTATATATATATATATATATATATATATATATATATATATATATATATATATATATATATATATATACACACACACACACACACACGCACATATACAGCTGTGAATAAATTAATACCGATTTGCATATTCTTGGATTCTTAGAGCTTATTTACAGAATTTCTTTTTAATTACATTAAATAGGTCACGCGCACATTTGCCCGCCAATATTCTCACAGTCCACGGACTCTCAGAATTAATCCCTTTTTTTTTTTGTTTGTTTGTTTGTTTGTTTGTTTGTTTTTAATACACTTCTTATTTGGATGTAGCTTGATTGATTGACAGTTCGAGTTTGACAGTTCGGAAATGTCGTTTGATCCAAATCCACCGTTGTGTCGCCAGCAGTGCCGTTTCCGAACCTTCTTGAACTGGTCCCTCGGGTTTCTTTTCGTGTCTGTGGATTCCTGGAAGTTTCTCAGCACGTTTTCCACGGAGTCCGTTAGAAGAAGCTCGTGGACCCGAGATTGTCTTCGCAGCATTTTTTTTTTTTTTAAATATCAGTTCAAGTTTCCACCACGAGAGCACCAAGTTAATTTTTATTCATTACTTTCTTTAATTATTTCCTTCTTGTTTGCTATTGCAACTGCGATCATCCATGGGTTTAAAAAAAAAAAAAAAAAGAAAAGAAAAAAAGAACAAGCCTATGGGAACATCCTTGGGATCGTCACTTTACAAGAACATCCTGTGGCAGTTCAAGCCTTGCCCTGGATAGGTTGGTTGATCCTGGCTCATTTGGGAGAGTTCCTGGGTGAGGGTGGCTCCCTTTGGCTCTCCAGGCCGCTCACTAACCTCTGGATGTTCTGCAGTTCATTAATGGACTCCTTCAGTGTGACCTTGGGAGAGCCGTTCCTCTGAGAGGACGAGGCCTTGTGATTGGTTTGCTCGGGTACAGGACTGGGCTCCCTGCTGCCTGATTTCGAGGAGCCCGATGAGGGATTCAGGCCACCTGGCAGGCCGGTGGTGAGCAGGTTTGTGCTTTGAGGAATCGCCACTGGAAGCTGATACGGGTTGAAACGGAGCCGGGGCCGTGAGCTGGTCAGGAACGGGTTCTGGGACAGAGAAGAGGAACCGCTGACGGGGAGCGCGGAGGCCGCAGCAGCTGCTGCAGCCATGTACGTGTATGGGTAGGGGAACAACCCCCCGAATGGAGGCATGGGGATACCCTGCAGTAAAAAAAAAAAAAAAAAAAAAAAAAATGTATAAATAAAATTATAATACTGTTGTTTAATTACAGAATTGAAACTAAACATTTAAAGAATGTCTAGACAGACAATTTTCTGCCAATTTTCTGTGCATTTAACATTATACCGACAACAAAGGCCTATATACATCAGTTTTAAAATAATAGCTCAGAACTTTGATTATCGTTTGATGGATCTTTTGTGTGTCAGGTTTTGGCGAACAGTTGGACTGACAGCACGGCCTGGTTCGGCTGCCTGAGCAGGAACTGGTGAGCTGGCGGAAGTGGACACAGGCTTCTCTTGCTCAGGATTTTGGCAAAATCTTGTGCTACCCATTGTTTCATTTATCATAAATACTTTCGTGATACTCAAATCGCACATTAATCCACCACAGCCGGTGATTATTACACCGAAATATGATTGAAAGTCTTACCTGAGACGCGAGCATATGCTGAGAGAGGTGAAAGGGAAACGGATTCGGGCTACTTCCGGCTCCTTGTGCAGGAAGACTGCCATTTTCCAGGCCGCTTGTTCCTGATACTGAAGCCAAAAGATGTCCCATACTCATCGCTGAAAATGCTCCAGGGCCCATCGCGAATTGTCCTGGGTGAAAGAGCAGAGGCTGTCCGGTGCTCAGGGGGTTAAAGAACTGTTGATTGTGCAGGCCAGAGAGAGCCAGGCTCTGGAGATGTCCTGCTCCGAAATGTGATGGACTCTCTGTCTGGACCATCAGGGGCGAGAAGCTGTCTTTACTTCCGCTAAGACCCCCAATGTCCACGCCCTTCTTAGACGACTCTGTGTTCTCTTTCCTGTGCTTGTTCTCCGGTTTGTCTTTGTCGATGTTGCCCAGGCTGAATATTGACTCGTTTTGTTTTCTCGAATCCAAATAGTCGTCCTTCTTCTCCGGATTTGACCTCTCCCTCGAACGCTCGTCACATCTGGGGCTGAACGGAGATGGTGGCTTTGGACTGCTCGATGCTCCACAGCGATCCTCCTGGTGCTCAGCTTCATGCTCACTGTCAGTGCAAACTTTATCATCTTCCAGGAGGGAAAAGGTACAGAACAGCAGTTGTTACCATTGCCCAATCCTTTTAATTTCGGTTACATCCAGCAAAGTTAATGGTTCAGGTCAAGCTTAGTAGTGCACAATATTCTAGGCCTAGTGTGGAAATATTCCTAGTGTACAGTATCCACACTGTTTATTTAGTGTGATGTGAACTGAGCGCAATTTAACCTTTAATGCCGAGCAGGACCATATGGTCCTCTTTCAAAACATGCTAATAACTACTGCCGTTCAGAAAGTGTTCGAGACTTGTTGTGGTGTCACCTGATGCAACACATGCCTCAGTCAGCTGTGAGACGACATTGAGTGCTCAGAATTGTGTTGTTCACGAATTTATGAGATTATTATTATGATTATTATTATGTGTTATAATTTTGTTGAAAGAAATGTGTTCGGGTATTTCCTTAGGCCTTTTTCGTGATAATTTTTTTTAACTGCAAAAAATAATTCGGGTGTTAAAGGGTTAAATCTATATTGTGTACACAGGATCCATTCATATCAGCCACTTTTATCGAATAAGTGGTGTCGAACTATTTATAGGTTATAGCTATAAAACTATTTTATTCGTCATTGTAACATAAAATTTGCTCTTTTTCGCCAAATTATTGTTCACTAGAAACAATTCTCAGCATTTCGTAGGTGGCGAATGATCGGGTCGACTTGTTTCCCTCGTGTTTATTTCAACTCTTTGCTTCATGAAGAATAAAACGAGTATTTAATATTAAGATGTTTTAAGTCGTCCGACTAAATCGCTATGATAAGAGCATTCTACTGATTTCTCTGAAGCCTAAATCCGCCTGCGGAGACAGTTGTTATTCGCTGCAGGTGTTTCCAGCTGCAGAAACACAACCTTTAGTCATCTGAGAAGGTTTTCATCTTTTATTTTGACAATGCGGTGTGCAATAGGTCAGAGTGCGACCCTACCTCTGTTGGCTCTGCTGAAAGTGACAGGACTCGATGCAGGTCCAAGGGGCGAATGAACCGAGTCCCTGGCTGGTGCCTGTTCGCCGGAGGATGCGTCCGAGTCTGCCCCTTCCCGGTCCACTTTACACTGACCAACTTCATACATGTGTAACGAGGGCAGAGTTAACTGCTTCCTGGGTCAAAAAAAAAAAAAAAAAAAAAAAAAGATCGGAAAATAAGGAAATTTTTGTATTATTATTTGGGGGGGTGGGTGGGGCAGCCAAAAATATATATATTTTATTTCTGGAAAAGGTGAACAATTGAAAAAAAAAATAAAAATACAAAAATACAAAATATTACTGTAGGTTTCCAAAAGATTTTTTACATACCTTTTTTCCCTCCTTCCATTTCCTGTGTCTCTGAAGCCTTTTGCAAACGGATTATTATCAATCTTCAGCTGTGTGATCTACAGAAAACAAATCTTTTATTTTTATAGTTCTATAGATCTTTTCTTTCCCTGACCCTGAATTAAAAATCCTCCACTGAACTTCAATCATGAACAAATATTTACAAACCAATTGGTAATTTTTAATAACCCCATTAAAACATTTCAAAATTATTTCATATATATTTAAATATTAATTCTTCTCTCTCTCTCTCTCTCTCTCTCTCACACACACACACACACACACACACACAGACACACACACACACACACACACACACACACACACACACACAGTATTTTGTCTATGATTTAGGTATAGATGATACACAAGTAAAAAGTAAACACGTGGTGCATTTGCGTTTGTTTTCTGAGGGATTAGAACCTGCACCAGTCTGATTGCACAAATCTCAAGTGTTCAGCTCCCAGACTCACTGGCGAGCTTAAGTGCCTGCTAATCGATTGGGACTCAATGCCATAAACTTTACGATGGCCAACAAGCCCACAAGAGACCCCCCACCACACACACACACACACACACACACACACACACACACACACACACACACACACACACACACACACACACACACACACTGTACACACCAGGACAGTTAATATCAGCTCTGAGGTTGCACAGCCCATGGGAGATGTTTGTGCACAGGCTTGCAGTCCACCAGCAAATTTGAATATCCGAAATTTGCTTCCATGGTAATAGTGTAGCCTTGAAAAGCAAACGTGGAACCACAACGCAAAGTGAAAGTTCTCGTTCTGGAGATTACAGGTCGTTAGCTAATGCTCGCCTGGTTCAGTTTGCTCTATCAACATTGGACTTGTTTGAAGTGACACAACGGGCCCAGTAAAAACAAAACTCACACATGGCTGAGATATCTGCTGCTGAGCCCCAGGCCTGGAGAATTAATTGAACCTATATTTCCACTTACAATCATTCGGTACACGGGGGGGGGGGATTTGGGCTCCATACCTTATCGTTTTGATAAGCAGTGACAGCAATAAATTCCGTCTCGGGAAACACATAGGTCCTGAAAGTGCTGTAGGGAAGCTTCAGGATATCGTTGGCCCTCACAATATGGAACCGAGGCTGGTACTTATGCATTGAGTTCAGGATGGTCTGAAAACAACACCAAATGGGAGAGGTAAGACAAAACGGTCAACTTCACACTTCACACAAGAGGAATAAGCAAATTAATCATCACATGAGTCCAGAAAGCTATCAATCATTTCTGTAGTTCTTCCTTGTTTGGGCCGATTTGTTTAAGGTTATAACTTTACGTAATTCCGAAATAACGGCAAATCGTGGATAATCGGATACACTGGTTGAAATGCTGTAAAAAGATACTCATGTCCTGTATATTGTAAAACAAAAGCTTTTTTTATTCGCCCTTAAAGGTATCAAATAGTTGTAGCCATTCGTGTAAACTGTTGTAATTGTTTTCTGTCGATTTGTTTTGTTGGGATGTGTTTGAGCCGCAGGCTGCTCCATTCGACTCGAGAAGGTAACATTCCGAGCACTGTTTGCTTCCACCACCTTTCACTTTGAATCAAACTTTGATCAGCACGACACCGGGAGCACAGGGACATCATTAGCACGGCCAAGACAGACAGGCTTGACCTGAGACAGCACCATTATTCCCGATTCGAAAGTGAATTCTGTTCTGGGTGGTGTCGCATGTAAAAGGTAATGGGGCTGTAATCTCCATCTAACACTGTGAGCACATCTGTTCTGTTTTCAGCGAGTTGCAGACAAATAGAAAAATATTGCTGAAACACTTGTTTAAATAAAAAGGCAAAAGCGTCGTTTATTTGTGTTAAAAAAAAAAAAAAAAAAAAAAAAAAAAGTCTGACAGTGTCCTTAAACCCCTTTTGGCCAACAAATGGGTCCAATCAAGCATCTGCCTGGAATAGAAGTGTAGCGTGCAATTGTGGGATACTTACAAATCCATGCTTGTCTGAAATGTTGTTCGTCAGTTTGAGTTTGTGGAAAGCGACAGGCTTTGCCATCCACTGCTCGCCCGTGGCTGGACTATCCGGGTGGATGTACATGCGCTTGGGCATCTCTGGGTCAGCCTTCCCCGCCACCATCCAGCGCGAGTTATGAAACTTATAGCGGCAATCATCAGCAGCCACGATATCCATCAACAAAATGTACTTGGCTTTTTTGTCCAGGCCGTTTATTCGAACTTTAAAGGGAGGAAACATTCTCCTGAAAAACAAATCACTTATTATTAACAACAATTATCCACAGATATATTTTACACTTATTAGTCAAAACAAATATTCAATAGGTGAAGCGATTCAAATAATCAATTCAAATATATGAGCTATTATTATTATTATTATTATTATTATTATTATTATTATTATTATTATTATTATTATTATTATAATTATTATCATTATTATCATTATTATTAGTAGTAGTATTATTATTGTTGTTGTTGTTGTTATTATTATTATTATTAGACATGACACATTTACACACATTATTGTTGTAACTCTCTGTTTTGTAAAACGCAGGTTTTGAATTTGACCAAATATTTAGAGAAACAGACAGGACAGACCTAATGTTTAATGTTTTTATTTTTATTAGAGGTTCGAATTATTTCTACAATTAAAATAGTTTAATTATAATGAAGTAAACAGCTTTCATCTCTACACACACACACACACACACACACACACACACACACACACACACACACACACACACATCTTACACAGTGTAGACTCGGACAACAAAATGTCGGTCACCGAACTGAACCTTCCATAATCCGTATTTGTACACACACACACACACACACACACA
>CM045747.1:21755581-21778081 GCA_024760905.1 Plotosus lineatus | reverse complement strand
GGATTTTTCACTGCTCTTCAGTTGATAGTTGTTCGGGTTGAAGGGGAAGCCAAAATTGCACAGCACAACATTCACTCAGATGGAGAAAGTGAAGCAGATCCCTGTGATGAGTCGGAAAAGGTGAGGCTGGTCGCAGAGGAGGAGAAGCTCTAGGGGAACGCTGTGGGGTAAAGGCTGAGCGGCTGGCTCTCGGTGGTGGGCAGAGGGGAGCGGAAACCTTCAAAGTTACGAGGGATGCTGCCACTCGTGGAGCCGGAGCTGTTACTCAGTGTCTCGATACTACCTTCTCGCTGCAGTTCTGCTGGAGGACAGAAAAAGAGACAATTATAGGACGGATCACTGAGAGAAAATAAACTACGTCTGCATGAGTTAATGCACAAAGGCTCGTGTGTAACTCTACCTATCAACTGCAGTGAAAGATAAATGTATATTTAAAAATTAACCATTCACTGAGATCATCACTTCGATAAATCTCGGTGAAGCATTGATTGGTAAACGTGATCTGATATATGAACCAATTAATCAGAATTTGTCACATGACTCTCGCAATGAAATTACCCTCATCATATACACCACGTGCAGATTTCATCACGTGATAAAGTTGATTCAACAGATTTGAATTTATGAAAACAAATGTGAAGTGTGTAACAATTTCAAATATTGTTAAAGGACAATAAGGTTCAATTCTCACATGCTGGTCTTGGAATTGAAAACGACACAGAACCCGGAGTGTAACCTGGGCTAGACTGATCGGATCAGTTCGAACCAGCCATGGTAAATAGAGCACGCTCATAATGGAACGCAAGCATTTCTACACTCGATACCTCATAGTCAAAAACTGAGAGATACATGAAGCTTTAGCACAGCAGAGTTTCTTAAAAAAAAAAAAAAAAAAAAAAAAAAAAAAAGCTTCATAGATCAAGAAAAATTATTTTAATTTACTCAAAGTGAATTTGAAGAACGGTGTCAAGAACTGGCTAATAACTTGTGACCAAAGCAGCAGGTTGAGGAGAAGGCAAGGTGGCAAGGCTTCATTTCACTGGATGATATGTGCTCAGCAGGGAGGACACTTAAGGGCGTGTGTTTGCTTTGGTGAGGGTGCACCGCGCACATGACCCGTGACAGAAGCTCGTAAATCCCACACTGCTGCCTCAAAGTGAAGGGAGTGAACCAGTGAAGTGACCACAATACTGCTCGAACCAAACATGCACTTGAATCTTCTGCTTTAAATATACACCAGCTCGAAGACATCCTGCAGACACAGAATGATCAGACGAACCTGCA
This sequence comes from Plotosus lineatus, assembly GCA_024760905.1. Classification (NCBI taxonomy): domain Eukaryota; kingdom Metazoa; phylum Chordata; class Actinopteri; order Siluriformes; family Plotosidae; genus Plotosus; species Plotosus lineatus. The sequence goes on along the minus strand of CM045747.1, from coordinate 21,776,797 downwards.
GCGGGTCACGGTCCAGTGCTTGAGCTGGACAGCATGGACCATGTGCACCACAGACAGAGAGATCTGGAGGGGAAGGTATCCACCGGCATGCAGATTTTCAGTGAAACTAAATAATGCTGCTGGAGTTATCCTCACAAGCACATTTAGGATACAATGGTACCACACTTTATGAAAGTCTCACCAAACGAAAAATGCAGGTTACGAAACTCATTTTCCTAAAATTTTTGTCTCTGCGTACGAAACAAGTTCATGTTATGAAAGCGTCATCTTAAAAATTCAAAGGCGCCATTTAAACAATGCACGAGCTGCTCTCCCATCAATGATGTTCAAACATCCCACCCCGTTGGCCTCCCATTGGCTAATAACTGAGCTGTCGTTCATGTGGCCTTCACTTGAGCACCATCTTGGACAGGTCCACCTGATGCCATCTTGGACAGGGATCCCATTGGCCAGGAGGAATGACGCAGCTACCCCCCATTGCCTATTATGGAGCTGAATCCACAATGATGATTTTCGTGTAAAGGACAGAGTTACTATTGTTCTATGCTTTATTTTTTGACTTGGGCTTTGAACCTTCCATAAACATTTGTAAGATTATAACTCTGCTAAGAAGACACGGTCAACACGCGCGTGTACACACACAGACACGCGCGCACACACACGCGCACACGATTTCTGGTGAGAGCGAAAAGAAGAAACGGGCTCGAGTGATATCGCAAAGGAATATGGCCAAACCCGCCTACCATTGGTACGATATGGAAGCAGAAGGAGGCCTTAAAATGTATGCTTTTATTATTTTTAAAGGGTTTATGGGGTAGTATTGGGAGCCTTGGAACGAATCATGCATTTTACATGTAAAATGCGGTTCAACTTACGAAAGATTTTTCGTAAAGGTTACGAAAAAGACTCTGGAACGGATTAATTTCGTAAAATAAGGTACCACTGCATTGTCAGAATATTTGATAATGATATTATCTATTAAATAAAATATAAGTATAATAGTACGTGTAATATTTACATGTAATCTCCATTACATTTCACCATCAAACTTACATTCACTTCCTTACATACTTAAGTTCCGGAAATGTGTGAACCGGTCTGAACAAGTGAAGACACTTTTTCAGCAGAAAGGTGGACGTCTGGCAGAAACTCAACCTCGTTCATCATTCTGAGAGCACAACTCTACTAGTACTCCCAGTGTGGTGGTGGGAACTCCTTCTTAAGAATTATCTCAGCTTCAGTTCATTTTCTGTATCTGCTTAATCCTAATTAGGGTTGTGGAGAGGCTGGTGCCCATCCCCGCCGACTCCGGGCAAGGGCAGCGTACACCCTGGAGAGCTCACCAGGCCATCGCAGGGCGGAAACACGCTGCCGGCTTTGCAGCTACTCTTGTCGAAAGTCAGCAATGGTTCTTTTACATGAACTTCACACCATAGACAGTGAGAGACATGGCCGGCCTTTGATAACCCAGTTAGCTGCACTGGGGTGACGGGGGAACGGGGGACGGGTGGGGCGGACAGTAACAACCTGTGGGGCTTGAACCCCCAACCTTAGGATCAGAGATCCAGCACATTTACCACTAGGCCACCACTGCCCCATTATCTCCGGTGTCTTGCCTAATTTGTTTCTCTAATTTTATTTCTTCAAATTATGTGTTGTTTTTTTAGCATTTCATGTAAAACACAGAGTACTAGTGTTATTTGGTAATTTCGCGGTCAACTCGCCAGGTTCACATTTTAACTCCGTCTCATAGTGAACTAAACAGTCGCTTTTGGGGTGACCTGGCGCGCTGTAGGTCACGCAGCAGCAAAACGAAGATTGGGAAACCAGAGCCAGCAAGCCTGCATCTATCCCTTTTCTCCTCAGCATGTTTCCTCCTGATTCAGAACACACTGCTGCAGCTGGGGCTTGTGGTGGCCAAGACAGATTGAGTTGTGCATTAGGAAGAAACGAAACGGGGATCAAAGTAAACAAAAAGCCCTTAATCAGGCTGCTGGGTCTGGGCAAATGGCAGTGAGAGAGTCTGCCTAATTACTGCCCTTACTATCAAAGCGAGAGAGAGAGAGAGAGTGAGATCGAGAGCAAGAGGGCACGACAGAGAGAGGGTTTGTAAGGGGGGATGAAGTCTGTAACCCACACCAATACTATACTTATCCCATCTGATTGTTTTGTTTTGCACTTTAATCTCAATGTGGCGCAGCTGGCACTGGTTAGTGCTCTCACGTCACGCTGTTTCTCAGGCCGAAGCTGTCATGGCCTTTAAGACCGTGGGCACAAACAGACGCACACCTTCTGGATGTCGCGATTGTTGCTCAATGCCTCACTGCTCCCCGACTCCTGTTACCCACTCATTCACTTTCACTCGACTCTCACGTGAGGCTTTATTTTTTCACCTCCCCTTCTTTTTTTTTTTTTAAATAAAGATTGATTAACTTGGAAATGAAACATGTATGTGGGTGTACATGGGTAACACTATTTTCCAGCCTTTAAGTAAAGGAACTGCCAAAGGGTTATGCCAACAAGTTATGAAAACAACCAGGCTCCGACACTCAGGCACCGTCTGCCATAACACGGGGGTGAAGAGGCACAAGTGGAGAAGCTTATTAATAAGAACCGAGTCTCCATATTTCAGCCTCATTAAAGAATTCTTTCAGGGCTGGACAGGTAAAGGTGGCAGGACCCTCAGTGCACCCACTGAAGCCCGCTTTCAATTACACCTAATGAAAACCTAGTGTAACCCGTCGTGCCCTAACGCACTCCAGTCTGGTGCTCAAAAGGCCGCCAAAGGCACATTTCTCATATTCTCATTAGACGTAGAGCCATGCAGACTGAGTGGAGATAACAGAGGAGCTGCAGGGTTACATTCCTGCATATGGACCTTTCGAGTGAGGAACATCTACATACATGCAGCTTCTGTTCTGGAGGCTGAAGAGCTCAGGAGGTCAAGCCCAAGAAGAGACAGTGGTAATGGCATAAAATAAATACAAGCAGTCCAAGCAGCATACTGCGCGCGCACACGCACACACGCGCACACACACACACACACGCGCACGCACACACGCACGCACGCACGCACGCACGCACGCACGAACACACACACACACACACACACACACACACACACACACACACACAAACACACAGCTTTGATGGACAGCAGTAACAGGTTTTGCTCCTGGCTGAACAGAGTGATAAAAGCAAAGCCCTCCCTGTCCAGCATGTGTAACTCCACTCACAAAATAGGTTCTTGTAATTTCTAACCTGAGTCAGGCAGTGGAAAGCATTAACACTAGCACGAGAACAGCTGTAATTATCACAGAACGAGTTTTCATGTCGTCTTTTGGACAAAAAAAAAAATAAATAATTCTACAGTTTTTAGAAAGTGCGAAGGATTTTTACATACAGTGGTACCTCACCTTACAAAATGAATCTGTTCCAGATCATTTTTCTTAACCTGGATTTTTTGCAAGTTGAACCACATTTCACATGTAAAACACGTGATTCGTTCCAAGGCCCCTAAACCCTTTAAAAATTATTAAGGTATGCCTTTTAAGGCCTCCTTCTACTTCAATATCGTACCGATGGTAGACTGGTTTGGCCATATCCCTTTGCGATATCACTCAACCACATGCCATGAGCCCGCTTCTTCTTTTCACTCACACCGGAAATCACATGCGTGTTTGTGTGTGCGTGTGTGCGCGCGTGTGTTGACTATGTCTTCTTAGCAGAGTTATAATCTTACAAATGTTTCTGGAAGATTAAAAGCCAGTAACTCTGCCCTTTACACGAAAAGCATGCAGCTCCATAATAGCAAATGGGAGGGAGCTGCGTCATCCCTCCGAGCCAATGGGAGGCCAGCGGGGCAGGATGTTGGGAGATAGCCAATGGGAGGCCAGCAGGGCGGGATGTTGGGACATGTAGTCAGTGGGAGAGCAAGTCGTGTATTGTTTGAATGGCGCGCTTGAATGTTTGAATGGAGTGTTTCGTAAGGAGAACTTGTTTCGTATACAGAGACAAAAAAATTTAGAATTTTTTTTCCGTAAATTTAATTTTTCGTAATTTGGGACTATCGTAAGGTGAGGTACCCACTCAGTACCAGACGGCACACACACATTACAAATCTCCACACAAAGGTTTAGAACGACAGTTATGTCGTAAACCCCTGATATATGCTTCAGTTGATTGAGACAAGTGAGACACTCCAATCTTTACAGACATTTTTAGTCAAATTTAATAAAATCTAACACTAACTGCGATTTACTGCCTCCTGAAATACGGTCACACACATCGACTGTGACTGATGCTTTAATTAAATAACCAGCAACACTAATGTATACAATGAGCACTGAAACATGTCAAATTAAAATCTGTAAATTCTACTGAAATAAAGACGTATTACTGCTGGCAGTGTAACTGACTGAACCGCTTTCAACCTGAGACCGAAATCCAGACTGGCAGGATGCAAGGTTCATGCCATTTACAATTACAGATCACTTCAGCCTCTGGCCTAAGTTGTGTTTTGATTCAATTAGGTGATGTGATTGTTGTCTATAATCCTAAATACGTCTTTGATTAATGAGTGCAGTCAGCATGCTAGCTCCGGGGCTGAGCTCTGTGGTGTCTTGTGGATTGCAGTGATGACCAAAGCTTCACTTATGCACAGATCCAGAGATTCCTCACACTTCCTGTAGCCCGAGGAACAACGTAAACCTGCACTCATCTGGATTTTCACTAAAAACAGCTTTAGTTCCCATACTAGCCCAGTTCACGTTAGTCTACAGGCAACATATCACCAACATATACAAGACGAGCAGAACAACAAGAGAAGTTCAATTTAATAAATGGCACGGTTAAATCTGTATGTCTGAAAGGCACTCAGTATGAATCATCCCTCGTACTCAAACACTGTGTGCTTTCATGACTCATTGGTAAGCAGATCCACAATCATTATTTTATTCATAGTACATGGTTCACATCTTAAAGCCATGCATGCTGTGTGAAAATCAAGACAGGAAGAAAGGTTGGGGAAAAAAAGGTCAATGGAAAGAGAGAAAGCGCTTTGTTCACAACACTAAAAATGGTGAGTGTTTTCTAAAGGCTGAAGCCATTAGATCCAACAGTGCTCCATATAAAGAACAGTAGCAGGAGTTGAACTGCCCCTCTTTCCATATGCTTTCTCTTATTTGTGCTACAAGAACATCCACAGCAGCATCCTGCTCAGAATTAAATATCTAATTCATTACTGATTATTTTTAACCATGGGAATCTTGTATGGGATCTAGTATAGGAATGGTCTAGTATTGGTTATTGCATGTATGAATAAAAGAATGCATACATTTAATCTCAGGGAACTGTTAAATATTGACTGAACATGAATACAGGGATCCCACGCTACTTCACCCTTCAGTTCATGCGGTTTCAATGCATCGCGTTTTTTTTTTTTAAATATTCATCTAATTAAAAAATAAGGAAATTAAGGAAGAATAGGGGAAAAAGTTAAGGAAAATGCCACAAAACAAGGCAAATTATGCAACCCCCCCCCAAAAAAAAAACCCCAAACAAGCAAAAACAACCCAAAACCTCCTATCAAAACTACTTACATTTTTATGTGAGGTGTGCGTCTGAGTGTTTTGATTGATTGGTTGAAACAAATTTTTATTTAATGAAGAAAGGGATTGGGCACAATTTATCCAACCTGCCCTCTCCGCAGATTATTTTAGCCAATTAACCTACTGTATGTGTTTTTGGACTGTGGGAGGAAACTAGATTACCCGGAGGAAACCCACGCAAGCACGGAGAGAACATGCAAACTCCACACAGAAACGCCCAGGTCTGGATTCGAAACCCAGGCCTTCTTGCTGTGAGGCGGACGTGCTAACCACTACGCCACCGTGCTGCCTAAAAGATTCACAAAGGCACGCATACACACACTCAGACGCACACCTCACATAAAAATGTCTGTGTATGTGTGTGTGTGTAGTCATATTTAATTTACATCTTATGCGTTATTTTTGAATGTTTATTTGTTATCATAAGCATTATAGCATTGAATGTGTATTTATTGATACACATATACATGTACGTATACGTCAGTCAGTCAGTTGATCCTACTTCACGGAATTCGACGGTCGGGGGGGGGTGGCTGGGGGATCTCAGTCCCAATTAACCGCGGAAATTGAGTGATCGCTGTATTTGTATGGTGGTGGAAAATATTTCCAGCAGAAAAAAACAGGATACTGAACCCAGATTCACTGTATCAGTGTGAAATAATGCTAATTACTTTAGTTTAACAGCACCTTTATGTTTCAAACTGAAGTACATTTCTACTGAACAGATTTAATCAAATATATTATTTGGAATGTTTTCTACAGATAAGAATGAGTGGAGCACAATGCTCACAGTACGGCTCCTGAACAGACCATCTTAGACATAGAACATGACATTTCTGTGCCATGAGAAAATTCGATACGGCTGCTGTGTCTCTAAATTGATGAGTTGTTTTGTATTGCTATTTGCACCATGACAGCCAGCAATAAATAAAAAAATAAAAAAATAAAAATTATTTATCACGAAACTGAAACACAAAAAATAGAACCTCATACACCACCACCACTGAGAGATACACACAAAAACCCCACGCAATCAAACTCCGATCTGCAGACAGACTTCTGCAAAACAAATACGAAAAGAAATACGGAACATGAACTTATTAAACAGATAATTCATTGAAAAAGACAGGTGATACAAATGAATATGAAAATCAGTGATGAAAGGTGTAAAGAAAACTCAGTGTTAACCTTTCCTGCTTTTGCTCTAGACCGCAGTTGGGGAACATGGGGGTTTTAATTTCCTCTAGACCAGACCGGAAGCTGAGAATTCCCTTAAATTAGTTGTGCTACTCTTTTAACAGCAGCTTTGGACACCAATCAATAGAGATATCTATTGAGAGCTGCATCATTGGGTGTAGTTGGTACATGATATCTGGTTGAAGGGCATGTATCAGGAATGGGATCCTTTATTTTAACTTTTTTCAGTTGCCACCGAGCACTCGGGGACAGAGCCAGTCAGAGACTGCGTTCGTCATCATGAAAAATCAGCTTCCCCCTCATTCATTCTTAGTAAACACCTGGTCAGTGCTTGAGTTTTATCCATATTTTGAGAAGCAGAATTAATGAATCCAACAGATATTGTGGGGAAGTATAAGTAAACAAACAAAAAAATCTAAGTATAAGCAGGATCTAAAAAAAGAGAATTCATGTAGTTGAATGATGAAGAACTGTCAGAAATTACACACAATGTGTTAGCACTAGCATTTCCAATTATCTTGTTTTTTAAATCCTATGTTGACACGTGTTTCAGAGTCTCTGAAAAACACCTGTCAGAGGGTCCAGTTTGACCCGAGCAGGATGTTTCCCTGCCTTTGCTGGTGAACTGTACAATCACTCTAATGACTGTGGCGAGATGAAGCCCAATGTTTTGTACAGTTTTTCTCACGCTGAACCTGACTGCCTTTACTTCCTTTTCTATTGCTTGTTAAACATGCTGTATGATGCTCTGCTTCAAATTGTTAAATCTCTCTCTGCTTAATTTTCCCTTACTCTTTTCCAAGTCCCACTCCCTTGAGCAAGCTGTTAACTGCAGACGACAAAAAGCCCATCAAGTGGATCGTTGCCTGCCTTGCATTTGCATCTTCACTTTTGCAGCCGTGGTGCTGAGACAGTAGCACAGAGGGAAAGCCGAGATAAATGATACAACAAGATCGAGTTCCACGACAGGGATAGAACAATGTACAGATATTAGGAGAGGATGTAGAGGAAGCTGTTGCATCATTGGATTCAGCATCTCACACTGTCGCTGCACATTATACTCAAACTCTCGGCTGGCCAAAGAGTGTGACCCTGGAATGAATGGTGAGGAGAAGAAATAATGATGACGTGTTCTATTTTCACTCTCCATTTTCCTCATCTTGTGGTCAGTTAAAAATTATCAAATAATATTCCTGAATAATGATTCAGATACGTCACATCATTGTTAGCTAAAGTATGGAAGTGTTAGGTCTTCAGGTAATATATTAACTGAATCCGAGATGCCTTATAATGACAATGATTATTATTGCAATAAAGGATTTAATTGTGTAATGGTGTGTACGAATGAATTTGGATGGAATACAAGCACAGGTTTAGAAGCCTTGCAATGAATTGTACAAAACTTAGAAGAAATTTTATTTGGTAAAATAGAACGTTAAATATTCGAAAATTGCTCACAGCTCAAAAATGTACAGTAGGTTAAAGTAAGTCACACATGTTGGGGCCTAACATTTGCAACAACAACCAGTGAGCTAATCAGCAAAACAAATGTCAGCTGTGTGAAGCTACTTTACAAAAAGAACACAATATTACATAATACTCACTTTTATGGGAATGTTTCATTCAATGTAAAGTTATTTTTGTACGAAAGTGTGAAACAGAATAGAAAAGTGTTTTTAATTTAATTGCTTAAGTTTAAAAAAAATCCCTTTAAAACCATCCACTATTTTCCTCTTCAAAATGTATTCAGTTTTAATGTTGGCTGATACTCAAGCTTGCAGTATCAGTAATAAAAAAGTATCATACCATCTTTGCTTTCAAGCAAATTAACTACTTATGTATTTATAAATTATGAATTTATATATTCATACGTTATATATGTATACAGACGCTCCCCGACTTACGTTCATCCGTTTTACGTTTTTTCGGTTTTATGTGTTTTTTTCCCCAAAAAAAAGTCAAATTTTGAGTTTAGATGTACCTATGTAATACGGTGACGTAATGACGCTGCGTCCCTTGTTTACAAACAACAGACTGAACGTGCCCCTCCTTCTTCCCAGTTATTATATATATATATATAACGGCGGTCTCTGTGATCTTTGTGTTTACACTGTTTTGCGGACTTTTGTAACCCTAAGCAAATATGGTTGGTGATTCACATCAGTGCAGGCTGTGTTCTAAACAAGTTCAACACCCTTGCGCACTTGAAAGAACGGAAGTCTGTATAACCCACAGCAAGTACACTACTTTCGCAAGTACACTCATTTCGGTATTGAGTGCCTCACATATTGTAAGCATTGATTGGCTGTTTTAAGCTTCATGTGAAGTGACTCGGTATAAATACATGACTTATTTGAAATTAATATTGATATTATTTGATATATTTGATATTATTTTACAATGTTATGTTTATAATAATTGATTTAGGGGTGTTTTCTGAGATACAGTAATGGTATTTATGGATGTATAGTACAGTATGAGCGTCATACGTCACATGTCATACGTCACTGTAACAACTTACGTTCACTTTCAACTTGCGTTTGGCCGTCCGGAACCAATTAAAAACGTAAGTCGGGTAGCGTCTGTACTTATAAATCTGCACAAACAGATGACCCAATCTGATCATGTTGTTTTATAACCCAACACTTTGTTTACAAGTATGTCTTCAGGCTCTCGTGGCGGTGGCTGAAACCACATGCATGTCACACTGTGGCTTTTAAGTGACGCAAAGATTCTCCATTTATTCCTCAAGACAAATAAGACATTTGAATATATCTGCCTAGGTGGGTAAGTGCCTGTTTTCCCTATGCAAATATATGCTATGCAAGTGTACACATAAGTGCTCTACACCACACTTGAACTTTAATACTCTGTTTCAACTCCAGGTTCTAGTTTATAGCATTACATTCAGCAGCAGGCCGAAAGAAGCCGGATTAGCACCAGGTTTGTTTGTGTAATCTATCATGCGTGTTGTGAAAGCAGGCGCTATATGATTGATTAGCAGCGTGCTAATATCTTGCGTGGCGGGCGGCTGGGCCAGTGCACTTTTGGCTATGCGTTATTGCTCTTGAGATTGCTATCTTTTGCTGTTAAAACGAGCACTCACTCAGATAATGGCTCTCCATTGCACAGATGAATAAGTGTGACTCAGTCCAATCCAAATAGCAATATTACCTTCATCAACCAAAAATGGCAAACAAAATGGAGGGTTTCAAAAATGCTACATCTTTGATGAGCCCAATTAGTTATTAGGAGTAGATGATTACGAGCTGCCATCAGGTTAAACAGGATGTTCACTTCATATTTGTGATAAACCTTTTCTTTTATCTTTTAATATTACACAGCCATGTGTATGCATCACACAGAAATTTTCTTTAAGATCTAATCTCTACTTCACCAAAGATTACTCATAGCTTTCTGGGAAGGATGAATTAATCTAACAAACATTTGCTAACCATCACAGCTTCATACAAAGCCAGCTACAACTTTGTTCTGTTTTCACACACACAGTGGGGCCGGTGGTGTAGTGGTTAGGGTGCCGCGCTCATGATCGGGAGGTTGTGTGTTCAAATCCCAGTTAGACCCTCACTGTGCTAAGACCCCTGTGCAAGGTCTTAACCACAAGTGTGCCTCTGTTCACCCAGCAGTTTCAATGGGTACCAGTAAAAATATACTTGGAAGGTAACCTGCGATGAACGTAAGTGAGGAAAGGCTCGTGGTGAGCTCCAACAAGGCCAATGCTTCTCAAATAGAGTCATCACCGGGGGGGGGGCCATTTCCCTAGCAGCACTTGTAAATCAAAATTTTGCTCATTGGATGGGGCAGATTTTTGGTGGGATGGAAGCACATATCATAGAAAATTTGTCATAAAAGATACTCATAAATCAAGCTACCACTGTGTATGTGTATATATGTGTATATATATATATATATATATATATATATATATATACATACACACACACACACACACACACACACACACACACACTTCTTGCAACATATTGCGAAAGAATTACCTGACGTCTTTTTTCTTTCACTCAGACAAAAAGTACACAGCTCGATATGTGCAATACGCCTCTGTCCTTAAGATATTACTGTGTTGGAAAACTTAAAGTGACCTTTCCCTGTAACTGTAACAAAGTGCTGACACTGGAGACTCCTTCCAGCAAGGCGAAACAAATATCTCCTGATATTGTACTATACCAACAGTTACACACTGTTTTTAATCCATTGATATGAAACGTCTGGGACACAACACGAAGTGCACCGTGTAAGTTATGTATACTTTGTATAGCACTGCATTGTTGCCTATTTTAGAACAAAACGAATGCAAGTAAAGCAGACTTGAGATGTCTGTGTATGACTTTATAAGGAGTGTATACTTATGTGGATAAAGCATGGCGTTCCACTGAACCACCAAGCATAACTGGGTAAGTGTCTCTGTAAGTGTGTGTATGGACGTGTGACGGACTTTCAGTGTTTGTATGTATCGATGTGGCCATTTGTGTTCATCTACGTGTGTCCATGCGTGTCTCCTTGAGAGTCTGTGTGTGTTCGCAATGTGGAACTTCCCTGAAGGAATGCTAAAGGATGTTCTGGGAGAAAGACTTGGTACTTGCGAGCTGTCACAAACATCCTCCTTATAAAGCAGCCATTGTGCTGTTTTATGCATTGTGGTCCTGTTAGGCCAGTGTAGGTTCTCTGTCAAGTGCATAATAAGCACTGGATCTCGTATGTGTTAAATGAATGCACACAGTTAGTTCAGCGAGCGAGTCGTATCTTTATTTATTGGCATCTACCGACTACGTAAAAGCGGTCCTTTCCCACTAGTAACATTATATAATTCAGCTAATAAAAGTATGACTTTAAATATGAACTGAAATTATAAGGATGTCAGGTAATCCGTCTCACAGCATTTTAAACCTATCAGAAAACATTAAGCACATGAACACTGAGGTGGGTTGTTAGATTATAAGGTTGGCAGTCAGAGAAATCTGTCTGATGTTTCTGGTATACAGACGCTACCCGACTTACGTTTTTAATTGGTTCTGGACGGCCGAACGCAAGTTGAAAGTGAACGTAAGTTGTTACAGTGACGTATGACGTATGACGTGTGACGTATGATGCTCACACTGTACTATACATCAATAAATACCATTACTGTATCTCAGAAAACACCCCTAAATCAATTATTATAAACATAACATTGTAAAATAATATCAAATATGTCAAATAATATCAATACTAATTTCAAATAAGTCACGTATTTATACAGAGTCACTTTATATGAAGCTTAAAACAGCCAATCAAGGCTTACGATATGTGAGGCGCTCAATACCGAAAGTCGTGTACTTACAAAAGTAGTGTACTTGCTGTGGGTTATACAGACTTTCGGTCTTTCAAGTGTGCAAGGGTGCCGTTGGTACGTCGTGTGATTTCTTTCTTAATGTTTTAATCCATACTATGTTGAGTAAAAAAAGAAAGTGGTCGGATGAATATGTACAACATGGATTCATATATATATAACGGAACGTGATATTAGTCGGCGTCCTATCTGCATGATTTGCAAAGTCGGATCAACCCTGTGCTGACTGACGTATATGTACATGTATATATACATATAATATCAATAAATACATATTCAATACTATAAATGCTTATAATAACGATTAAACATTCAAAAATAATGCATAAGATGTAAATAAAACAAATACACACACATACAGACGCACGCGCGCACGCACTCAGATGCGCACCTCACATAAAAATGTAAATAGTGTGATGGGGACTATCATCCCCAAGCATTGTATTGGTTTTGTTCTTTGAACACGATAATGTTAATGCACGGTTCATTTTGGTGCCCCAGTAAAAACATATACCTATGTCTTGAATTTGAAAAAAAATCATATTTTATTTTTCACTAAAGAAGGGTTCGGTGAATAAGCATATGAAACTGGTAGGGTTCAGTACCGCCAACCAGGTTAAGAACCACTGGCTTAGGGTTACAAAAGTCTGCAAAACAGTGTAAACACAAATATCACAGAGACGACGTCTTAACACAAGGGTAACACGCTATATACCTGCGATATATATATATATATATATATATATATATATATATATATATATAAATAACACTGACCTGGGAAGAAGGAGGGGCACGTTCAGCGTACTACGTAGGCATGTCTAAACTCAAAATTTGACTTTAAAAAAAAATGTAAAATCGAAAAAACATAAAATGGATGAACATAAGTCAGGGAGCGTCTGTAGTTTATTGCAGCAGATTTACTAACTTTATAGAGAAGTGACATTTTTCTTTCACCATTCATAATGACAAATGATTATAATTTCTGAGTTTAACCTTGGTCGAAACTGGCATACTGTTGGTATGAACTGGCGGAAAGCAGTGCCTCATGGCACTGAAAATGCCGCAGTCCTTTACTCTTCTGCTACTTCAATGGATATATGTTGGTTTCGTACCAATCAAGAAAATCGAATTTGTAACATGTCACTGGGTGAAATCTAATTTCAGGTCGACGTTGTTTCAGGAGTTGAAAAACAGCCCCATCACCTGCTGAGGGTGGGGCAGAATAGACTTCCTGCTCATCGACCCATCATGTTCATTTTCTCTGAAGAACAGAAAGAGTGGCCTGCTGCTCGTCTGCTCATTTCAGTCAGACAAGACTTATTGAAGGTAAAGGTAAGATGGAGCCTGTGATGGAAAATTAGTCAGAAAGCACCATAAAGAGAAAAAGAAATAAGTCTTTTCCCATGACAGGAAAAGCAATGGAATCTTCTCCATGTGTGTAAGATCTTAAGTGTGGAACCATCTGCCTCTGTCTTTCAAAGTGAATGTCACTGAACCTGCTGCTTCAGACCGAGTGTGTTACTACTATAAAGAGGGCCTTTTTTCAGTACGATATACTGTACACCACTCCAGGTATGATGTAATCCACCTAGAACCTCCCTCTCCAACACACAACACCTAAAACCTAAACCTAAAAACTGTATGCAATGTGTTTCTACAGGAGATAATAATAATGATAAGTGGAGGAATATCAGTAGTTACTCATCTTAATCCTCTGTGGTAGTTCAGGAGAATATGATTAGATTTCTTTTCTGGATGCTTTTCAACTACAGCCATGGCGTCTGGCTATGACACAGACGCAGCCTGATAAAAATGATAGTCATATCTCATCAGAGGCTCCAGCAGTATGTCCCCGGTCCCTGAGTGGCTTGTTTAGCGCTTCCTTCCACAATCCATTTTCTGAACAGTGCTCTGGGCTTTCTACTGAAGCAAAGGGTTAACTATGTGTTCATCTGCTTTGCTAGAGGGCCAAAAGTTGAGTGTAATGTGATCAGTAATGAATTTTGTGTTACATTAGGCTGTATAAATGGATGGACAAGCGCAGACTACAAGTGTCCGGGAGTCGGCCTTAATCTAATGATGCAAAAATAGAGACAGAACCAATTACGAGGAGGGCCAACTCGATGCTGCTGCAGGGACTGCAAATGAATAGGTACAAATCAAATTAGTGCCTAATAGACGCGCTACGAGAGAGAGCCAGTCGATGCTAAATGCATTAGGGCCTTGTGACCTTGCTGCTCCGAGCAGTGGCGTGCAGGATTCAACCTCCATCTTCCTTCAGAAATCAAAGGGACTCTTGTTTGGTGAGGGGGAGGACCACAGAACTGCAGTTTCTTAAATGAGTTAAACATTTGGATTAATCAGAATGGCAATTTCTACATCTTTTTTCCTGTTTGTCACAGCACACAACCTAATTCATTATTAAACAACATGAAATTTCCAACTTCAGAAGGAATCATTGTAACATGCTGGTACCGTGTCTTTTTGAGGTATTTCAACATTTTTCTAAACATGAAGAAATGGCAAACAATTTTTACCGTTTCAGTACACACACAAAATAAAAGGTAATTACCAGTGCAAAACCAAAGGCATTAAAGAATCACACAAACATTCTAACAGATGTAACACCTGACAAGACAAATGATGCCGAGGGAGCGCAGTGTAATGCCCGTGATGCCCGGGTGTGTGTGTGTGTGTGTGTGTGTGTGTGTGTGTGTGTGTGTGTGTGTGTGTGTTCGGACAACACCGTATGACCCTGAGTAACATGCTTTCCTGGAGTTGTGCACAAGAATTAAGTGTAATTGCACCTCCACTCCAGTAGTTGGCAGTGGCGCTCTCATTGTCACGCTATGGTTTAGCGGTTTTTTTGTACGAGCAAACGATATGAAGTGCAGTAAACAACCCCTCCAGAAACAACACGGAAAAATTTTTAACAGGAACAAAAAAAGGTGGAGAGAGACGGAGATATTAAGACAAATAAGTTGGATGAGTTTAAATAAGGATGTATTTTTTCATTTCAGGCACATTGGTGCACTTTACATCTTTTCTATTACAGATTAAAAAACAATGTTATGAAGTTTTTATTGATTGTAAGTTGAACTATATTTCTTTCTTTCTTGTTTTTAATGTTAATAAAGCTACAGTGTTATGCAGAGGTGTACTAATAACAATTTTATAGACAAATAATACTATTTACAGTAACTCGTGGGGGGGGGCATGAAATGTTTATTTCTTCCTGGGGGGGGTGCCACAGAAAATAATTGGGAAGCACTGGTTTACATACATAAACAAGAATTTCAGGCAATATATAAAGACATATAAATGATGTTGAGGTTAATAAGTGGCAAATAAAAAAGATTCAGGGCAGTGGTGGTAAAGTGGTAAAGGGCGCTGGACTACTGATCCAAAGGTTGGGGGTTCAAGCCCCACTCTCAACGGGTTGTCACTGTCCCCCCAGTACAGCTAACTGGGTTATCAAAGGCTGGCCATGTCTCTCACTGTCTATGGTGAGAGGCATGTAAAAGATCCATTGCTGACTTTCGTCAAGAGTAGCTACATAGCTGTCAGCGTGTTTCCACCCTGCGATGCTCTGGTGAGCTGTCCAGAGTGTACTCTGCATTCGCTGAGATGGGCACCAGCCTCCCTGTGACCCTATTTAGGATTAAGCGGTTCAGAAAATAAATGAACGAATAGAAAAAGAGTTATGACTTTGCAATTCACCTGTTCCGGAGCCTACAATGTCTCTGCTGGGTGACTCAGACATGGCCTCCGCAAGCCTCTCCCTTAAGCCCTCGTCTGTAGCATCAACAGAGGACATGTGACGCAAGCCAAAACTCTCAGGCCAGCTGCCACACACCTCCAGCAGGGTCACACTGTGGTCAAATGTGCCTAAGAGAGAGAAAGAGAGAGAATGAATCTTCAGTTATGTGTTGTGATCATATCAGTATTCTGCGCATCCAAAATGCATTAAAATCTACTGGCTATCACTGGAGACCAAAAAATGTATATATAAAAAAAAAATAAATCAAACAAAATTTTTCCTTATGGACAACAGAGAAGAAAACAACTGACATGTTAGCAGGAAATTGTATTTTTATATACACAAAAATATATAAATATTATAAGCTAAATTAATCCATCCATCCATCCATCCATCCATAAAATTATACACAAACAAGTGGGGGTGGAGTCTTTTTCACATATTAACCAGTGCAAATTCACATGGCTTTTGTAATGGACTTTGTAAGAGTTGTTGACAGGTGTGTAATTTGTATTTAATTAAGGCTAAACAGATTCTCTATCCTGACTCACTGTAACAAACCGTTCTTCTTAACTTCACAATGAAATAATGCTTGCATTTTATGGTGCTTTACTGTTGGAGCGGTTTGGGCCAATATACGTATATATATATATATATATATATATATATATATATATATATATATACACACACACACACACACACACACACACACACACACACACACACACACACACACACACACAGTCTGTAGTTTGTAAGCAATGAATGCAGCAGCATTGCTTCATTACGTCAGCGTACTACGTAGGTACGTCTAAACTCAAAATGTGACACTTTTTTAAAAAAAAAACCCAAAAAAACATAAAACGAATGAACGTAAGTCGGGGAGCGTCTGTATTTTGCGAAAAGTACATTGCGATATATATATATATATATATATATATATATATATATATATTGCGATATATATATCTATAAATATACATATTGTGATATATATATATATATATATATACACCCACACACAGTATTATGAACTTTTAAAAATAATCCTTACCATAGATACATGCTACCTAACCATCATTTAGACCAGGGGTCACCAACCACCGGTACGCGGACCAGTACCAGTTTGCAGCTCAATTGTTATTGGTCAGCAGAAGAAATAATTAATTATTTCTGTTTTATTTATTATCTGAGTCTGAACAATCTTTATTTTTGAAAAATCTTTTATATTGAAAAATTCTCTCGATTACATGTCGGTCATTTGAGCGCTAAAATGTAACCCACAAGGGGACGGCATATGAACAGAGGCGAGTTGGACATGTTTCAAACAATAGCAGGGATTTTGGGTGAAACTGAGCCTTCATTCTCCCAGCTGGTGCACCATCACCTGTGGGGTTTATTTTTATTTTATTTTTTTTTTAAAGAAAAGTTCCAGCTCTACTTCCCAACCAACTTTATTTCAGCTGTTGAAAAATAACATTCATGGAGTGCTTATTATTATTATTATTATTATTATTATTATTATTATTATATTTTATATAAATAAATTATACTTACAATATAAACAATAAAACCACCCCCCACCCCCGTCCGCTGTAAAATTGTCAAGTGTTCACCGGTCCGCGGTGATAAAAAGGTTGGGGACCCCTGGTTTAGACCACAAGAAGAAGATAAGTGTTTATTTGCATTTTCCTCCTACTTATTTTGACAGGTTGAAATGAGTCAAGTAATGAAAAGGATGAGTGAAGAGAAAGAAAGCAGTACTCACTCCTCTCCTATAATGGCGTATTTATGTAAGACGCGTGAGACAGTGACGCTTCTGGGGTGTCTCTGCACACACACACTTATGTGCTTTGTGAAGAAAAACTGGGTTATCAGACCTTCAAAAGAAGCTCTTTTGATCTTTGGGCCAGTGGCTATCTGCAGTGGCCTGTGTTCTCCTGTGCAGCCTCAGCCACACTCCAGGCCTCTGACAGGCAGTAATGACAGGCGGGAGAGAAGCACGGCTGACCAGCAGCACATTGCTGATAGGGAAGCAGAGGCCTACTGCTATCTGCTGTAAAACACCACGCCGACCAGACACACACAGCAGATAACCACTTCATAAAAAGCTGATTGTCTTGTGTCTGACTCCTCAAAAGAGTGTACACTCGGACAGAACCAGCTTCAAAGCCTAACAGAGCATCATGACCACACAAACAGATCTGTGCAGGGAAAGAACATTGCATCACACATCTGAAGCAGTTAGAAATACATTTTCTTTGCCGCAGGGTGAAACTTGTAATTTTGGAGTAAAACAAAGTATCTATATGGAATAAAAAATAAATGTGTGTATATCTGAACATTTGTGAGGCTTATGTGGGATTCATTGTTTAAAAAAAAAAAAAAAAAAAAGCCCAACCAAAAACACCAGCAACAAAAATAAAAGCCAGCAGTTGGAGCAGTTGTGTATACATCACCCCAAACTAAATTGGAGCGGTAGACACAGACATTATTACTCCTAATCCTAATGAGCTGCCCGTAATGGACACAGTATTTTAGTCATTTGGGTAAAAAAGTTGGAAACGTCATAAAAATGTAGCAAAAACGTGAACGGATCAAAGTGAGTGGCTGGTACAGCAACCGCGAGCGCAACCCCACCCCCCCTCTATCACAATGCTACAGGGAGGCAGTCGGACAGCAGCCCAGAAGGGAAGAGCAGGTCAGAAGTTCATGCCGTCCATTGGGGAAGATCTCTTCATCAGTGTGGCTGACAACCTGCCGCAGCCTGCATTCCTCATTCTTCACACCCCTTAGCTTGAGACCTTGCCCAATTAAATAATAAACGCCTGCCAAAGGATGAGCAGTACACTGAGACGTTAGTGTCCAGAGCAGCATCACTTGGCCTATCCCTTCAGCCAGATGTGCACATAGATTTTTCAGTGTTTGATTTCGCAGTTCTTGGAAATCTCATCTGCTGAGCTACTGAGCAATGAGGAGATTGGGGGAAAAGAAGGGGAAAAACCCATTGTTTTTCATCACAGTAGAATGTATATGGATTTGTTCTCTCCCAGCTGCTGGAAAATGTAGGTTTGTTTATCCCAGACTGCTGTGATTTGAGGATTTAATGTAGCGTGCGTTCACCTTCACAACCAAGTCTCTTGTCAACCGGGTCAGCTTTCCCCCAACACATCTGAGGCAGCAGGATGCACATTACCTCGTCTCTGGGTTACCAGAGCACGACAACAACCTAAACACCTAAATGAACACCCAGATCACATGAGGTGACATTAATTCAATTAGCTTTTATTAGGGGTCATAAATAAGTTTAAGTAAATGAGTATTTACGAGTGGAAAAGCACATGTCAGGACCGTTAATGATGGTCACCTGCATGTCAACGGGTGGAAAACATGGTGTGTAAATCAGAAACTGACGGGGGTGGGGGAGTGGGGGACACGTTTTGCAAGCTGAGGCCAGAGTTGACCACTCCCATTTTTCAGAAATGAAATGATGATTAAAAAGGTCAGATGGTGCAGTCATTATAGCCAACATGAAATGTGTTTGAGATCAGAGGACTCGGTCAGTGCTTATCAACGTTCAGTGGATCTGCTGGAGTGAGTGTCCACTTTAAAGTGTCCCCGCTAGCTAACTCACATGATAAACACAACACTGGACACTTTTGATGGCTTTATTTCCATAACCTTTGGCTTTCCTGTCTATGGCCTCCCTTTATAATCTTTCAAGGAGAGGTTATTCTAAAGTGTCACCCCCCCGTCTCTCTCTCTCTCTCTCTCTAGACTGGCAGCACCAGAGGCATAGATATTTCGGCCGAGAGGCAATACAGAAGTAAAATCTGCCAGAAGCGTTCAGCAGTGTTGTGCAAGTGTTAATGTATGTGTAAGCTCTAAGGATTAGCGGTGCGATGTGCAGCTTTAAGCAAGTCCTTTCTCAGAGACACAAGTATCCACCCTTTCATTATGCTACACATCAGCTTTTAAATCATTTAACTGCTCGCTACTCTCTTTCTCTCGCCCTTTTTAGCACCAAGAGTGTTAGTAATCGCATCAATAACCACCCTGTGCTTTGTCTCATGTGCCCCCCCCCCCACACACACAACGCATTTCCAGTCCTGCACTCGCTTGCAATTAGTCTTAAACCTTTAATAGCACAGTTTGCAGCGTAGGTCTAAAGCAGTGTGTGTGTGTGTGTGTGTGTGTGTGTGTGTGTGTGTGTGTGTGTGTGTGTGTGTGTGGCACCTATGATCCCATTCAGCCCTAAGTTGGCAGTGAGAGCGTGCATCTCTTAAAATGGGTAGATCAAAGCTAAACTAAAATAAATCCTGCTTAATGCTACTTCAGGTGAGAAAGACTTGTCATTTCACATTGAAAAAAAGGTGTGCAAATAAAAATAACAGCCAGTCTTGTCATGTCACACTGTTCTGTTTCAGCTGCTAAACTTTTCATGTGGATTAAGCAAGGCAAGGGATTTTTGATTTAGAGACTATATGTCTGCATTCCTCGGGCTAGCTGTGAAAGATCTAAACCATATCCATGGCTCTGAGAAAGAGACAACACAGAAGCATGACTCACTGTGAGAGATGGGAAATCAGTCGATCTACAACTGAGCCAGCACATGGGTGTGAGCTACGAGATACAACATTATATAATAACTATCAGTGCTTTCACTTAGAATCAAAAGCAGAGGGACTCGTACATAATACGCTAAACACAACTACAAACACGTGTACGTGTACATAGTTCATACTTGCAGTAGGAACTGAATAATGTGTATAATGTGTGTATGTTGTATATACAGCAGTGCATATCACAATAACAGGTTTCTTTCTCGAGAAGTCTAGTCAATCTCAATGCTGCATAACTTAGACACACCTTAACAGTTATGCGGTGTTACAAGTATATACATATTTGTGTGAATGTAAATGTAAAAATACTTATATAATATATGTTTATGTATCTACTCACTGGTACACATTGGTGAGTCAGGGCTATTGATAGTTTCACACATAGATGCAATATGTTTCAGGACACATGTACTTTAAGGTAGTAGTGGTGTGAGACCTGGGTGCACGTGTACTGGTGGTATTGTACAATGCTTTGGGGTGTTGCGAAATCACAGGGGACTGCTGCATCCTATAGAAAACGGTGGAAAGGACTGGAGTTGCGTAATCCAAAGGAGGGGAGGAGCAACACAGACATGTCAGGGCTTGTCTGGGCTTGCCTGGGCTTGTTCAGGCTTGTACCAGAGAGAAAACAACTTGCTGGGGGAATCTATATTA